>VWYP01016695.1:455397-479827 GCA_013400435.1 Pycnonotus jocosus | reverse complement strand
AAAAAAGTTTAAAAAAAAAAAAAAAAAAAAAAAAAAAAAAGGAAAATTAGCTAAATAAAAAATACTTAAAAAATAAAGTATTTTTGCTAACAAATAACATTTTAAGTGGCTTATAGTCTCAAAATGTGTGCTGAGGGGACTTGGAAGGCAGCAACAGGAACCAATTATCAGAGTGATACCACCTAACTTATTCAAGCACTAGATAACACCTCTGGAACTGTTAAAAGATCTCACAGTCTTAAGAAGTGGTTTCACTCTTTCATATCTGTTTCTCCAGAATGTCTTTTCTCAGGGGTGCCACACATTCAGAGCATCACAGAGGTGTGAGTGAAGTGTGGCAAGGGTAAAAACTAAAGGAAAGTGAAAGAAGACTTTCTTCTGAAGAGATTTGTATCTCCTGATTTTCACTGAACTCGTGCCTTGGCTCACAGTGATACAAGGAAACAAGCAGTTCTGTGTTCTGGTCCATTTTAAGTTAAATGGTTTAAAAACTCTAAAAATCATTATCGTCTGTTGCTTTTACATTTTGCACAGGTAGCCTTCACTACATGAGAATTATCTTGTCCATATGAGCTGTTGGTGTCATCTTGTAATTTACATACTAATTGCTCACAATCTTTAGAAGTAGAAAAGTTAACTGTCCACAACTCAAAGGATTTCTTAATTATAAAAGGAAAGTACTTCATGGCAAAGAGTGTAGCCAATAATTAGCTACTGCCAAGTGTCAAAACACAAGTAAAATGAATGTTAACTGCTGGGAACAGAAGGAAGTTGATTTCTTCTGTGGCAGTTTGAGGTTTCTGGCATGAAAAAGAACATAATGGTTCACATATTATTTTACTTTCAAACGTAACAGTATTTTCTGTGTGGTGATGACACTCTGGAGAAATAGTGTAAGATCTCTGGTGCTGAAAATTCAGAGGTGCTCTAAGTTATACACATTGTCTACATGGGTCTGAGCACTTCTCACAGCTTGCAGCCAGTGGGACTTTTCCTTTGTGCTCACACTCACTCTTTATGTCTAAGGGCAGCAGCAGAAATTTGGTGGGTTTTAACCAGTCCCACCATCTGATCATAGCCTCTCCTGTGCCATCGCCTCACAAAGCCAGAATGAAAGGGTTAAGCCTTTTTGGCAGGGTAAATGTTCATATTGCTCTTGGATTTGACTGGAGGATTTCTTGTGAAAGTCATAAATGTGAAACTCCTTCAAATTTGCCCTTTTGCTGTATAAGAGAGTCCAGCTGGTTTTGGTTTTGCTGTATGCAGCTGCAGATACTTCCAAAGTTTAGAAAAGCATAATAACTTGGAGTTATGTGCCTAAAAAAGTTTATACAGACATCTAATATGACATTTGCACACTTTTTGTACTGCAGCTTGAAGACCTATCAAAACACTAGAAATAACTTTTTATATTAGTCCACCTATGAGAATATTCTCAGCTTTTATTGTTTTATATACATTGGCTTAGGACTTTTAACTTAGTGTTTTCAGATTTATCTCACCCATAGTTTTAATTTTCTTCTTAATATTTCTCATTTTGTTTTCAGTACTATTCCTTGTGATTTCATGTATAGCTTCAGTATCTTACCTTTCGTAACATCTGAATAGCTATTCTATGGTGACACATCTTGCTGCATAGGCGCTGTTAATGTAAATGTGGTATTTTGTGTTGATTAAGGTATAAAGTTCTTGAGGGCATCTGTTCAGGTTTGCATGTATAATTTTTTTTCCTACAATGTTTTACTTAGGCCTTTTCTGAAATGCCTGTATTATATTTTCTTTACCTTTCTGTACAGTGAATCCCTCTGGGCTGCTTTTCTGAGAGCTCTAATTATCATGCTGTCTCTAAGACAATTACATAATTAAGTGGTTTTCATTTTCCTTCTGAATTTGGTAATTACAACAAAAACACTGAAAAGTGCATCAGCTGCAATATGAAGAAACTGAATCAGTAAAAGAAAATGTACCTAGAAGAGAAACACGGTTGACAAGATTCTACCAATAACCAATAAACAAAATAAAAATTAAAAAGAAATAGAAAGAATTGAGCTTTCTGGACTCTTTGAGACTGTTACTTTAAATAATAAACTTTTTGTACATTTGATGATTTCAAAAATGATGCAAAAAGTGATTCTCTAATGAAAATTTATAAATATAATTGCAGTAATTAAACTTTCCCCCAAGTATGGTAGAATAGAGTCCAGAAAGGACAGGTGTTTAATTGTTTCATAATTTTCCATATTTATTATTTTAAAGATAGATTTTTTTTTTCACTCTCCCTACTTCTAGCACTGCCTCAGTCACGTGTGTGTACTTTTGATGTTTTATTGAAACAGATGGCATATCTCCTCTTTCAAGGCTCAGACAAGGGGGGCGTAGGAAACAGGGTAGGATTAAATTATTTTGAAACAAGAAGACATCTTTCTCATATCCTATTTCTCATACACCTGTTAGTCTTTCAAGCAAGCAGTGACAGTAAACACTCAGAAACAGGGAGTGTGTTTTGGTTGTGGTGTTCTGAGAACCCTGCCCTGTTCTTTGGTATTTGGTTCCTATGACTACCTGTTTTTCAAAAACAGAAAGCTAAAAGTTATCAGCTGAGCTTGACAGAGCTCAAGAGCAATACTCCTACCAGCCACAAAGGGAGCAGATTAGGCATTTTTCCAGCTCTATTAGAAAACCTCTCCCCTAAATCCACCAAAGTCACCCAAGGCTCAATGCTTTTGAGAATCAGGTCATCCCTTAAAGCATATAAACATGAATTCAGAAGCCTGATTTTCAGCTTTTCATTGTGAAGATGTTGGACAAGCTGAATTTGTAGAGAAATACTACAGAATTAGGGTTTCCAGAATTTAATATATGTATGCTTTGAGGAGGGTTTGGAATGCTGTGAGTAAAATGCATTTTTCTGGCCTCTGGATTCTGTATTTATCATAAATATATGTATGAAACTTTATCCACTGACCATGCAGTGCAGAGCTTGTGAGTGGAACAGTAGTGGCATGTCTGGAAGTCCAGGTGAAAGAATGCCTTAAAGCAGTTTTAAGAGTTATAGATTCAGTCAGAAGTTTCACTGCAGTTATGCAGTTATGCTGTCAGCATCAGTGGGTGTTCAGGCAAGTATTTGTGCTCTTTGATGGGTTTCTATTGGATCTTGCAGAAATGTCTGTTCAAATGCATGCTTGGGATATTTCTATCAGAGTAGTGGCTGTGAGGATTTTTAATTTTAACATCTACTTTAACACTAACTAAATTAATACAGTAGTTGTATAAAATGTACAAGACATTTATTTGGGGGCTCAGTCCTCACTGACTGCTGCTAAAACAGATTCCCCAGAGCATGGGGAATTCTCTATTTGTGTCAGCATGCTTGTGCGAATAGCATAGAACTTGATGGCAGAGGAAACCTGGTCAGGTGATCATTTAAAATTATACTCTTTCCTCATGTGAACATCAGTTGTAGAATTGAGACCTTCAGGACAGGTTTTAAAATATATTTTAAGAATGCTGTGATGCTACAGCTACAATTCACTTCCAGATTTGTGGTTTAAAAAAAGTTAAAAAATGTAGTGCCTGCAATTTAACTTTTAAATCAATCTCTGAGTTACAGTGAAACTCAGATTGAAACCTGTCCTGGTAGTCATGAGTATCTAACTTCTTCAGGTGACCAGGGGAAGGATTAAAAGGGTCAGGGGTCTCAATCAGTAAAACAAATCCTGTTTTCCCAGAGGTTTCCAGGGACCTTCTTGGTGCATACTGGATTATTTTGAGACACAAAGCATCAGAAATTTGAGCTGACATAATGAAATGTGTACAGTTCAGAGCTGTGCATCTCTAACTCCATGGCTGTCACATGGCTGTGATGTGTGGCCCATTAGTTAGTCTACGGTGTTCTGTTAAACAACAAAAGTGGTATTGTTTTCAATTTCAAGGCAGGGAAGCAATCCACAAGAAACCTGAAAACCTTCATGGGTATTTGGCTCCAGAACCTGGGAAGTTGGTTTGAAGGACTAAGGTCTTGTGTGATTTTTTGGGGGGCCTAAACATGCATGTTTCAGGTTACATTTCATATCAGAAATTTAATAATCACAATCAAATGCTTCTCTAGTTTTCCATGGTTACAGTTTGTAGTTGTATCATAGTTCTTCTGGTAAAACACACTTCAGATATCAGATTTTTATTCAACATTTGCAAACCCACATTTGCCACTCAGCTTTCAGTGAGCAGCCACTGCTGGCGGAGTGCCAAGAAGGTGTCAGTACAAATTCACATTTGAGAAGACAGAAGATCACATGGGCATGTTAAGATTCATTATTGATCAGAACTTTGTCGCCACAAATTCAGGTTATTATTTTCACTGGAGTCAGGAGTCATACTGCTTTGATGAAGAAGTTACTTGGACCTTATCCAGCTATTGATATTTCTAAAGTGATGATCTGGCTCTAAATCTGGCCGCAATGATGCATTGCCTCACCAAGCAGATCTTATTACATGTGCCTGTCATTAGTAATACTTCTGACTTCGACTTTTGAATGCCTTGAACACAGAGCCTAGTGGTTTTTGTTCTAATAGGTTCTGTGTGTAAGGCAACCCTTTTACTCTTATATAGTGTTTCCACTGGATTGCTTACTACTGACAATCATGCAAAAAAGTTGCTGGATGCGCAAAATGTGCTGCTTTGGGGAACTTTGCAGTACCGGAATACTTTTATATAAATGGGTAACCTACATCAGTTTTCAGCACAAAAGTTCTAAATTTAATATTAAGTTCAAAATGACACATCATTGTCTTAAAACTTCTAACTTCTCATATTCATGACTGGCTCTGTATTACTCAGTAGTATGATGGACTAGTAAATATTTTTACTGCAGCACAGAGGATTCCAAGGTCAGGGGTCAGTGGGTCTTTTCTTTGTTAGAGCTTGTATAAGTTGATGAAAATGTCAGTGAGGTACAAAATTAGTAATGAATCCTGGATTAGGTCTGGTGTTTTTGGCTGCCAGTGAGTGTACCGCCTTCAGTTCACAGTGTGTGACAACAACTGTACCACTGCAGCAATACCTGTGTTCCTGCAGAGCTCTTGCCGAGCAGCCACTGCAAATCCACCCACAACCTCCCACACTGTGACACTGAAATGCAACCCAAGCAAGGCCAGAGTGATGTTGCTTGGAGAATAGAGGTGGTCTGAAAGCCAGGGTTCCCATTTTTATGCACAGGCACTACGATCAGTTCAGTGTTTGTCTGACAGCTTAGCCAGCATAGATAATTAGAGGCCAGGTAATACTCCTTTTGCAGGGCTGAGCAATATTTTAAGTACAAGCTTGATGACTGGACTACGTGTGCTTGTGAAATCTTTCTTACCAAATTCAGATTCTGGCTTTACAGATGTCCATTCTAGGTCACAATCATCTCTGTACCTGTCTGTGCGTAGTGCACTATTGTATGCGACATTATGCAAGGGTACTACTGTAGATGTCAATGCTTACCGTTGTAGATACTCGTATTGATAGTTGGAATGACATATTTCAAATTAATGCAAAATATGACTGCATTAAACTTTGTATGTTACTTTACCATGAGTACATTTTTTTTATTCCCATCAATCTATTTGTGGTCAACAAGCCTGTTCAGAAGCTCGGTCTTCAAATTCATTAGTAACAAGAGAAGTACATGGGATTCTAAAATGAATACTGTCTTACCACTTGTCCAGTTTAACTCACTCTCAGGGATGTTGTGAAAGCCTGATTTTGGAAGAAATCTTTTTGATGTCATATTAATTCCCTTTGGGGTATATGTGATAATGATAAAAGGACATTGGTTAGTATTTCATTATTTAAGGTTATGTCCAGGCTTTCTACTCTGTATGTACCTCAAGATTTTTGTGTATTTTTCATTTGTCTATATGTTTTCAGGCTCTTGCCTTTTGCCATTTGCCCTATGTTTATGCATTTTTCATGAGTCAACTAGCAAAGTCATTGCTACAAATATAGTAATTTTTGCCTTTTTTATTTTATTTTTTATGAGCAACAAAAGCCCCAAACATAATTCTAGCTTTATATACCTTCTTAAATACATTTTATGCATAGTACGGATTCAGTAAATTCTTTGGCCTGGTTGAAAGGATTTTCTTGTTTGTTTTTCTTTCATTAATTTAAAAAAAAGTAAATTAATACAGTTTAAAACTTTCCACTAAAATATTTATTAATCATTACTTGGGTGCATAAGAACAAGAACACCCTCACTTTGGCTTTATTTTTACTTAAAAGTATTGAAATAATTAGTTGAAACCTCAAGCAAAGCAAGTCGTAGCAGTGCCTTGCCTTCCTGAGTCTTACAGTTCACCCACCACAGAAATTAGAATATGAAAAAATAAAAAAATCTAATACCAATGAGTTAAAACTAGCACAATGCAAAGGAAGATAATTACATTGCTCAGCTATCACAAGGGCAGCATAAAAAAAATGAAGTGACTCATCTCCCTTTACAGGCACAGCCTGTTCAAACATACATGTATAATTATTTATTTGTATGGGTTTGATTCTTTAGCCAAATGTCTCTACTTTATAATGTGGTTTAACCACTTGGGGATTTTTGTTCAAAGAGTTGATTTATAGTTTTATCACTGAACCACAAAAAACTGTTCAGGGCTCCAGTGTAATTAAGTAGCATGCAAGTGCTGTATATAATTAAATCTTACTCTGTATGAGTATATGAGTTCAAAGACAGCTCTCCTGCAAAGATAAGACACAATATGCAGTGATCAAGGGCTGATTCCTAGTGAAGTCATATTCCTTACCAAACAAGTGTATCAGGTAAGAGTATGCTCAAGACCTCAACATCAAAACTTTTTCATATAGCATCGTAATTTTGACTTTGAAGGTAAGTGAACAACTGATTTAGACAATTTCTTAAAGGAAAAGGACTCATATTTATAATTCTTAAGTGTATTTTTGAGAGTTTGATCTATGATGTTATGAGCAAAATCTATAAAAATTGCAATATGCAAAAATATTGTGCAGGAAGAATATTAGCATGGAATCTTTGAATAATAAATGCCATTGATTTTTAAAAAATTGACAAAATATGATACTCCCACTAGGTGGAGAGTCTGAAATAAGAAAGAAAGATTTTCAGGGTTGGAGATACACTTTTGTAGAGAATTTTTATGCAATTCTCAAGCTGAACAAAGTATAATAGTTTTGCCTTATAGAACTTTATATAAATTTTGAGGCTGAACAAATAGTATTCATGTTAATTTAGTGCCTATTTTGTTTTTCTGTTTTCAACTGGAAGTTATACCTGGCTTTTTGACGGTGTGTTAGTGGTTCATGTTTGCTGAAGTTATTAGGATGAATTTGAATTTTTGAATTTTTAGCCAATGGGTTATTTACAAATTGTTTGCTTTGACTGTTCACCCTGTTCTATTGGTTCGTTCTATTGAATCTAATTAATTAGCATAAATTCCAATGTGCGCAATGCTTACCAGAGTAAATAAGAGGAACTTTTGCTTCTCTAAGTGGCATCAGGAGGTACTGTGGCAAATCAAACTGCACTGGCACACTCCTACATCTTTGTTGAAACAAAATTGACAAAAGGAACAAAAAGGATAAATCTAGTAAAACCAGATATTTTTTGTGATATTAGTATGAGACCCAGAAAGCTACTGTTAAAATAGAAAACTTCCTCAGCTTTGTGAAAGTCAAACCATTGCAAATAGCAAGATTACAGAGTGAAAATAACTGTAAACAAAAAAATTGCTGACTGCTGTCCCTTTTTGTCAATCTCAGCAAATATCTACTCACAGACAAGCATCATATAGTGACCCACTTCCTAGAACTGATTTTCCCTTCTTCTGTTTTCTGCAAATCTTTTGAAAAATTAGTTCAAAGGGAATAAAAAGGGTGACACTGGTTGAACTTTCTGTAATCTAACTTGGCTGAGGAAGTGTGGCTGCTTGGTACGAGTTTCCGCCTCATGTAGAGACAGAAGAAGCCCTGTCAGAAGTGAGTTCAGCCAATGCAATAATAGGTCTGTGTGATAGGCCCTTTGAGGCTACCAGTTTGTTTCTGCAAACTAGAGATGCAAGACGAGCTTACTTAGATGTAAATCCTCAGTATGGATATGAGATGGTGCCAATGCCAAAGGAGATTGGGAAACTGCCATGGGTCCTGTACAGATGCACTGATGCAGTCAGAGCAGCTATGGGAAGAGGCTGAGGAGCAGCAGCTGACTCAGCTGGGAGCAGAAGTGTCTTTTGTGGAGGCGTATGAGGCAGCCTTGAGGAGATGAAATCAGACTCTTCACAATGAGGTAACATCCACAGGTTGAAACAAGAGCAACTGAGATGGAATACAGGGGAAACCTTTTCACAGTCAAGCAGTCCCTTTCAGTCAGAACTGTGATCTGGTTTTACTGGAAGGTGTTATTATCGAGGCCAAGTGTACTGTTAGGTGCATTGTTGGATCTCCACTGCTGTCTTCTATCTTATGATAGAAAAGAAAGTCTCAATGCTGCTGTAAAAACCATTCACACACAATCCACCAATGAAAGATACTCTATAGAAACCTATCTGGTTGAGAGCTGTTAGTTTTAAGCTCATTTCATGTAATTACAAGGGTGTGACCTTACAACATTCTATTGTTTTTTTTCTATATTTGGTGTGTTTAAGTTAACATTTGAACAATTATCACCAGATTTCACTGTGACTTTTATGAGCTTTCTAATAAAAATGCTGAGCCTGATCACTTTTTATTCTTTACTCCTGTAGTATCATTATTCTCTCCCAGGCCAGCTGACGTAGCTGTTTGAACACAGGTATCTTGACATGTCTTGTTCTTTTCTGCTTTTCTGTTTCTCAGAGTTCCCCTATTCATCTCTGTTCAGTATTGCTAAGATAATGAGTTTAGCACCAACCCTGAAATAGGTCACGAATGAAGCAAAGCTCTTGTGGCCTCTATGAATCATATCTCTCTTTAAAAAAAAAAAAAAATCTATACCCAGAATTCTTTGTTCCTCACAATATAGAATTTAACCCATCACTGCTAAAGAAAAATAAAGTCAATAGATTAGAAATGTATCCAGAGACCTAAACCTGTTGATTTTTCTAGCTTGTTAAATATGTCATCTTATTTTTATGGTTTCTCCTGAGTTTCCATGTGAGAAATCACTATGTGCAGTTTAGCATACAAAGATACTAAAACCAGAAGTCGCAGATCTCAGACTTCAAAAGAAGGAATAGAAAATGCCCTTTCAAGATGAAAATCAAAGTGACAGCTTAGCAGTGAGTAGTCCATTCCCACTTTTGGAAAGATGAGATTCTGATGAGAGGTACAGTACATTCCAACAGGATCAGCTTCACGTAATTTCTGGCAGCTGTATGGCTGATACAACCTGGGAAAAAAAATTAAAAAACCTAAAGGTTTAATTCCAGCTTTCAGACAAAATGCATTTTAAGTCTTGCATCATGGGCAGTAGGGGTGATAGGGGACACAGAAGGAAGACCTTCTTGCATAATTTTTTCATGGAACTGTGTTGCCTGGGTTCCAGTACAACATAGTAGATGGTGGATCACCTGGGGAGGTGAGGCTGAGCCCTGGGTCTGTCAGCAAACCTGTATATTGCACAGGCCAATTAGATGTTTTACTTTGCTGATTTTCTGTTGCCTCTCTTATGGCTTCCTTGTCTACTTTTATAGGAATACATTCAGGAAAGAGTGGAGTCTGGCCACATTTTTTCAGACCCTCAAAGGATCTCTAAAATGCTTGAAAATCATATGCTGGCTATTTCAAAAATCTAGCTTGACTCAGAAGGACAACCTGAGTTCACCATGGCTTGGTGAATTTTACCAATACCAGTTCTTGATTGTCTCAATTTTTAATCAATGCAAATATGTTCCCATCATAAATGATCTGTGATGATTTCACACTATAGAAACAAAAAATTTATGAAGAAAGGCTCCAAAATAGTTAAAATATTCTTTGCATAATGGCTCAGAAGCTGCATTTTGCATAGTCAGTTCTCCAGTCAGTCCCTCCCTGGGAACTGTTGTGTTCACAGCACTATTTGCATGCTTCACGTGGAACAAGGCTCTTTGGAAAGCTGCCTGTGTTAAATCTGCAGGGATTTGTTTTGCTTTGTGGGGAAGGCACAGAAAAAGGCATTTGGAGTAGAACGTGGAGATTACTGACTCCGTATGCAATACTGGAAGCAAATACAGAGTCAAACCATGCAGTCCCTTACCTTTTGTATCGTCTGTGTGTGCCCCAGTACTACCTGTTTTTTTGACCTATTTCATTATTTCTCATTGCTGCTGTCTCTGGGAGTTATCTGTGGCTTGCTGCAGCACCAGGGTGCCACTGCAGTTTCAGGAAAAATTCCTTCAATAAAGCAGCCAATAAAAGGTGACCTTAAGCCTAAAGGAATGTGTCTGGCGGAGTGCTCACTCCTGTATTAATATTTTGGAGGGCATAACATTGATGCTATCACTACCTTGAGGCTCAACATCTGCTGCTTTTTTCTCATTTGGGGAATTATCATCTGAAGAGATTCTTTGAGTTACACACTCCTCAACATATGTGACAAAAACCAGAAATCTACCTCTGCTACACCTCTCCTCTGTAATGCAATAGAGGTTTTTCCACAGAGCACCAGCCATGCAAAGTTAGCAGAGGAGAGTTTATGGATGTCTTCTGGTCTCTGCCACCCTCCAAAGATCTGTCTGAAATCAGCATGGCTGGATGTAACCTGTCAGACGTTGGTTCCAGTCCCAGAGCTGTCCTTTAAGGTGGTGCACAGGGCAGCTGGCATCTCTGAAGTCAGTGGGCAGAGAGATGGTAAATGGATGTCAGAAGTAATTGATGCTGAGGCTTTCTCTGAAAACTGGTCCATAGCTGAGAGGGCCTAAGCCCTTACTTCTGGCCAAAAAAACCCCAATTCTCTGTCTCACAAAAAAGTAAACAAAAACTACTTTGAGCTGAGATAATGTATTGCATTTCTCTCACACCTGTGTTACTCTTTTCCAGGGAAGGGCAGAGTCCATGATTATGAATCTCGATTTTGGGAGGAATACCTTTTGAATGTACTGATGTGCATGGTGAGAAAGAGTGATACAGAACACTGATAGATAGGCATAGAATTATAAAATATAGCTCTAACCTAAAACTGGAACTCAGATTTTAATTTAAGACATAAATAAAAATAAGACATTTTTAATGCTTACTGTTTTACTGAAAGATAATATTATGTTTGGTAGCACTAGGCATTAGAAGTTAGGGTTTGCAAGAATAATTGCAAGAGAAAATAGAAGTTTCAAAACAAGAAAGTTGACAGAAATAATTGCCATTTTTAATATATGTTTCTAAAGACAACCTGTAGCTAAGAAATAAAAAGGCATTTGAATCAGATCACAAAAATATTCTTTTTGATTAGACTTTCCTCTGGTATCCTTGTGCCACCTATAATTTTCTATAGTATTCTTAAAACCTCTTCAGTTACTTTTCTGTAATAATGAATTTGAGGCCATGGAATTGCCTTTACATCTGTCTTGATCTTTAAATCTTCTATAATGACCTTTTCCAAAGTCCAATTTAATGTCTACAGGGTTTCTGGAAAAAAAAAAAAAAAAAAGAGAAACAAATAGGGAAAAAAGAAAAAAACTGCCAGCCTTAATTTAAATAAGGTGCAGAATTACTGTCTGGGGCAATATGAGTGCACAATTCAATCAGGAAATTCAAGACAAGAAGGATCACAGAGAATGAAAAAGGAATGGGGTAGTGTGTGATGTCCATGTTTATTACATATGTAAAGTTTTCCTAGCATAACCAACACTTATTTTTTAGACATCCAAGTGCTTGACATTACAAAATGCACTATTCAGCATTTGGAATTTGCCAGGTAAACTGAATTTTCTTATGCTAGGTGTCTGCCACGGTCTGGGGGTTTTCTTTGTCTTCATATGATTCAGCTGGTTTTGTAAAAGTTGTTCTCTTTGCCTACTGTAAAAATCCATCCATATTTGAATGTGCTATAAACCAGGTAAAATTGTCTACTTGAGCCCTGCCAGATGTCAAAGTACCAGGGTGAGGAGCAAGGAAATGGGGGGACAGGGGTGGCAGGGAGGTAGGAAGGGAAGGGGGTGAATTGAGTCTCTGTTTAAACATTTTTCTTGGGAAGAAAGCCATTCAAGCACATGGGAAGAAAGCCATTCAAGTTGGATGCCAATGGTAGAGAGATGTGATCTAAATAAATGGGGCCAAAAGATGAGAAATTGGGACTAGACATTGTTGCTACAGAAAAAAACCCCAAACAAACAAACAAAAAGACAACTACTTTTGAATGCTGACACTTGCTGAGAAGGGAAAGACAGACAGGTAATCAGCGATGAGGAGAAACAGATAACATACAGATCAACCCTTGGTGGAAAACAAATGTGAACATATTAAAATTGGTGGAGTAATGCTTGATCTCATGGAATTAGGAATTCCTTAACTCTTTTGACTTTAAATTGTACAATTAATGGTCTTTTAAAGGCAGTTAAGTAAGTGTAGCCTCTCCACACACAGCACTTTAAAAGAGCCATATTTTGTGGGGTTTTAACCATATGTAAGTGAATTGTCCTATCTGTCCACTTCCACCATGTGAGCTGTAACACCTGGAGTGATATTCTCTACCATATAACACAGCTGAGAGTAAAGAAAATATTCCTAAATGTTGGCAGTGGTAAGAGCACTACATAAAAGTGTTTTAACAAAACCATTTCTGAAGAAAACTGATATTCCCTACAATATTTTAATATAATAAAAGAACACTATAAAATCATTAAAGTATTGGCAGTACATTTTGAAAAGGAACCTCAATGATTTAAAAAGAAGGGGGAAGAAATACCATAGCAGCCTTTTAATAATCTCAAATAAAATACAGTGACTTAACAGATAAAATGTCATGAACTTTTCTGGCTACAGAAATCCATAAGAAGCTCAAAAACAGTTGATGTCATTTGTTTAGTTCATACATGTTAATAAAGACCTCATTTGTTTCACTATTAAGAATTTTTTAATTGGCTCAAATATGTAATTTGTTTTGATTTTGTTTCACATGCTTAGCTGCCAAAGGGTGTCTCAAAGTTCCATTCTTTCAGAGAGGAGAAAAAGTCTTTAGAAATAACTTCTCAGTTCTTTCAATAGCACTGTTTGAAAAATCTGAGTACAATGGGACAGGAAATTTGAAAACCCAAGACCTCACTATGCTTCTTTCACCCAAATTCAGTCATCTTGTCATATCTGAGGAGGGATTCCTGAATTCACCAAATCAAAAGAAGGCCATATTTAAAAACTCTGGCTTATTGGTGTACTTTCAGATAGTATCATCTGAAAAAATAGCTTTAATCCGTTTGTACAGTGCATTATCCTTGAAATAAAGAGCTGAAGAATAAGTAATCCATTTCTACACAAAAACCCTTGATGTCCCCATAATGTTCCCTGCAATGCTCAATCACGTTAATCATTTGCCACTGTTTCCTTGTATTTCAGAGTTTAACTCAGATATTGCTGCAGACTACAAAGTTCACCAATTAAACCCTTCTTTGAAGAAGCACATTTTCCTGTGCAGGATACTCACAGCACTGAATATCCTCTATGGTCCCCAGGTGGAACCATTATTGAACTTCTTCCACTGAACTTCCAAAATTCTTCTGTTGAACTTTGGGCCTTTTCTAGCCCAAATCTTGAACAGCTTCTTACAAAACCACTGGTGACCAAGGAGTTAGCAAATACAGGGCTAGCAAACTCTACCTGGTTTATGGCAACTGCTTTACTAATGTTTACTTTTCCTGGTGACATCACTGATAAAGAATTTCCATTTGTTTTAAACCAGGTACAAGACCCCTTTTCTAAAACTAATCCACATTCTCCATTTAAGTCTCCTGTGTACCTCCCTGGTGGTAGTGTCAGGCAGGAATCATCTGCAGGCCCACTTCCAGATCTGCTGTGGGATCCCCAATGCCACAGTTGAACCTGATGCCTCAGTTTAATGCTCACATTTCTATGTGGACAGTGGAAAGAGTAACTTATCTTTCCCCTTGTGTCTTATACTGAGGGCTCATTGTAGAAGTGATCACTTGTAAAAGATGTCAGAGATCTCCTCTTGTAAATCTCACAAACTTTATCTCTGATCTCTATTGTGGCTTTAGCTATTTAAGGGTAGAAGTGTCATCTTTACCTTTTTTTTGAACCAAAATGTAATGTGCTGAGCTCGGAAGTACTAGATATCATTATTACTAAGAAAACACTTCCATTATTACAAAGAAAATACTTGCATATATCCAATGGTTCAGTCATTGTGAGGTAAAAGTACTGTGAGGTATTGTACAGCATATTCCACCCTTCTCTTTGAAGAAATCAATATGTCTGTATTTCCTTGACCCAGTGTTGTTTTTTTTTTGTATTCAGCCTTGTGTATACACCCAGAGACAAAAGTCATGTTATTCGCAGCAGCCTTCATACTTGTTAGTGTGAGGAGAAAATCTGTATAATTCCAGCTGCCAACACTAATACAAGAAAATAAGAGAAAAGCAATGTTGTGTAGTAACCTTACTAAACTGCAAATTGCTTTCTCAGCAATCAGAGCTGTACACTGATGCAAATCAGATGCTTACGTAATGCTTTATTCAAGAATGGTGACAAGGGCTGCAGTGATAAAAATACTCTTGCTGTGTTCAGACTGTGTTGTCCTTTCACTTCAAAAAATCCCCATGGCAAATTAACTGCTTGAAATGGATAATTCCAAAGTGGCCTGAAAGTCAAACACATCTCTGTACTACGCTGACTTTTCACCTAATTGTTTTTGTTGGGTTTCTTGTTTTGATGAAATGAACATCTCCTTTTCCATGCCACATCTTGGGACAGCTCTCTCATACTGGATGTACGTGCATGCATTGTGCAGAGTGGCACATGGCTAAGATTAGGATGTGGTCTTTAGCTGGCATGCTGATGAAAAGGCAACTCCTAATCTAAGGCGTATGCTCCTGCACCACTATGCATCCTGACTTAATACAAATTATAGCATTTAAGTCTGGCCATGTAGTAGCTCTTTTTCAACAGAGCCGTGTCAGGAATTGGATTTGAATCTAATCTTGGTTCCTTCAGTTAGTTAGTATCAAAATAAGCATATGTATACTAAACACATCTAATACTGGTTTAAATCTCTAAAGAGATTTTTTCCTTCTATTTTTTTCTCTCTCCCTTATCCCTTTGCAAAGTCTAGTCTCTGGTAGATGTGCCAAAGAGCACATCAAATATTAAAGCCTTTGTTGAAAATCAATTTATTTAGAACTAATACAAGTGATATCCTAGTAGAAACCATAGTAGAAGAATATGGTGCCCAACTACACTGTAAAAATGTAGTGTGAACTTTTTACATTTCATATATTCAGTGGTATTGATGACAGAGATGGTAGAACTACTGTAACCAATTGATTAGAGATATAAAGATATATCATAGTAACTCTTTTTTCATTGCTAGATGACATGCATAAGCATCAAAACTGGCCCAATCAGCCTTAATCATTTTGAACTGATTATTTTGTCCATGTTTCTCCTCTTAATTTTACCATAGTATTAGATAAAGCAAGCAACATTTAATGCAGAGTGAATTCAGTCGGAGTTAGTAGCAAATTGAAATAAAAGCCTCTTTGAAGCTTTGTGGTAATAGCAGAAACAAAACAGAATATAATGAGTTTAAGGAAAAAAAACCCCTGAGAATATTTTTATATTAAAAAGAGTATTTATAAGAATAGTAATCTGTAGAATTTTTTAAGTACCTGTAGCATACTCCTTTTCAATACAATATTTTTAGACCAATGTGAAATTGCTGTGTAAATAATATAGCTAAGGCCAAGTTGTGAGCAGGGCAGAATGTGAGATGGTAAAGAAGAAATATATCAGTAATTTGAGTGATCTTTTCCTTCCTCCATATTTCTCCTGGAGTCACCAAAAGCAAGAATGCAGAGTTCTTTAGATGCAAAGAGTGATAAATTAAGCTCCAATAGCTGCACGCAGCCAGGAAAAGAAACAGGAGAAAAAAGTACCAGGTATATTTGTCCAAAAGTTTATATTATCCATATAGTTAGTATTGTGAATATTTGCATCATACTGAGATCATGCTGTGTTGGCTATTTTTAAAGCACATAGAAATGAGAATTTGTATCTAAAGTATTCTGAGCATTTGAGACAGAGAGGGTTTGGAAGAAAAGCAAGTGTCTAACATTCTGTAGATTCTGGGTTTGATTGTGGTCTGACTGCTGGCCAGAAACAATATATTTTCAGTGTCTACTTATATGTGAAATAGTTCACCCTATGTCAGAATTCTGATCAGTGGCAAAACCAGGAATAAACCCAGGTTACCTGGGAAACTAGTTTATTTCCTTAGTCTGAGGTTAAATTTTAAATGTATTGTCGTCATAATTTAGCTGAATGAAATCCTCTCGTACCTCACTTCAATTTAGATATTTGGGGGCATTAATTGTATTTCCACATTATCTGGTTTCCCATGGTTGTTCCAGTATATTAACACTCTCACCAGATAATTAAATCTCTTTCCCACAGGAGAGCTCTGTGTAAAATATTGAAAGAAAACCTAAAAAGAAACAGCAAGTAAAAACTTGATAACAGCTGTCATATCTTATGTCAAATGCATCCTCTAACTCATGATGCCATAAATAAGAATAAAACATTGATGAGAATTATATTATGTCTTTCAAGATTGTTCCTATTATAGATGAAAATTATATGGAAGACAGTTGAAAACTAAAGACATTACAACCTTTTCTGAGCTTCTACTACAATCATAGATTCAATTGAATTGAGACACTGATGTAGTATTTGTTGCCTTTTATATTTAATAAAATATGAAAAATAGACTTGCTTTCTTACATGAAATATATTCAATAGTGGGATGCATCTTAACATAAGGCACCATTGGGTATAGCTGTTCTTTTTGGTATGCTGTTGCTCAATCCATGAGTACCTGGAATATACTAGAAAAGGTACACAGGTAGGAGCAAAAGGTTTATGTATTCATGTCTGGAAATGAGAGGTAATTAATTACCAAGGGTGTGGCAAAAATGCTGTTTCTGCATTATTTTGAAAGGATGTTTTTTTTCTGGTGGGGAAAAAAGAGGTTATCCTGAGAGGAGCCCAGCCTCAGAAATGGGAGTTTAGCCCTGCTGACTTACAGAGCTGTACAAGCTAAAACCACAACTTGAGCTCCTGCTTCAGAAAGAAAAAAGTGTATTTGGGACACTGATTGGCACCAACATTAATTCCTCTCTGTAGTCACTTGTTCCAACAAGTATCTCAGCTGAAGCTGAGATGTGGCCAGGAGAGGAGATATCATAATTTAAGATTTTTTTCCATTGGTTATAGGGATTTCTCCAGCACTGCTTTTACTTCCTGTTTGGAAAATCAAGATGCAATATTTTGCTTGGGACAAATTTCACATGGCCAAGTCAAAGCTTTTGCTTTTAACTCTGCTATGTCAACATTTGATTTTGCATGTCAGGGGGTTACTTTGCACACTGGGATCAAGGAAGATGTTTTGCACTAATTTCTGGAATGATTCTTCATGAACTTATTTGTTTGCATATGAAATCCTATCACATATGCATTTGTCATGACATTGCTGTCAGTGATAGAACATTGATTGGCAAGAGGTTTCTCCTAATTTTCAGGAAAATTTTGACCTCCAAAAGGATTAACTTTATCTCCTCACAGCTTCAAGGGTTTCATAAAATGAATTCTAAATTGTAATGTGCTTTTTTGTTACTATTACTCCCTCTTTCCCCAGAATAAGTTTGTAATGAGACTCACTACTGTTGTGCTGTTGCTATTACTCGTTATCCAGAGACAGAAATGAGAAATTAACCAAGATTAATCTATTCTCATTCCAGCATCTTTAACGTAACATGAATGGAAGAAAGCAGCATGTTTGCTTGTTCAGGCTGTGACAGGAATGAGAAGTGGGACAAGAAGGCTCAGTTTCCTTCTAGGGATGTGTTTTGAAATGTTTAAAGTCATGAAAATCTCAACCAATTTGTATTTTTAGATTTTAGATTAAGATTTATAATTTTTTTTCTAATTTACCATTTTTTAAACCTAATTATTAACCAGGGGAAAAAATAAATACACTTTTCACTGCATCGTGATCCTACAAGAAACTGGTAAACTGCTTGTGAAAACAGTAAAGGTAACAGCATACAGAAAAGACACCCAGCACATGGGAGTTGTTCACACACAATCCATAGAACTTTCCCTTCTCCAATATAATGTCGACAAAGAAGCGTGTTGGTGCTGTTTATGGTTACAATTGTCAAAGCTGGATTGAAAAAGAGTTCATTGTGTGAAGCTGGTCTAATATGTGAGCAGAATTGTAAGGATTTTTGTATATCTGCACCATCTCCAGATCATTACATCACAGTTTGAAAATTTCCCTGAGAGGGAAAAATTATATTCCTAATTTACAGTTGCTGCTACTTCAAAAGTGTTGTCCTAGATTTCTTGTTCCTTGGCCATCATCATGGCATATGCCAATATCTGGTGACAGTCCAAGCCACATAGCTCAGCTCTGCTCCCTTCACATGCTGCATGTTTCTGCGGTGTTCTTTCAAGAGCATTACATAAAATGAGCTGATAGAAAGACATATGATAATAAGCATGCATGCCTCAGGCTTCGTGGTTGTAAAATGTCATGCTGACACAGAGAGCATTGTCTGAAGTCAGCAATCTCAATAACCCATTATAGCTCTGTTTACTCAGGGGCACACAATAAGCCCTAGTTTCCACTCCCAGCCAAACACTTCTCTGCTGAAACGCACAGTACCCCATCATCTCACACCCAGGCTGCCTTTTACCTTGCTGACCTTATTTCAGGACATATTTTTCATAAAATAAAATTGCCAGACCAAAGCTAAAGCCATTTTGTGACTCAAGGGCACAATTATTTCATTACTTTGGTGTTGGGTTAAGTACCCTTGAAGTGCCATGTTTCTATTCTGGATTTAAAGAGCACAGTGGATGCAGTGCTCTGCCATGAGGAAAGGAACTGTGAGACTCTGCAGTAGCCACATTCCCAGAACTGCAGAGGCTGAAAAGACAGAAGAACCTCAGAAACTGTTGTGGGAAGAATGAATTGTGTGGAATAATTTTGGTAAACGACTTACGCAAGATATTCTCGCATATGGAAGGGGGGAGGAAGGAAAATCAGAAATCAAGCAATCAAGCTCTTTTGTTTCTTCACCCTTCCTATTTTCAGCATAAAATACAGCCAGCAGTAAAAAAAAGGTGAGAAAAAGTGCACTTTTGTGCTGCTTTATACTCTGAATTCCAGTCCATGTATGGGACTGTCTCTCCCCTGCTTGTGCTAGTAACTGTTCCAGTTGAGTCAGAAATCAGCTGCAGTTTCAAAAGTTTTGGTCAGAAACATTCTCATAACTGTACTGATATGAGTTTCAGGACATTTTTGGCACTCCAGCCTCTAAATCTATTAACTGTAAAGAGGCATGTGGCAATTAAAACATTAGCAGAATTATCTCAACCTCACATGATATTTAGTGTGGGTTCAGACCAGGTTTCAAGCAAACGTACTATTCTTATTTAGTAAGAGTTGCTTTTATTCTCCCTGTAATTTGGACATTGACAGGTGCTGTTTTTCATTAGCAATATGCTAGATGTTAAAGGAATATAATTCAGGTTATGAATTTTTTGCCGCCTTGACCTTTTCTTATGTTTGGAGGTAATTTGTAGCTTCTTCATTTTCATAATTAAGTTTTAGTTCTGTTAACTACTAGAGGAAACATTTAGCTGTGTAAGGTTTGGGCTTTGGAATTTTTTCTTTAATTTTATTAAGGTGGAAAATGAGTTAAACTCTTTCCTTTAAGAAAATTGGAAAAGCAGGGGAAAAAACCCTCTTTTCATACTCAGCTGGATTCTATTATGAGAGAAGCAGTTATAGGACTGCCTGTGGTGGTCCTTGGGGACATGGCAGTTGGTCACTTAAATTATGGATGACTTCTCTCTTGGGAGTGCTTCACAATTATGTTTTAGGAGTACATTTTCCTGCAGTTGTGTTTTCATGTCTTGTCTGTTTTGGAAAGCTTCTCAGTTTTTTGTTTCTGTTTTGTATCTCTAGTACGAGTTTTCCCTCTTAGTAGCTGCTTTTCAGTGTTGAGTGTAACAGAGAATCTTGTAAAGCTTTTGCCATCTTCAAGCAAAATGAAATTAAGCAGGTAATAGGAAATTCATGCCAAAGCAATTTCCCTGGGCAGTAGTGAGTGGCACTGTGACCACCTTTCCTTCTAACCCACTGGGCATACTGTAATTGCTCCTGTTGCACAGTCTGCATCTTTCATCATGTTCCCTCCTTATTTCCTCTGAAAGACAGCTATTTGCCTCTTTTACTCCTACCTTGTTCCTGACCTCTTTTTCTGGGTCATGATTGAAGCTGAGCCACATTTAGTGACGCAATAATTTTCCTACACACTTTTTTCATTAGAGGTCGTGGTCTTGCTTCTTCTGTTTGCCGAGTATCATTGCCATTTCTGTCTTCTTATTTTTTCCAACATTTTGTCTTTTTCACTTGTGTTATCACTAGGAGTTCCCTGTAATACTAGGGTTTCTGTGTAGCTTTGTGGGCTGAAGCATCCAGTTTGAATGGGAATCTATTATTTAATGAATCTAGAATTTAATGCTCATTTTTAATGCTGTTGAGTCTGGCTTTGTGCACATAGATGAACATAGCAAGAGGCATGGCCTGCCCAAGAAGCAGTGCAAGCAGAAGTATGAGCATACAAAACTCAGAAAGAGATAAGCAAAGGAAGTAGCTCACTACATTGCAAAAAATAGTAGTATTTATTCCTTTATTTTTTTTTATTTTGAGGTATTTCCATTTAATTTCTTCTTTGACTGTCTTAAAATGTTTGGAGTCTGCATCAGGGAATTTGAATTGTTGGATAGGAAACACTTGGAATGTAAAGATCTTTCAAATTTATGCCACAGACGTGCAGCTGAGAAGTAGTCTTCTGTTGCCATCAAGATATTTTAAATGGCAAAGTAGTCCAGCAAGATGCTGTTACAAAAATAAAAGGATTCTCCAGGCTGAGGAATCAAAAATATTAAATTTCCAAGCTACTGGAGAAGCTTTTCCTCTTTATAAATGGATGTGTCCTACTGAATAAAACCAAAAGCCAAGGCAATATAGTAGCCTGACAATGATGGAGCTCAGAGCAGCTGCCTGCAGAACAAGCCAAGAGAAGATTTGCTTTCTGCTGTGGGGTGCTCTGCCAGCCCCCAGTGGTTTGTGGCCCAAGAGCTTTCTCTGTCTTTGTATTCCCATGACTTGTCACTGCCAGCTAAATGATCAGACATTTCTGGGCTGGATTTAGATCCATAGCAGCCTAGAGAGCGGGGAATGCTGAGGGACAATGTACCTCATTCCTTTGCCATCGGCAAGAGATGAATTTGCTTGCTCTGTGTTGGGGATGGCAGGTGACCTCGGAATCTCTTCTTGAGCTAAATGTTTTATGAGCATAGCAGAACACTGATGCAGTGCCCTATACATCAGAGTGGGAAAAGAAACACTGATTGGGAGGCCATGTGTTTAATGCAAGCTATAGTTCAAGATCTTTTGAAAAGTTATTTCTTTGATTGCTGAGTTGTCAGCCAGTAAAATGTTGATTTGCCTGTTTCTGGAAGAGTACTGAGGACAAGAAGAGTTATTTTAAAATAAACTAAATCAATATGATGCTGGGCTGATATTGAATCTTTCTGTAAAATATAAACCTAATTCCTCTTTCTGTTAGGGGGACCACAGCTTGGCTGTGTGTCACAGCTCACTGGGTGTGACATTCTGAAAAATGCATCCACTCCACTCCTGGCAGTCATTTTTTAAAAACAATTTGCACTTTATTTCTGTGGCACCGAGAGATTACACATCAGCCAACACAGTCAGGTAGCTGGAGCAAATCAATGGCTGGCTTACCTCCCAAGGTCTGTCACCTACTTTTATTACTGCTGACAGTGGAGCCACTGGTTCAAGAGCAGTGTGAGATGACCAATTTGTAGATAACACTAGATTTCACACACTAGCTGAGCCTACTGGGCACAGTTTCCTTGAGAGTAATGATGGTCTCAAAGAACTTCCAGCATAAACTTGCAAAGAAGCTTCCCTGTTTTATCTGCCACATGAAGCCTCAGGAATGCTTTCCTGAATAGCTGGATAAAAGACAGCAACAATAAGAGTAGCAAAACCAATAGGTGTATACAAGAAGCACTGTCTCAAAATATGGTTTGAGCAGCCAGAAGCAAAAACCCAACATAAACATATAAAGTGGGTATAAAGCATGTGGTAGTGGGATATAGTATCACATTTTCCATCATCTTTAGAGAAGGCCACATATACTGTCTGTGAATGGGAAGCAGCTGGGAAGTAATCTTTATCAGCCTGAAATATATACTAGCAATCTTCAGAGTAAGCTATATTTTGAAATTACGCTACTTCAACTGCCAAGTGGAAAGATATTTAATGAAAAGAGCTCAATAATGAAAGGATTTTAAGATAAAAAGATTAAAAGTTCCATTTTAGGTCATTATTCTCTGATATGGGAACACAAATGCTTGTTAAGGATAGTTGAAGACTACGCCTACTTAAAAAACTGTAGTTCAGTGGCCTTATGTGGTCATTGAAAGCAGCACTAAATCCCAGGTTGTGTCTCTGTATAGTCTTCCATCAGCTCCCCTGCATGTGAAATTCTGTCAGAACTTCTGTAATTTCAGCCATTTTTTCATCATTTACTGCATTTTGTAACTCTCTATGACTATGTACTCAGCTTTGTTTCCCACTTGCTCTACAGGTCTCATGATCTGTTTGCTTCTAAAGATTTAAAATTATTCTGGATTTCTAATCCTGAGAATTAGTGGGGAAACAAATTTGTTTCAAATAATAGTACAAACTTATTCAGTTCCCTTGCTGGCCATGACTCGAGAGCTCATTTTGGTCCCACATGTTTTAGATGGATGAATGGTGTCTGTGTGTGAATTAGCAGCACTTTAGTGTTGACTTTAGTGTTAGAAATCAGATCAAGAATGCTCAGCCAGGATAAGTTTTTAAAAGTCCTACAAAATCACTCAGCTTTTCAATAATACCTTGGACTATGGTGCTATATTTTTAAGAGACTTTGTACTTTGATGTGAGTGGCATCATTTCAAGTTCAAGGAGAAATAATATCTGTGTGTTAGTGCAGATACTTTTCCTAAATACAGAAATTTGAAGGATCAAAGGTGAAAATGTCTATCACTCTTCAATTCACAAGCCTATTAGTTGTTTATCTTACCCTGGATTTAGCAAGAATGGCTTTAAAATAATAATTACAAACACAGAAATAAAGTGGCTGTGACTGCAGTTGGCAGAGCCTTTGGATGACTTGTCAAAGGGGGATAGAGACAAGCTTTGTGCCTTGCCTTTGGTATTACCCAAAGCTGGACAATCTGAAGGGTATGAGGAATAGTGATGTGGTGTTTGTGTAGGGCAGGGGACAGAGCTTGGGAACACTTCAGTTCAGTATTGATAGACATCCCAATATTCAATGGAAAGGATGTCATCATCATCCTCTGCCAACTCTGAGTTTCAAATTTTGCACAGTATGTTTACCTTCCCTTTTTCTTTCACCTATAATTATTGCATTACCTATCTTCTGCCTTCCATATGGTTGGCCTTGGACTTGAGAGGAAACACCCTGTGATATCTGAATATGAGTCAGAATCCATCCAAAAACGCAGTTTATGTACAATTTGGATAGCCTTGGGCTTTTGCAAAGTTCTTACTACCCATTGTATAGAACCAATTTTAAAGCACAGTGTTTCTTTAAATGAATTTTAGAACTAAAATCTGTGCCAGCCTTCTTACTGAAGGGCAGATAAGAGGTTTGCTCATTTCCTAGTGAAAATTCATTTTTACTGCTTGACTTGATGATTTGAAAAGGAAAATAATTTAAAATAGCAATAGTGTAGATAATTATGCAGTTTGAGTTCAGGAGCAGGTTCTCAGCATTAGACAGAGTATTGTTTAAATGTTATGGATGACAATGACTAAGACAAATAATTGATATCCTCTTTAGACTTTTTCATTCGCAGCCCTGAATTCTCCTAGGATACTGTCAGATGCATACTAATGAGGAATTGCTAATAATTGGTGGGGGGGGATAGAGTATATGGAGCTGTGAAGGCAGGACTAGGTACAGAATATATTTTTTTGGACCAGTCCATATGTGGTTTGAAGCATCAGATGTTTTATTTTACATAAATTGTAATTTCCTGGGCAACACAGCGTACCTGTTTATAATTTTTCATCACTTTGATGAATGGTCAGATTTTCAGCCTTTTTTTTTT
>VWYP01016695.1:346329-455369 GCA_013400435.1 Pycnonotus jocosus | reverse complement strand
TTTTTTTGCATTTACGTAATACTCAACCAATCCTTCCTTACCTGGTACCCAACCTTCATCATGCAGACACACTTTTATATATATATTTGTTCACACTAGAAAAGCACATAGATATTTAAATTCTTTACCACATGTTCTAAGATTACAAGGTGGCTTCACATGCAGTAAACAACTTTCTGATATTTCTGAGTTTAAAATGGATAAAGGCTTCTTTCGACAATTCTTTCGACTTTGCTGTTGTTGTGTATGTGTATAGAGCCAATCCAGAGGTAAACATAAGGTTATAAATTTTAAGGCAAATCTATTGCTGAAAAATATCAAGGTCTCCCATGCAAAAAATCTTGAACACTCTAGGAGCTCCAAGAGGGTCAAAAATGTACAATTATTTACGGTCCTGAAGAGGATGATGATGTTTCAAATAGAAATTTCACTGTGCAAATATCAGTGCAATGTGCTCTTCCAGAACAGAATAATTAGAAATAACATCAAAGCTGTTTTAAACTGATTCCAAATATTTTCTGGATGCCCTCAAGAGTGAAAGAGCAGAAATTGCATAGGAATTCACACACTGGAAGTAAAATAAAAAAAACCAAAAACATGGCCTAATTGGAAATTCAGTCTAACATATCAGAAGCTGCCTTTAGCTCTTTGCATACAATCTCCAAGTAATCCATTTTGTTGATGCCTACAAGAAACTGGGGGGTCATCCTGTGTCCTCAGAATGGGCATCTCAAAGGGAAATGAACAGTACTTGCTTTGCTGAGGCCACAAATGAAAAGTTTGCAAAATGTTCAGTGGAGTTCAATCTGGACAATAACCTGTCACAGAAAGAAATTTAAATGGCACTGAAAAGATCTCTGATGCTGAATTCACATTTTAATTAGGACTAAATTTAATTAGGACAGGGACTAAAAAAATAGTGCTTTCTAACTACCTCTTAGAATGCTCTTGATACTTTTTTAAAGGATACCATTTTATTGGTGGGACTAAGATTACACAAATGCCCAAAGCTACCCTATATCCTCATCCCAGCAGCATGGAACCTGTGCTCGGTGCATTTGGAGCAGAGCTCCATTCCCCCCTACACTGAACAATACCTCTATGGCTAGGGATGTTAGAATTCATCACACAGCTCTTGAAGGATGGCTGTCAAAGGTCTAGAGTCCCTTTAGAGATAAAAAAAAGAGAAAGACATGATTTTTCTCATCCCAAAGTTGATAGATCACATTAATAATTCCATAAGAATTCATATTTCTCTCAATTTTCTATAAAATTGGCTCATAAAGGAGACATCTGGACCATAGATATTGAAACTTTTGTGACATCAATCTCACCCAGGCTGTCTTGAGATGTTGGCATATCACACAGCCTCAGGAACACTTTAAAATATACTCAAGAGGAGTTTTGGGATACAACACTGATGACAGCAATATGCTGAGGTACTAAGTTAATAAAGTTGTTAACAGCCTTATGAATGGAATTAATTAATGATTACCTTGAAATTAGTACCCTAAATATATATCTAACTCACGGTATTGCCTAAAAACATATTAATTAAAAGGTCAACATTCTTGTTTTCAGTTACTTTCTCATATGAGAACACGAGGGGTGAGGAAAATTAATAATATTTTTTGGTGTTGATGTTGATGAAATTGGAAACTGAAAAATGGAGAAGTAGGGGAAAATGACACCTCACCTTTCATAATTTTTTTTCACTGTGTTTGAATTCATTGTGATTCAGTAAAAAATATTTAGAAGTATTAAGGAAAAGTATAAAGGAGAACAACTGTCTTTGACTACAAAACTGAGGGGATTTTTTCCATTTATATCTAAGATCTATTTTTGCAGGTAAAATTACTATAAAGGTGTCTCCGTTTTTTGGAGTTCTCTCCGTACAAGTGTGTAAATTTAGTCTGTACCTTTGACAGGAATGTCACCAGCCTTTTAAATTTTGATTCTTGGATTTAATCTTTTGATGTTGAATCACCATACTGACAGAAAAAGACAAATCCAAGGTGAAAAAATAAGCCAGAAGGCCCCACCTTTTCACTAAACTAAACCAAAAGTGATACCACCCCCACCCTCAAACCATAGTGAATTACAGTCACAAATTTGACTTTCCTGACCCAACTTGGCTTATTTTGAATCCTCATATTTCCTTAAGCTTCGTATAGTTTGATTTCCTTTCTACTGTCTAGAAAGAGAGAGAAAGAATCACGTTACCACATAAATTCTTTTCTGGATTCTGCAATGTGAGATTTGTTTAATAAATTACATAAACAGATACTCAAAAACACCTTGCCCACAGTTTTTTGGCCCAAACCACTGACAATTTTGTTTTTCCTTGATCTTTCTCCTTGAAAAATGTTGGATTTTTAGTTCCACAGAATGGCACGTGTCCAATAACTCCGTTAGTGGANGGATTTTTAGTTCCACAGAATGGCACATGTCCAATAACTCCATTAGTGGCAGGGGTTTTTTTTGTTTTTTGTTCGAGATTTCAAGATCTCTTTGGGATTTCCAGTTCTGTGAGGACCCAAGCTATGTCTTGCCCCTGTGGCATGTCTGCCCTGCTGTCATGCTATCCCTGGCACAGGTGGCACAGCATGGCAGCAGTGCAGACTCAGCCCAGGGCACAGCCCAGGAGGGAGCTGCTTGCACAGCCCTGCTTAGCTCCAAGAGATTGTCCTGGACAGTGGTTGGGATCACAAGGACNGGGAGCTGCTTGCACAGCCCTGCTCAGCTCCAAGAGATTGTCCTTGGGATCACAAGGATGTCAGGGTTGTGCTCTAAAACACATCTTACCTACAGTCTAGCTTTTGCCTGATCCCATGGGATCTTTTATTTTGTGGATGCAAGTGATGTTTTCGATCACTCTGCAGATCTCTGCATAGATGATAGAAAGCCACAGAATGGTCTTTTGTGTGAGATGGTGGTTACCCAAGGCTATAATTCAACAGTGCAGTGTGAACAGATAGCAGGCAACAATGAATCTTGTACCTCTCAGAGACTTTTTTTGGTTGTAAAACAATTCACCACACACTGGTGAGTAAAATTAGTCACCTGTAAATCCCATAATATAAATCACTCATGGGAAGAAGCATTAAAACATATAGCTGGAAACATCAGTATTTCAACTGAGGTAATTGAATTAGTTAATAAATAAAAGAAATATCTGTGACCCTTATTGATTTTTTCCTCTTTGAATATAATGGCTACAGAAGTGGATGAGAGAGAGGAGAACAGGAGAGAGAGAGAGAGAGAGAGAGAAAGAGGGAGAGTTTTTTTGCAGAGTCCATGTGGGAGTACCTCACAAGGGCAGCAGCAAGGAACAAGATCCTTATGACCTAAATCAAATACAGGCAGTTAAAGAATTTGATCACAATTTTGCTCTCCTGAATGTGTAACAAGATAATCCCAACTTAAAGCCACAAGTGTTTTGAGTTTTGGTAATCATCACTAGGGAATTCATTCTGTTTTATTTACAACATATTTAATTAGCTCATACTGGTTATGCCTGTGCTGCAGAGTGGGTACACTTGGAGCTGTGCCATGCAGTCCTGTTTGCTGACTGAAATCTCTTGGAGTATATCAAATCCCCATGGGCATCCAAATTTCCCACTAGAGGACACTGGGATACATAGGGAGATACTGCAGCTGGAATTTACAAAGAGAATTCAATCACAAAGACCCACACATTGTCCCATGGCATAAACCCAGCTACTGTATCATGTGAAATAATTTTGACGATTTTTTTGCTCCTTCTTTCAACATTTTATATACAACTTATATCTCACACATGTACACTCAGTAATAAGAAGAGAAACTTAAAATCATGGAATTATTTTTGGAAGCCACTCCACTCTGCAACTGGAGTCTGGAGAAATATGTATGTTTGTGGGAATCAAATACAGGCAGTTAAGTTAAGTAAGGCTGGTGACATTCCTGTCAAAGGTACATGATGGAAATAGTCTGTAATCTTTACTACCTTTTGTTAAAAGACACACAATTCATTTCTGTAATACAAGGAATTTTCTGACTAGCAGGCTGAATTTGAGTGGCAAATCCCATTTTCCTCCTACTAATAGATGTTCTCTGCATTTCAGCTGAAATACTTAAAACTTAGATTAGTAAAAAAAAAATGCAGTTTCTGATAAACATTTGATAAGGGCTATACTCTGCACTGATAAATTCCAAAACATATTTTTAAAAACTCCTTTGTTGTTTTGGTTTCTTCTCACTTTCCTGTTTATCTCGTTCAGCATTTAAACTGTCTTTTCATACGAGATTTGTCTAACTTTAGCCAACTAGAAGTTAAAAATCTTGTCTAAGTGAGAGTCAATGAAAAGTAACAAAAACTTTCTGAGGATGATAACAGTTTATCCTAATAAAGGTATCTTAACCAAGTTGGAATTAATTGCTCTCTGGAGGTGAGTACCCACTTACCTGTTACAGGAAATGCAGTCATCAAATTTGGTTCAAAGCCCTGGTACTATACAGGTAAGGGGAGGTGAATCAAGTCTGTAGGGTAGAAACTCTTTGGGGAAGAATTTCTTGGCCACAATTTAGCACTTCCAGATATTCCTGTACATACCTGTGAGATTTTAAAAAAAACCAAATCAACAAACCAACAACAAAACAAAACCTCCAAACAAATAAACACCCCCCTAACAAAACATATAAGCAGACAAATACAAAAAAACCCCAAACCATTCCAAACCAACAAACCTCCTAAAATGATACAAGTGTGTCTGATTTCTACCAGAAATTTTCTGTTGACATCTTCTTGGGTTATCTTGAGAATCTTGGAAAAGCTGTTCCTTTATATGTAGATGGTTGAACAATGCATCAAGATATTGGGCCTGCTTAAGACCTGCTGGAGTTACTGAGAAGTCCCAACATTAAACTTCCAATGCACTGCACAGTCCCCATGAGCTAGAGCTCTTTTTATGTTGCCCTTACATTATTTTTATGTAAGCATGAAACTAGAGATTTTGCATCATTACTTAAAGTGGCTGCTTCTTGTGAGAAAAACTGTTTCCATTTCAAAAAAAGCAACAATATTTTCTTCTTCTCTGTGTCCTATATCTGACATATTTTAAATACATTTGGTTGAAGAACATGAATCTTCAAGCAGTACCTTGAATTTTTTATTTTTTGGTAGTAAGCTTTTGAGTTTATCAGCATGTTCATCAACTGTATCAACCAAGCTGCTTAAGCCATCACTGCCTGAACACTTTGACTTCACTGATTATCTAGCAGAATGGAGATTCTTTCTGGAACTGATTTTCTCCACCAACTCTGTTGAAGTCACTTTTCCCTGCCTTGGAGATCTGAAACAGTTGGAGAGAAACCAAGAATCTCCTTCCAAAACATAATGTCTGCAAGAATAATGGTGAAAAATTGGTGGTTTATCTGTGATTGCTTTAAAGAAATGTTTCCTTAATCCTTTAAGTTAAGAAGTTGTTCTGTAGAGTTAGTGTAACTGATGTTTACTAATTATTCTTTCAGAACTGCTTTGTTATAAATTCTGCAAATAAGAATTAGTAATTAAAAATCAATCTTTTCTTAAAACAGTCCTGATTTTGTGCATTTAAATGTTTGCTTTGATCCTCAAAAATAAAAGAAATATCACTCAGTTTGTTTTTAATTTTGTAGAGAACATAATTTAATCCTTCACTAAACAGGAACCTCTGCTGGAGCAAGCAACTGCTGTGGAAGCCAAGAATAGATGATAATAAACATGTTTTTGTCAGCTGTGATGAACCAGTACACCCCACCAATTTGTGCTTGTTTGCTCCACACGGCTCAGAGGCAGCCAGGGGCTGTGTGAGGAGGGGGTCCCAGCAGCTCCTCGGGGATGTGCTCCAGGCTGGGCTGCAGGAGCACCCTCACCCCTCTGTGCTGAGCTGGGGACAACCTGTTCCAATGTGCTGTGCCTTCCAAACCTGGGCTCTTTTTGAAAAACTTCATTAAGGCTCTTAAACACCCAAATCAGCTTTGAATACTACTACTCCAGACCACTGGGAGTATTTTGTACTTTTGTGCTTCTAAGGTTTCCTGGCAGGTAAAGTTTTGTTTTCTATGGGACCATGAGCATTGCAGTTGGATCTTTCAGCATCTATCTTCCATTCAAACTTGAAGGGAGTCCAGCAATGTGACATTTCTCAATGGGAATCCCCTCGAGGATGTGATCTGCTAACTATCCTCACAACATGTACAAAGTAAACCAACGAGATGTGACTCTCCGTGAAAGGTAGTTGCAACAACTTATCACTACAAATTACTTCTAATGCTACAGCTTAGTGGCAAGGGCACTTTTCCTGGGATGGATGTAGGATTCCTGGCCTGGACATCTCAGTCTAACAAAGTTCAAAGGCACAGTTCTCACTTCTGCAGTTGTGGCCTTTGCCATCAAACTATATGAACTTTTGGATAGGGCCAGCCCTCACAACCCCTTCTGAAGACATTCCAGCCAAGACACCAGGAGAGTATCAGGAAACAATACAGAGAGGCTAAATTTGTGCCTTGGATATTGAGTTCTTGTCTTTGACTGAGGCAGCCTGTGATCCTCACGTTTTAAAGTCAAAGGTCATTAATTAAATAGAACAGAGAGAAAAAAAAAAAAAAAAATCCTGGGATCAAAACCTAACACCTGGTCAGAACCACAGGCATTAGTCCGGTCAATTTACCATATCAGGTTTTGTTCTATCTCTTTTTATTCCTCTATCTTCTTCCAGCCTTGAGACCTCAGAGATCAGATTTAAAAATGTTGTGACAGCTTTTCACAATGCACACTTACGATGTTGTTTTCTGTAATTATAGTAGGAAAGTGCTTCAGGAAAGGAAGAAGAAGAATATTTTTAGAGAGGAGAGAACATTTGATGAAATCTGAATGCTGTAGAAATAGAAATCCAGCTTGACTGCTAACAAAATTGAGTGGATGAAGCCAAGAGGTGGAAAAGCTGTGTTCCCCTTCATAATTCTGACTCAAAAGTCCTGACAGAAAAAACCATTGAAAGCTGTAGTTTTGTAGTTTTTTAGGGCTGAAGCTGGCTTTTGAGAGCAGCTCTGGTGTTTTCTACATGTAAGAAGTGTATGTTTTAGTTCAGGATTTTTAAAATATAAAATATAAAAGTTACTGATAGACTCATACAATATTGTGATATCTTGCACAAGTGATATCTAGACACTAAAACTCCTGAACAATAAATCTAAATTCAAAATATTGGACCATTCCTTGGCCTTAATTCTGTATTGATTCACTCACTGTATAATTAAGATTGACTTACAGAGGAAAAACTTGGGTGTTATGGTAAGGTATTTACATGAATCCCTTAGATCAACTAATGATACCATATATCACATATTAATCTGTTTTTCAGATACATTGGTATTACTAGCACTGTTGAGTAGAATCTGTACTTTTGAGGCTGAGGGTGAGTGAAGCAATTTCTGAAATGATGTCATCTCAACCCTGGATGGGCCAGTAGAGACAGACATTTTAAAGCAATACTATTTAAAAGCAGAGCAGTAAAATTGTAAGAACATTCATCAGGTTAGAGGTTCATAAAAACAAATATAGTGCTCTTCACAAATGATAGAGGATAATATAGAAAGACTATGATTTATGAAAATATTATCTGCAAGTATTATCTGTCATGTACTGAACTTCTGCTGAAAATCCTAAGATTATTTACTTTTTCTAACCCTGTGGTGTATTAGAGGCTTTTCTCCTATTTTGTTACTGTCACAAATGCTGTGTCTTAGACAGTCATTCGTCCTCAGAATGTCATCTGTCCTCTTTCCCACAATCACATTTGTCTGTGCTAAATTTCCCACAGAGAAGCACCCCACCCTGCTTCTTTTGTACAAGTGCCACAAGCAACATTCTCACATAGGGTGAAACACAAACTCATGCTGCCAGTGGAGGGACTTTTATACCAAGTAAGCCCTAAAACTAATTTTTTCTTTAGCTGATGCTAAATGAGTTACTTCAGCCATGCAGACCCTCAAGCTCTATTGCTCAAAGCAGTTGCAGGCTTGAGATCTCAGATACATTTCTCATACACCAAAACCTCTGTGTATACTCTTGTAAAGTGGCACAAAGATTAATATATATAAATTTGTGAGGCTTTTGAGGAAGACTTGATTTTGATTAAATTGCTTGTTTCTGCTGTTAAATAAGGGCTCCTTTCTTAGCAGCTGGCTAAAATGCTCTCAGGTAAAATCCTTCAAGAATCCCATAGCTAATACTTAATAAGATTTAATTATTTTACAACTTATCTCTTTCACATCAGTGCTCCCCCTGAATCTGCCACATCCAAAGGAGCAATATGAGTGCTGAATTATGTAAAACAATTTAAGTGTAGAAATATGGGTAATAACATGCAAGGTCAAAAAACAGGCAGGAGTGATTTGGAACAACTAAATTGCTTGATGTAATACTTTGGCTTGATAGTCTTTAAGAGGAGGCTTTACATAAGTCAAAGGTCTTTGGAGTAATATGCAAATCAAAATCCTACCACTCTCCTAAATCCTTTTAATCCAGTCGTTAATCTCAATAATGACCTAGTTTTTGGAACCTTTACTGTGTTCATCCACTTAATCACATTACCTAGCTTGCCCTTTGCAAACTTTTAGAGGAGAAATAAATGTACATAAATAGCATCCTACTGTAATGTAGCTGAAGTCCTCCTGAACAAGTGCAGTTTTACAGCAGGAAATGCCATAGAATCTGCTGAAGTTTTGTGTAGCCTCTCTGTTTAACTCTTAGATTTTTAGAGCTTTGCATAAAAGAAAGGAAGGAAAAAAGAGGTGGATACCAGATTCTTATACTTACCTGACAGTTTTTGGAGGAACATCAAAATTAAGAATGAGAATCCATTACATACTCTGATTTTTCTCCAGTTGCTGTGCATTATATGATAACTGACATACCTGGTTTACTGTAAAAATAAATAATGGAGAAAAATCTCTGGATTCATGTGAGTTTTGAAACTGTAAAAGAAAATTAACAACCATGGAAACATACATAGTAACATTTTTACATATTGCTCTTACAGAGAGTAAGAACTGGTTTAGATTTAATGAAAGACACAATTAATGTCAGAATTCCACAAAAAGGGGTAGCACAGACTGGCTAAACCACAGCATGTACAGCACGCAAATACTCTCCAATAGCAAGCATATTGAAGCCTGAAGTTCACTAAAAACATTTGCTTGGCTGGTAAATAGGTTCTGTGCTTTGTGTCTGGAGAAGCATGTCAGAAGAGTTTTACACAACAGTATGATGCACTTCCCATGTAATTCCACCAATGAGATAATCACACACCTATCTGATGTCAAATATTGATCAGACAGACTAAGCACACTTTCAGGTGATCTTGTAGAACAAGACGGGTGGAATTTATTTTATATTTTATTTTATTTTGTTTTCTTTTTGAAAGAACATTCTTACACCAATCATATTTTTAAAAGTCTCTTTTATCTCTGATCTTTCATAGCCATCCTGCACTTGACTTGAAGTTAAATAGTGTTTTTAGCAGTTATGTCTCAGAGAGAACACCAGAGAGTAAAAAAAGCACTGTGCTCCCATGAAGTGTGTATAAAAACAGACAGTAACCTATGCACTCTCCATAAAGAGTCACAAAGGCTGAAAGCATTTGCTCGTTCTCTGAAGCCTAAAAGACCATGACAGATACAATGCATGCTCTAGTAACTAGATACAACAACTCTGAATCAAGTTTATTTTTATTGTGAATTCCATTTTTTAAACCACCATTTTGAAAGTAGAAGAAAGCCAAAAGAAACAACAATAAAGAAATGAATGTTAATACTACTGTTGATGATCTGAATGGTGTGAGGAAGCCAAGCATCAGCTATTGAGGACTACAGCTTTACAAAAATTATACTGGAAATCTTTCACTTTTAATAGAACATTAAAATCTTTGTCTAGATTTTCTGAAATATTCAGTTCTCACATTTGTGTAAGTGATATAATTTTCCAGTATATTGCATGGCCTGGTGTAAAAACTTTTCAGAAGCTCATTTTTCATCACATTAGTGCATTTTCCAGGAGTTTTGTCTAAAGGACAATTACTTTAGCTCCTAAATCCCACTATAATTTGTCTTTTTAGCCCTTACATTATTTCAAAATAATATTAGAATCATAAAGTCATAGAAAGGTTCCAGTTCAAGGGGACCTTTAAAGATCATCTAGTCCAACACCCCTGCAAGGACGAGGGCCACCTTCCACTACTGGGGTTGCTAAAAGCTCCTTTCAATCTGGACTTGAACATTTCCAGGGATGAGAAGCCACGGGTTTTCTGGGCAACCAGTTCTGGTGCCTCGCCAATCTCTAAGAATTTACTCCTAATATTGAATCTAACCCTAGCTGTTGCACCTTTTGGTGCACCATTCGTTGTTGGAGTTTGGAAAGGATGAGGCAGACAGGTCCGGGGTCAGCAGGCAAGAATTCTCTTTATTCATATTTTCTGACTCCATTTATATACACTGTACATAAGTGGCCAATTATTGGCTGAAAGCAGATCATCCCATCACTTGGATTGGTGACCATACCAATCACTCAAATATTCTCTTAGAACAAAAGAATGTAAACAATTCTTATTTACATGAAAAGGTTTGGGAACTCAGCTCAGAGTTCCAAAACATCAGAAGGTTTAGCTTTAATATTAGAATGTAAGTCTAAGACATGCAAAACAGAGTGACACCTACCTTCTTTCAGTTGAAAACCATGCCCTCTTATCCTATCTCTACACACCCTTCTAAAAAGTCCCTCCAACTGCCCCACGTCCTTGCTATGTTTGGTGCCCCACAGCTGAGCACAGCACTCCAGGTGGGATCTCATGAGGGTTGAGTAGAGGGGCAGAATCCCCTCCCTCAGCTTGCTGGCCACACTTGTTTGGATGCAGCCCAGGATAAGTTTGGCTGAGTTTGTGACAATGCCAACCACTATCCCTTGTAACAGAGAAACAGAGAATGGTTAAGGTTGGAATGGACCTCTGGAGATTGTCCACTGCAAAGTCCCTGGTCAAAGCAGGAATCAGCTCCAGCAGATAACTCCCAGCTCTGTCCAGTTGGGTTCTGAGTATCTCCAAAGATGGACACTCCACAGCCTCACTGGGCAACCTGGTTCAGTGTTTGATTGCTGACACAGTAAAAATGGACCCCAAAGCTGTTTTCCAGCCAGATTGCCTCCAGCCTGAAGTGGTGCATAGAGTTATTCCTGTGAGGTGCAGGATTTGGTGTTTGCCTTTGTTGAAATTCATAATGTTCTTGTTCAGACTGTTTCTTGTACCTGCTGAGGTCTGGGTGAATGGTTACATGCCCATCTGGTGCATCAACTGTTCTTCCCAGTTTTGTGTCATCCACAACCTGCTGGTGCTACCTTCAGTGTCACCATGCAGATCACCAACAAGGAGCTTCATCAGTATTCCCCAGTACCAACCCCCAAGGTGCATCACTGGTGACTGGCTTCTGGCTGTACCTTACCCTGTTAAACCTGGCAGCTCAGCCAGTCCACTCTCCTCTTATCCGGCCTGTACTAAAGCTTGTAAGGAGTTCCAACTGCTCTGCCTTCCCATTCCTTTGAATAAAAGATGAGTATGCACCAAGGGTAAAATTAGGCACATGTATATAGATATATTTTTATGAGAAGAGCATGTAGAGTCTCTTTATGGTTAGCATTCACAAAATTGCATGTGTTGGCCTTCATATAGCTGAAAATATCCTTTGTACTGAATTTATGAAGCTAAGTATATTTAGCTTGGTCCTGCAAGGCTCTGCAGATCTTGTCAGAGGCTGTACAGGTTTTTATCAACTCTGATAAAAATTTTCCATAACACTTAACATCAAGAATACATCTTTGATCATTTGAATAACAGTAGTAAATATAATTTGCATGGAGTGAAATGTTGGAGAGGGCAAAGCAAGTATATGAAAATTACATCAAGGTAATATTTCATTCTCCATAAGGACAAACAGAAAGGAGAACAACAGCCTTCTGGCATTTTTAAGGTGGCTTTTTCCAGCCCTAGTGACTCATCCTTGAGGCAGTCTCTGAACATTGACAGATATTGCTCAAACAGTTACCTTTCCTTTTCACAAATTGCAAGCCACTGCTGATGGGTGAAAAATAATGTGTTTTTTTCAGTAATTTTCAAGATGTTTTCTTGATGATCACACAAAAAGACCACATATAATTTTATTTCTGTATTAGTGGCTGCTGCAAAACAGAAATCAGTTAGAAAGATGAGAGAGGTAGCAGTATGCAAACACAGAAATTGAAATGGAAGTTGGTAAAACCAAAATTTTAAAACTGTTGAAACTTTTGCAGAGATGGCAAAGGCAGGATAGGGAAAAGACTGTACTAATGTCTGCATACATATACAGCCCTGTTCCATGAATATGCTTAGTTTTATCCATTCAAATACTCATAGCAAGATCAGTGACCAAGAAAACCTGCAAATATCTCCAGGTTCAGTACTGCTGTAACAAGAGGAAGATTTTGGATGAGAGGTGGAGGCATAGTACCTAAGCTAACAGTACACTGAACCATAGAAAGACTGAGGTTGGGTTTTAGTTGTATTCTGCAGTCTGACCTCTAGGCTGAGCTGAAATAGACCACAGGGTCATTTTTGTCTTTCCAAACATCCCCTGTCAAAAGTGACTCAACAATGTCTTTGTCAGTTCTGAAGGACATTAGAGACAGTTTTTCCTTTTACTAACATCCATTCAAACAATGGGAGCACAGCATTCCCCACGATGCAGCAGGTTCTGTGTCTCCACTGGGTACTTGTGAATGAAGATGTCTCTGGCAGAAGAAGAAATGTCTGGTTAGCAGCGGAGTTAGTCTGCTGCTAATCAATAACCTGAAGTCCAGTGTTATATGACTCTAGTGCAATCTGGAAGAACAAGAAAACTGCTGGCTCATAATTCAGAAAGAAATTATTCAGATGTGGAGAAAGAAAAAAAAAATAAGTAAGGGGAGAGAGAATCAATGTTGGGAAATCTCATCTATAGATGCCATCTGAAACCTCCAAAGATTGAGCACTCTGTAACTTGAGATATTAATCTGGACGATCAGCAGAGATTGGCAAGATGAAAAGGGAACACCAGATAACAGAAAAAAACCTCCTAACACTTTTATCAGGCCCAGTTTTCACTGTCAAACACATAAGAACTGAAAGAGCAAGCACACAGATCTGCAGCCTTTCAATACATAAAGCATTGGAAGCATGCTTACAGTGCTCTGGTGAGATATTTCACTCGATCAGCAAATAATAGTCAAGGGAACCTGAAAGGATAAAACAGTTATCAGATGGATCTTTATGAAAAGTCCAAAATGAAGATACTGACAATTCCATCATCATCATAAAATGCACACAGCAGTTCAATTTTGATTGCTTCAGGGTTGTTTGGGTTTTATGTACAAAACTTTTGTCTTTTGACTAGTATTCCTCTGTCCTCTGCATATCAGCTATAAATCATGGGATAATCATGACAAAGTTGGTTTTGTTTAAATGCTTATTATAATTCCATTTTGTCTCATTTATACCCTAATCAAATAAATCCCACAGAAAGTTAGCCAAGGGATAGAGCTAAAGGAAATGACAGTTAATCAAGAACTTATTGTCCTGACATACAAAGTTTCAATCTTTGTTAAAGTGCATATATTTAGTTTGTAATGAAGAAGAGCAAAAAAATGAGCTGTCTCAAGCACTTTGAGGCTGAAATTACTTCTTCTGTCACCTTCAGAGTACATCATCAGCCCAGGACATCAGCTTACACATTGCAAATAAGAAAGGACATGGCTCATTAGGGCTTACAGGCCAGGTAGTTTCATAGGAATAAAATAAATATTTTTGTAGTGTTATCTACAAGTTCCATTCTTCAGTTGCAACGACTGTGCTGCAGGAGGTATAAAACTACAAACACAAATAGGTGCCTTGGGGTTCTCACAAGAACACAGACTGGTCCTCTAGTTTTTGAAGGTAGCACAGACCTACAGCCATGACCTCGAAGCTGCCTGTGGGATCATCTTGTGTGCCTAGGTGCTCATCAGTGAGTAAGCAAGCAAGAGTGGGTTGCATTCCCCAAAAGATTTCAAGTATTCATATAAAAATTTACCATAATAATAAATTAAACTTCAGGTTAATAACATCTTTATGAGTTTGCTTTTCTTTTTTTTTTTTAACTCAGAAATGTGTTAATCACGGAGGTTAACGTTAAGATATTAAGATATCACTGAGCATTATGGCTGGATAGTTCTGCAAGTGAAAAATATCCTGAGGTGAGGATATTTTCCCAGGATCCCTGGGAGGTAGATGTTACACCATGTGAATGAAGCCTCAAAGCAGTCTCCGTTGTGCCAGGCCCTATACAAACACACACAACCATACCTGCCTGAAAGAAGTGTCCATGTGAGAAGCCTTTTTGACTCCTTGTCCCAGAACGGATAGAGGTACAAGAGGATATTTAGGATAAGATTTATTTCACTTAACTTCAGACCTCTACATTGCAGATCCCATGTTTTTGTTATGTGGGAAGCTTTGGCTGCTCAGCAGAGGCAGCTTGGTGCCTGGAAAGTTGTTGCACCTCTTCTGGCCTGCCTGCACTGTCAGATCACTGGTGTTTCTTACAAGCTGGCACTGGTCTCTAGGTGCCACATACTTGCCTGCCTTGAAATAACTTAATTTACACAGGGCAGGGAATAAAACATGAATTAACATCAAGGCAAGATACTTAAATATGATCATTTTAAATGCCCCCTGTATTTGTTTTCATTATATACATCATACAAGAGATGAAAATTGATCTAAACAGTAGGCATTAACCAGTATGTAAGGAGTTAGTCAGAATTATTATTTTTATATTTTGGCAATTATGTTTATATTCTATCATTTTGTAAATAAGAATTTTTTGATTTTGTTTTGCCTATTTGTTTTTGTTTGTGTTGTTTGTTTTTTTTAATCTAATCCCAAATATCAAGAGGCATGAAAGCTAAAATGAATCTTGATTAAATGTACTTTAGAGTATATATAACTCCCATGAGAAGAGCAATTCATGTGAATGTAATGGGATGTCTGGCAAAACTGCAAATTCTTCAAGGAAAGAACAGAGCAGCAACAGTGCATCTGTGCCATTCTGAGCCTGACAACAACACAGCAAGAGCTGGAGAAATGTTTCCATAAGGTTGTTCAACAGAAAAAAGTTTCAGGACATTCAAATTAGTTTGTTATTTCGGGCTTGGATTTACTAAGTCTTATAAGGAATCAGTAGATTCATTCAGATTAGTTGTATGGAATGTGTTCATATTTTCTAAGACAAAATTCCAAAATCAGATTTTAGCCAAATGCAACTTTTCACCCTCTACTATTTTTTTAATGATGATGATGATGATGATTATTATTATTATTGGCTTTAATTTTGTCATCAAAACCATGAATAATTTTCATAGCCTTGTTCCTATGCTGCTGTGTGCTCTCCCAAACATGTTTATTTGGAAGTTTTAAAAAAGACCAATCTTGCTTACCACTATTCGGCTTTATTCCAATATGNCCCCTTTTTGGTTTTTTTTCAAATATTTAAAAAATAAAAAAAAAAAAAAAAAAGTATAGAATAAAATTACCATTACTATGAGTAGTATTTCTCAGTTTGCCAGTGATTTCTTTGACCTTTCTGGTGGTGTTATGATGTCACAACTCTGCAGCTTTGGCCTATTTTTTCACAGCCTTCACTGGGCTAGACTAGATGGAAATAAACATCTTACATAACAGTCCGGCTGTGCACTCAGCTCTTTTCCTTTCTCTATTTTTTTTTTTCCTGAAGGAGATTTTCCCAGCATGAATTCTGTATGTACAATTAACATTTTCCAAATTTCATCTTCAAAATCTGTTAGGGTTTATAAGAAGATTAAGAGACAGAGCTGATGTGTTTCATCACCCTTCCTCTGTAATCACACAGCTTTACACTAGGAAAGAGAGCAAGAAGCAGGTTAAAACTGCAGTAATTCCCTTGAAAGAAGAACTAAAATAGAACTCTCTGAATGTGAGACTTTGTACTGCTGGGGTTATTTAAACCAAACCCTTTCAGGAAAGAGCAAAGATCAGATTCAGCTTACCCTCACAGATGTATAAAATACCCTGACCTGATAGCTTTTGCTGTTTTGTTAATAGCAAACAGAAGAATGAATAGTATTGCACAGCAGAGCCTTAACTCTTTCTTTTCCTTTTTCTTATACATTTTTGGCTGAATGTGTAGCAGGTATATATACAGACTCAGACTGCACAGGAAATCTTCCTAAAGAATAAAGCACGAAATACATGTGCAGAAATACTTTTACCCAAAGTGAACACAGAAATAGGTGCATATATACCAAGAAAAAAAAAAAAAAAAGGCAGAATATATACCATAGATTGGAATTAACCAAGTTGCACATACAGGTTTTAAAGTGAGGAAAGTTTGCAGAAAAAATTTTGCAAAGCTCTCAGAATTGTTTACTTTCTAAAGTAAAGTCACAGGAAGTACCATCAACTTCTACTTTCAAAATCACTGAACAGTTTAAAAATAATGACAATTTAAACATGTTATTTTGGACCTGATGGGGTAAACAGAATCCTAAATGATCAGGCCTATAATTACCAAATCAATAGTACCAAACTCTCTGTATTAGAAAATAAATATTTGATATGTCACAATGGACATGAAGTAGTTTTTAATTTTTAATACTTAAGTACTACCTAAGCCTGTGGTTTTTAATTTGCATAAACACTCCTGTGCTTGAAAGAATGGTCTATATTTCTACAGCCCTGAATCAGATAAAGGCTCAACTCCACCAGTTCAGGAAGACCCTGTTTCCAGGTGCAAATGACAGGATAAATGCAGGCAAACTTCCTCCACTGGCCAATCTACTGCATTAACAAACATGTAATCATTGTACAGCACACCAGGCAGGTTTTTCTAAGCATTATTGAAGTCAATACCTCTATCAGCAGGACATGTTTCTATGTTTAATAGACTTTTTAAATATTTACTTTTCTCTAGAAATAACATCTCTTCAACTCTGCAATCTCTTTGAAATTATGGGATTTTAATAATAATTTTTAACTGGTTTTTTCCTGCCTCAGGAGAAAATAATTGAATTTACAGTCCTTGCTATATCAGAGAATTTAAATGTTCTTTCTGAGACAAAAATTCTTCTTCACCATAAACTACATTCAAACCTTCCTAATTCAAGCTTTAGGAAGAATCCTGCAAAGGGAATCCTTGCCTATTTTCTAAATAGCTTCTCAGTTTTTTGAGGTGAAGCAAGACAAAGAATTGGAAAGGCAAACAAAACCTAAATTTTACATTAGCTAGCTTGCCTTCAGGTTGCATAAGCTTTTTTGCCCATAAAGCACGAAAACAATAGTATAAAAGTTTGTGCAATGGGTGTTGGTTTTACTTAATTTATCCCACGTGTCTAATACTTATGAAGTGAGAACACTCTGGATTGATTCTTAAGAGAATATGTTTATTGCATTGTTTATAAGGCACACTGCAAATCCTAATGTTGCCAGAAAATGGTAACTACTGACCAGCATGTCACGTGAATTGAGAAGGTAGCACTGAGCTTTAGAGTTGCCAGGGACATTTAACTCTTAAGTCATGTTTAATTTCATAGGAACAGTAGCTACTGAAGGGTCTCAAAAAAAAAAGTAAAATTAAATGAAATCCAGGCAGGCAAAAGAAAATTCATTTGCTATTAAAATAAACCCCTTTCATGTACCAGAACCTTCCTAGAATGTTAGTATTGGAGAAAAACTTTGTGAAAGACAACTTGCTGAAAAAGAAGGTTCTAATTGTTCTGCAAAGTAGGAAAAGGGGGGAAAATCACCTGCTAGTGGTGTTCATGTAATCACACCACAGTGTTCAGTCATATTGCGTCCCTTGAAAATCCTGCTTTCATTCCTACTTTTGAGCCTGACTTCCCCTTGGGTTTGCATGCCTTGTAAGAGTCACAAATAAAAGGGTTCCCCCTTGTCCTGTCACTACATGCCCTTGTAACAAGTCCCTCATCAGCTTTCTTGGAGGTTCCTTTCAGGTACTGGAAGGCCACAAGAAAGTTCCCTGGAATCTTCTGTTCTGCAGGTTGTATCAGTTTGGTCTCAGAAATTATGGTCAGCCTCAATCCATGTGTTAAACCCTTCTTGAGATGATAGAGATATCATCCAGAGGTAAGAGGTCCTTCCTCAATATTCATATTTAGACATCTGTACTGGTTTGGCTCTTGGATGGAGGACCTTAAAATTCTCAGTCATTGACATTTTCTAAGAGTTACCCCAAGATATGAGAGAACTCATGTAAACAAAAAGCAAAAGAACAAAAATAGAGTCTTGGTGAACAAAAATGCTTTTTGACACCACAAGTCCACTGAAATCACTGTTGTACAGATTCAAACTTCCATAGCTAATTTAGTAAAGTAAACCTTCCCCTTAATCTTGTCTATGTTCACCAATTTTGTGATTTTCATCACTATTATCAATGATTAAAAAATCACAACCTGTCAGGCTTAGCAATGCTGAGTTTCTGACAAAATAATTAAACAGATGCAAGTAGTGATTTCTTTACGGCCAAGCAGGTTTTAAAGTTTGATCTGAACTTAGTAAAAGTAACAGAAAAAAAAAAAAAGTGGAAACAGTATGCCCACATTATTTCAAGCCAGGTTTCCAGAAGAATTTATGAGCTTCATGAAATTCATAAGTCATGGACATCCGTGCCTTTTCCATTTAGAACTGATACATTCTGTGTATGATTTTTGAGAACAATGGCTAAAAACTGGATGCCAATTGAATATGTTCTTTAAGCCAACTTTATGTACATCTATAAAATTGATGGATACAAGACACAATGTCAAACAGAAAGGATAAACCAACCAAAAGTATTAACAAGATTTAATGCTACACCTCCCACTTCTTCAACTACTGTTCAAGAGAGGAGGAAGACACTGAGAGGATGGGAGACGGTCTCAGATCTCAAATTTTAACAACACTCACTCTCCTGTGACAGCATACAGATTTGGAATATATAATCATGATGGGAAAAACACAAAAAACATCTGCTTGTAAAGTATCATAATTCAAGATGCTCCCAGATTAGCCATTACTTAGCTGTTGCTAAGTTACATAAACTCTGGTGTTACATGAGGATTGTCAGTTACATCTGTCACTGAAATGTGCAGACTGTCACACTCAATGACTTGGAGCAATAAATAAACAATAAGAGTCCCCAAACAGAAGTTAGAAGGTTTTCCAGACCTACAAGATATCCTTCTTCACCTCATATTACTCAGTGGAAGAAAATATCCCTCAGTCATGTATCCCTAACTCCATCCTTTGCTGTACATACACCTGCCATTTCCAGGGTCTAAAGGAATGGCTCCAGACTGAAATTTTTTCCTGGTTCCTGTGGCACTTAAACCAGAGGAATTATCCTCCCATGAAAGCAGAGTTGTAGCAATCCTACATAACACCTTCTGCTGCCTCATCCCTTTTACATGATGCAAAGAGGATGGACTAATATGAGGCTCTGACAATAAATCTTCAACACCATTTCGAGCAACATTCTAGTTTGGTTTCCATCTTGTTATTTGTGGCCTTCCTTCTTTTTTATGCCTAGGTCCAAGATAACTAGCTCCAAGGTAGATGCTCACACTGCAAGCAATCATTGAATTAGATTAATCCCATGCTTGAACTGTAAGAGATATTTTACTGTTTTGAATTGGAATTGCAAGCTTTTTTCTTCCAAAAAGAAATCCTTGCTTTTTTCCTTCCACTCTGAGTGATAGTCAAAACAGATACATACCCTGAGCACATATATATTTTTGTCTTATTCATTCCAAAAAAGTTGAAGTAAAAGGCTTCTAACTGAAAAGGAATCAAAAATGATAACTGCAAATAGTATTTACCTGCTGTGATTTGAGCCCAGATTCAACTCTTAGAAATATATAGAAATTGAATTTTCTCGAGTGAAAAAGTGATACTACTCATTCTAATATATATGATTAACGTGTGATTATTTTGAAAGGAAAATATCTTGTAATACCAAGGTATTTTCTGCAGGGTCACTGTCAGGCATATTCTTAAAGCCATTATTTGAAGTTTCCCACAGTTATTACTAAAAGTTCTATTCAGCACCAAATACCAGCACATGCCTGAACAAGCTGCACATAAGTGTTCATTCCCACAATCCATCCTCTGGTGTTTCAAACTGGACTGCTACTTGCATTAATCTGTAAGGCAAAATTCTTTCTTATTAAAGCTGTTGGTGTCCTATCTCACAGAAATCTAACAAATTGTCATACTGCATAATGTAAATGTATGCAGGGTGGACAAAGATGATTCCTGCCTTGTGAAAGTACAATTTTCATGCACAAAATAAGCACTGTATTTATATACAAAATATATGCACTGATTTGGGTACAAATCCTTTTCATTCCCATACAAACAGAAGTCAGTATTAGCATGGTGGGATCTGGAAAGAGAAAGAGACAATTCATCACTGGGGTTTTATGGACTCCTCCCTGCATATCCATGGTCACATCCTATGTTGTTAGTGGCACTGAGAAGATTGGCCTTCATACAAATTGCTGCTCCACAACCTTGGGCAAGGTGCTCAGGGCCAGCTCTAATAAAGAACTTCACTGGCTAAAACAAAAGGGCTAAAACCCAAAATTGTATCCTTCAAAATAAACCAACTGCTGCCTAAACCTGTGTGTGCCTGAGCCTGATGAGGGCTGCTCTTTCTGCATTGTGAAGGTCTCCATGTGCCTCTGCAGTGCCCATACCTGGAAGCTGCATGGATGGGGCTGGGAGAGGTGCTGGTGTGCATGAGGATGAGAATGGCACTCGCCCCTGCCCACCAGGTTTCCCACCCTCTAGATCTGTGAAGTGTCTGCTGTGCAGCTGGCTCCAGAGGCAGCCCCATGTCAGCAGGCCAGCCTGAGGCAGCTCCTCCTCGCTGGTGTGAACTTTCCCATTGTGCAATCGCAGGAACTTTAAAATACTTAAAAATCCCAAGTTCTACCTCTGCTCTAAGTATTCAGATTCTTTTCCACCAGCACCTTCATATGGTGAATATTGACCTACTCCTGCTTGCCCTTTTTACCTGCTCTGAGGGAAGCATCAGCATGAGTCTGACCTATTTGCTATGAGGACAATCAAAAAAAGAAGCTGCTTGTAGTCAAAAATTGTATATCACCAGTAGATTTCCTGCCCATGTACACAGCTAAAATAAAATAATTCAGTCAGAGATCTGAGCACCTATAAGAGTACTGTCTTTTTTTTCCTGTTCTTCACCTAAAAAGAGGGGATTGTTGCACTTTCTCCTGATCACCCTCTGTATCTGGGTGCTGCAAGATTTGTCTGCTTTTTTCTTGTTTGATATTTTATACAAAGCCTTCCTGTTATGCTTCAGTGAACTTCCAAAATAGTAGGTAATAATCCACATCACTCTGAGTTTTATCTAAGTGTTTTTCAGAAGAATTGATATTTTCAACTTCTGAGACATTTAGGCACATTCCTTAGATGTAGATTGTTCTGTAAAATATTTACAATAAAACACAACCCCTCTATTCTTACAAAATTATTTTCTTGTTTTCAAGATGCTGGTTTGGATTTCTGTCCTTTGTATGTGATATATTTTCTCAGCCTTGCATTTTGCTTTCTGGACCAAAAAGCTAAGCTTTATTAGGACAGCTGAAAGGTTTAGACCTTCTGCATTAGCAGTGTGATGCTTAGCAGTAAATTTCCCTAATGTCCTGGATAAAATATGTTCAGCCAAAGAAAAATTGTTTTAGAGTTGTGTTCTTTTAAACACAACAGTGACACCAATCAGATGCTGCAGCAATAGAAATAAAACCAGTAGTCATTCTTTTGCCAAACTTAGACTGAAGCCTTAGAAGGGACTTTGTATCTTTTGACAGAATATTTTATGAATATATAAACATCTGCTTCCTTAAAACACCTTTGGTTTATCCCTTGATTTATTATGTTCCTGCATGGCTTTTTCTTTTCTGGCTTTTCAAGATTAGTAATGAAAATTGAAATTGTTGGTTGGCACATGCTAAATCCACACATCTTGGAAGTTTAGTTTTGGCAAGGCCGTCTGCCTTTGTTATACAGTAAACACCAAGCTTAGGGAAACTTAAACCATGTGTGATGAATTAGCAATAGCTTAAAGACATTCATTCTGCTTACAACAGGACTTCAGCATAGTGAAATTATATTTACTAGGAGGACACTTCATTGTTAAGAGTACTGGTGGTATTCTCACAACCTGATTCTAAACATCTAAGCAGGTACCCCAAATATGAACCTGGCACTAATCTGTGTGCCAAGAGTGAGACAACACAACACCATTGTACTTCATATTTCATATCCCTGGAGAATATGAAAATTAGAGTTTCATAAATGAACAAATATTAAAAATTAATAAATTTTAAAAATTAAAGCAGATTACATTTTTATGGCTCTAGGCCAAAATGGTCTTTTGAAGGATATTCAAGATTAGAAAAATACACTTATTGGTGCAGTCCTGTTTCAAAATAAGGCTCACTTTATGTAGTTTAAGATAACAACCCAAATCAACTGTGTTGATTCCTGCCAATAGTTCATGTTTGTTATATCAGAACTGTGTTTTTGCAATGGATTTCCAAGTCATCTCACCTAAATATGCTTCAGTCTGCATATTGGTGTCACCTTAGAGCACCTAAACCAGAATTCTTTAGAATGAAACTAATCCAGCAGCACTCAGCACTCTGCTGAACACCAACCCTCCAGCAGCAGCACCCCTACTCCATGCCAGCTGCTCCTGGCTGTTCACTCTAGAGAAAAACTGACCCAAAGCAAACCCCATGTATCCCACACAGCATGAGCAGGGGTTCCTCTGTGTCTGTGTTTGGCTCTGTGGGTGCAGAGCCATGTGCCCCCTCTTCATGCACAGGTGGCCTCTGTCATAGAAAGAGCACGGGCCTGAATCTGAATCTCAGCTGCTGCTCAGTGCAGGTTCTTTCTTTAGCATCACTGGAGTGGCACTGATTAATATGACTTCAGGAACAGGGTCAAGTGTTTTTGAAATTTTTTTTTTAATTTAATATATAGCATAGAAAAGATATTACAGGCATGGATTGGGCAATTTCTTTCTCTTTTTTTTTTTTTTAAGAGACATTTCTTACTCTTCAGATGGCTAAAAAGTAATTCCGATGAAAATGACAAAGCATGTGTTGCTCTGCTCAAAACCCTTCACTGGGCTTCAGTAATTGCAGGACTACTTGCTAATCTAAAGGTTTGGTCCTTAAAAACTTAAATAATGCAGGTAATAAAATCAAACAGATCAAAGCTGTGCACAGATAACGGGAAAAAAAAGGGTGTTTAAAAAATTTACTTTATCATATAGAGTGAGGCCTTGGCCATGCCTAATGACCTTGGATTCCTAAGTGCCTGAGTTAAGCTTGCTTTCATTTTATCATCAGATCCATCAAATATGGAATCTCAGCTGATGTATTGGTGCATAGTTTTAATTTAAACCCTATTGGAAATGTAGTTTAATGTAACCACAAAAATTGCATACAAAACCCCTGCTGAGTTTCTGAGAAGAATGAAATGAAAGAAAATCAAATATATTTATCTTGCTTCTGGTATTATTCATTATTGTGATTATTAGCAAGTAGCTTGACGTTGTAGATTAAATGCAAAAGGATTCATATTCTGCTCATAGTGGTAAATAACTGTTCTGTAGGAAGATTTTAGAGTCCTTACACTGTTTGTTTCATGTTTGCTTCCTAAGCAATCAGGACTTGGATCTTTCTGAGCCCCAGACATTTGGTTTTGCAGATCAAAGTGGGTGATTGCAGTGCATCTTCTGGCTTTAAAATATGTTACTTGTTTGTATTACAACACCATCAGGACAAAATCCACTCTGCCAGGCCCAGTAAAAGACATGAGCAGAGACAGTCTTTGCCCCTGGAAGATTCAGCATCTAAATAAATACAATCATTTTGTGCTGTATAAATCAGCAGAAAAATCCTCTGAAGCTAAGCATAAAATAGTCTAAAATACAATTATTGTGAATTGTTATGTAAAACAGCACTGGATGAATGTGAAATGTCAACACATGTTTCAGGTAGATTCTGCAAGGCTTCTTTTAAACTTGTTCTTGTGCAACACTAACATTTTCCAAGCTATTAAAATACCCCTAGTACAGCCTATTAGTGCTACAAAATAAAAAGTGCATCTTCTTTTCATCATTATTTCATCCAAAGATGGATTTTCTACCAGCTATGTGAACTGGATATACATACTAACAAATTTTCCCCTATACCTCCTAATTTGGAACCTGAACTGATTAGGTCCTTGTCAATCAATGTGATGGACTTGAATAACTAAAGTGTTAGAAAGGGCTTTGAAATGGGTAAACAAGCAGAATACGTGACTCTAAAACTGATGGTGTCCATCAAATTTTCCAGAAAGGCATTTTTTCCATGTATTAGACTAATTTATTGACCTTTCATGCTGTGTATTCCATGCTCCTGCCAACTAATGCTAGCCAAAATTTTCAATTACAAATGTAGACCATCTGAATAAAAGGTTGTTTCTTTTCACTACCATTTCTTCTTCATTTATTTTTGTATTTATTCAAGTCCTCTGGAGAACTGTAAAGGCTACATTATGCCCAGTTAATTTTCAGCTGTCATTTTTATTGGGTTACTGTGAATTCCAGTTTTTAAATCAGCATTGCTATATCACAAAAAGACATGTGTGTACATCTTGCATGCAGGGCTAATTTTTTTTATGAAACAAGTGCTAGGATGAGGTGCTAGAATGCTAATAGCATATTTGTGGGTTTCATACCAGCAGAGCTGACAGGCGAACAGATTCTGGCATGTCATTTCAGACTATTTTGTCACAAAATTAGCTTTGTGAAAATGTTTTTTAGCACTTTCGATTTTTTTGTTTTGGTTTTCATCTTTTTATTTTTTCTAAAGTCTTCTAAATTGCAATTAATTATGTTAAAGTTTCAAGTTCTAATGAATCTAAATAATTTTTTCCTAGTTTTCTATTTACAAATGTTTCCTAAGTGAAGAACCTGGGAGGCCAAGATCGAATTTACAGTGTAAGATATTTGATGCATTCATTTCTTAATTACTTGTCCCTTATTTCTGCTTTGATTTTGCCTGGCTTCAGTCTCCAGACCCATTTTTTCTTCTCCTTTCTTTTTGCAAAGCTCCATTACCTTATTCCTATGCAGTACATGATGACTAGTCTTTGGCAATTATGAAGTTTTTGTTCAGTTATCAATTTTTTGTCTATTAAAAAGTCCCACTCAGAGTCACAACATAACAAGTAAAATACTTTTTGTCTGACAAAAGGCAGGGTTCACAGATATATTAGCCTGAGCCTGGATGAGCACAAAAAGTAGCAAAAATCTGATCACCTCAGCTATTTTATAAATATCTCTGGGATCACTGAGGAGTTGCATCCACACCAATTTTTGAGAAGTTGTAAATAAAGACACAAAGTTCTGTTCCAGAGGAAGGAGCAGAACCCAGTGTGATGTGTCTATCCTCTTGCAGATAACAGGGAATCTCATGTTGGCTTCAAGAGGGCTCCCACATCTCTCTTGGTCACCTGTTTCTCTTTCCATCTCATTCCTCCCTTTCACTGACCATTCTCCTTCCTCCCAAAGTTTATGGGATCCCCTTGACTTGTACCAACAAATTTAATTTTAAGCAGATATGAGAAAGGATTCAGGGTTGGTTGATTTCTTTACCCTTTATTTTACTCAACACTGGTCAAGCACAAAAATAAAAATTAAATAACTGACATACGGCCCTTATTCTTCCAAACCATCGATTACAATAGTATTAGCAAAGCTGTCTGAAACCATTTTCCAGGGGGATACAGGTTCCAGCAGCAAAACTGGCTTATGAAGCTTCATTCCTCACCTCCTCAGTGCTATGGAAGGAGTAGTTTATGGGTCCATACTGCATGTTACAGGAACAGTTAAAAGAAAAGCCTTCTCCAAATAACCCTTCATTTCAGTGCTCAGGTACTGCTGAGCCAGCAGAAAAACAAACCATGTAGTGGTGCTTATGGCAATGAGCAGCTGAGGGAAGCAAACCAGTCAACAACTTCTTCAAAAAGCTCCTCCTCCCTCATGTGTGTGCTATAGACTGGCCCTTGCGTCAGAGCTGGACTGTGCCTACTGAAAGAAAATAGTATTCATGCATAGAAAAATTGAAATAGCCAGTCTAGAGATTACCAATGAGATATTAAAATAAGAAAAAAGGATTTTATGACAGTTTCATAGAAGAAAATATTGCATAGGAACAAGGTCTGACCTCTTCAGGGCATATTATCAATATTTCATGAGCCTATGAGGTAAGGAAACATTTAGCAATGCAGCATTAAATTTCCATCTGAAAAATTCCATATCTGTGGCAGGCAGCAGAAACAGTAGCTTGGATGCTGAATCTGTGGAGATTTTCAGGGAATTCAGAAATTACCTCTGCAAAACTTGCATAAAATTGAGTCAGGAAAAGTACTGTTTAAACTTACTGAGTTTTATTTAGTAAAAATTCTTCAGTAATGGTTTTTTTAAAAAATTATTTAAATAAGTTTCTGACAAGGAATGCACACAATGTAGTGAGGCATATTATAACTACCTCTAAGTTTAACCAAATGAAATGTGTCTGGAACTTGAGAATTTCCCTCCAGGAAGAAAGGATGGAGAATTATGCTTTTAGGTTTAACAAAATACTGAAGAGAGATTATTAAAAAATGAGGGAAAATGTTCTATTGGAAAACACAATTTCATTGAAATTGAAACATTTTGAATGAATAAATCAGCTGTAATGAAATCTTCTGGGGTAAATCTTTGCAAGGAGATGCTCTGATAAGAGAAAAAATACTTTTTTTTAAAAAAAACCTTCTGATGCCTTTGTTTAGACTTTTTCAGTCATTTTAATAAATCAGCCTCTATTCAATGTGCTGCAATATATCATGTACTATATAAATTAGGAAGACTGCTTTTTCCTTGAAAAGAAATGCTTCAGTGATATTTTTTCTGTATTTATTTTTAAAATTCATATTCTTCTGGAAGTTTCTAATGAGAAGTAAGGCATATAGCAAAACATTAAACTTCACAGAGAATTTTATTTCATTACTCTCCCACCATCTTTGATTCCACCCTCAGTCTTTCCCCAGTACTGTGAGTGGCAGACTGTCCAGGACCAAGATTGAATTTTGTAGTAAATGATTCTTTGGAGAGGATACCTAGGCACATTTAGGGATTTCCACCACTAATAAATGGGAGTGGATGGGGGTGAGATAGCAGAAAGAGAACTCAGCCAACTGATATTTTTATTTGCTTGAGAACATAATTAAGCAAACATATTGCTCATGATAACGAATAGATAAGTGAAGTTTTATTTCCCTGAATGCTCATATACTGGTATTTTTATTGACATAACCTGACTAGACTGGTCACAAAAATATACTCACTCTGTAGTTTATTCTCCTTCCAGTAGAGGAACTTATTTTTAGTGAAAAATATGTAAACACACATATAATCATGTTCCTCAGTGCTACTATAACCCTGCCCAGGCTGGAAAGGGCTGCTGCACTTCAGTTCCATCAGTGCACTCTCATTTGTGTCCTATCTGGTGGTTTTTGTAAGAAAATGGTGAGAAGAATGAGAAAATGTCAGCAATTTAAATTATTGTCAAATAGGCCACGTTCATTATTAATAAATAGTGACTGATAGAAGATGAGTGGATTCAATCTATGCCTTTGGCAGATGCAATAATCCATGTGTGTTCTCCGTATGTGAGGAGATGTGACCAGTCCCCAAAACCCCAGCTGTGAACAGCAAACCACCACAGGGATATCTCCACAAGAGAGGGCAAACCTGTGTGTAAGGAATAACCATTCAGTGCATGTGGTATGTGGCTCATGCAGGGGCAGCTGCTGCTGTGGTGCAGGCAGAGGCTGTGAAGAGCCAGCTGTGCTGGCAGAGCTGCGTTGGTCCTGCCCTCCATATGTAGCACTGTGGTGAGGAGGATGCACAGCCTCTTCTCCCATCAGCAGTGCTCTCCTGAGGCAGGTGCAGAGGAATTCCATAACAAATTTTCCTATTACTAAATTTGTATTCCATTTTGCTGCTCAGAAATGTGTCCTGCTGAAGAGAAAAAGAGGGAAGAGAAAACTTTCTATTAAAAACTATTAAATTAGGTCTATTAAATTAGGCACTTGTAATTTAAAGCAAGGAGAACAACATACTTTCATTTTCCTTGGCATAGAAGTTGTCAACATGTGCTTACTAAAGAGTGAAGTAGGTATGGGCACAGGAGAAATATAGCTACAATGTAATGAGGTTTATCAGAGTAATTTCTCTTAAATATACGTTTCTCACCATATTCATATTTGTTTAGCAACATGAATTATGCTAACTTCTTATATCAAATGATTTCATCTGAAACCACTACCTTGTGCATAAAGCCCTTAAGCTCTGATTTTGCAAAGATTTATGTATGTATTTAGCTTAATGTATCCTGGGCCTTTCCTAGCTAAACTGAGGCCTTTTTACATCATTCTAATGAATGTAAGTACATTTGATGACTACTTTCAAACCAATCTCATTACAAGATCATTTTAGAGAAACCACAGAGTAAATAAATGATAGACTCTGTGAGTAGGCCAATTGATTTCAATTATGCCATTCACAATGGGTTGTGTGTGCGTGTGTGTACGTATTTATCCATATGTGTCTCTTTGCAGAATCAGGTTACTCTTACATGTCTGACCTCCATTATTGACTGAACCTAAGTGAAAACTTTTAGTAATTGTATTTTCTAATGCTTCATATTAAGCATTTTATAATGAGTTGTTTCTCCTCTTCCTTAGTTATTAGGGATTTTTGTCTCTGGGTTGCATGATGAGACAATTACTTTTCATTCTGAAATCTGTTATGTCTGTTATATCTATATGTGTATTTTGAGAAGCGCTGGTAGTCTGCCACTGAGTACGGATTATCTCCTTCTGTCCCTGGATAACTACAAAGATTGAAGGCAATGTTCCCCATCTGTGACTCTGCAAAACACTGAATACTCATTTTCATCTGCATTTCCAGTACAGTTAATCCATTGTAAAAGAGATTACACTAAATATATTATCAAGACCAAACCGCCAACCAAATGTCACTCAGATCTGTTAACAAAGGGTGGAATCCAGAATGATGTGTTTAACAGACCTTGAGATTTCAAGTCAATAGTTATTCTGATTCTTCCATCCATCAATATGGGCAAATGCTACATTTCCAAGCAAAGCTTAGATCTGACAATGCAATATTTGTATGTGATGAGAATTGTAATTATTTTAATTTGAATCTTAATTGATTTATCTGATAACTGCCTATCGGGCTTGTGCTCCATCTGGCCCAGTTTCATGTGTCTTGATAATATTTATTTGTGGTCTGATGACGAATACCAGGTGTGTTTACATGCTTTGAACTAATGATGGGAAATGTCATTCCTCAGACTTCCTGAGGCAGACTGCTAGGTATTTAACTGTGAATCTATTAATTTCATCTTCAGAATCAGTGTTTCTGTTACTCTTTGCATATACAATGAAAATCTGTGTCAAGGAGCTTTCCCATATATGCTAGCACACATGTTATTTAAAAGCATTGTGGTCAGCCTCAGGTTATTACATTATACCATTTCCACAGTCATTTGGAGAAAGCAAGGCATGTGTGCATCAGTTTAGTTAGATAAAATTCAGTACAAATGCAATGGGTTTCTGGGAGGAACAATCTAAACTACTCACACATGACTGGCTTTTAAATTAATGGCAAGCACTTGGGAGAAGTTCTGGAGTCATTATGGACAGCTCAATAGAAACATCTGCTCAGTACAGCACTGGCAAGATAATGAACAAATGATCATTCAAGCCAGTTCCCTACCTTTCCGAAGTTGCAGAATTGAAATGGGACTCAGCTCACTAACCTCAGCAATTTAAAAGTTAGACATCCTGTGTAAAGTAGTTACTGAAGCTCTTTCTGTGGTCAATGGAGGGAGACTAACCTCTGGAGGACAATCCAGCTTGCTAAAGTACAACTGAAGTAAGCAGAATTAAATGTCCTTTTGAGGTGGCATTTTTCCAACAGCTGTTGAAAGGTACAGCAGTTGTTTAAAAGTCTAGGAGTAGCTTTTAAATAGCTAAATAGATCCTCATGGAGGATGCTGAAATCTCAATGCCCTGCCCTCAGCCCTTATTATTGCATTTATTTTGCTGAGAAATTGTGGATCTTGGCTGGTAAGGTTCTTGTCAGGGCCAAACAGGACCACATATCTTAGGGATACTGCGCTTACCAGATTTTCCATGCTGGGAATTGTAGCTGCCTTCAGAAACTCTGCAAGAAGTCAAGACCCATAAGAGTGTCAACCCCATAAGCTACTACACTCCCGGCTGAGATGTGTGTGGCTGCAGTACACTTTCCTCTGTCACCTGGCATTCCTGTTTTCTTCACATTTTCATAGTTTAATCAATAGAGAACCTGAGGACTGACTTGTTTTTACGTTGTTGTGTTTGTTATTTGGTATAGTTGTGTTCCTGACACCTCATCTCATCTGATGGCCTAACCCAGTAGTAATTTAGGAACAGTATGCAATTTCCCAAATAGGGGGAAAGAGTGCTATTGCTGTAGGACTATTTTAAGAGAGAAAGTTCCTGTTCCAAAATCTAATAATAATATGGATCATGGATTGATTGTTCTATATTCGGTTCCTCAATAAAAGTTTCCTTCAGAATCAGTCTGAGCTCCTTCTCCCAGTGATGAACTTTTCTCAGTAGTTCCCTAACAGTGAATGCAGGGTTTAGGATTCACTTGTTTTCCTTTTCAATATATGCTATTTAGGAGAAGCTTTGTAAAACTTTGAAGCAGATATCTGGAGAAACTTATTGAGGAAGTGAACTGGTTGGTTTCTGGCTTGCCCTTTCCCAATATGGACAAAAATATTTACAAGGTTCACAAGAAATGAGATTAATAAATATTTTTTAAACTCTTAGATATCTTTAGCTCTTAACAAATGGATTTGAAGCTCCTTGCTTTTAACATGATGTGTGAGTATACTGTAAGTACGTAACAAGTGACGCACCTTGTGAATTTTTAAACCTAATACAAATAAACCCAGTGCACTGGGAATGTTGACAAAGCTAGAATTTCCATACCTAAGGATCAGACTATTTGTTCTAGTTCAGGTGTAAAAACTATTACACATTATAGCCGTTAAAATCATTCTTCCAGCTGCTAATGGCTGGTTTGTCCACAAAGTGTACACTGTGTGAATTGATAAATTCTGACCAAGTGCAGCCTGTTAGAATTGATAAATGCACAACTCAGCAAATTCCATCAGGGTACCTTCAATAAATTGGAGGGCAAATGCAAACAAGAACATTAATTTCAAGTACCTCCCAATGTCCTCTACATAGAAACATCAGATTGTCCACTTGCATACATTTTTGTTCACAGAATAAGCATACAGTATAAGTACCCACACACTTTCTTTGAAATTATAATGTAATGCAAAAAACTAAACCAGACCAAACCAAAAACAAAACAACAAAAAAACACAACCTGCCCCCAACAAACCGACAAAATAATCCCCCTAAAAACAACACCTCAAGGAAGAGAGGTAAATTCCATGTAGTTATGGGACTACAGTCAATTTAAGATAAATGTCATATGAATAGGTATGAATTTGATACAAGGAGAGGAAACTCATGAAAGGTGTACAATTCTGCTCCCACGACACTGGAACACATCCTGCACAATGAAACTGCTCAGCTACATGGGACAAACACATAGAAATGTCTTGTCAGGTGAATTCTAGTATTATCTGAAAAAATATCTAGGACAGCAGCACTGCAGAGTTTCATAGATAAAAACTGGCTTATTTTATTCCCTGCAATGGAATTTCTTTCCTATCTTCAGAGAGCAACTTAATCAGCTCTGAAGCAGCTCCAAAATAGCCTCATAGCAAAATTAAAAGAGGTTAAATTAGAACTAGGTCTCACAATGGAATCTGTAGTTGAATAATTAGAAATAAAGTAAACATGAAGGATGTCTTAAAGGCTCTGCTGTCAGACTGCTTTTCAGTACCCTTTTGTAGGATGGCAAAATAAACTTACATACTTTCAACCCGTGCACAAGACCATGGAAATTCCGATTCACCACACAGTATGTCATTGTCAACTATTCTTTTTAAGACCAGGGTCAGTAAATATGAATACAAAAACTGACTGCTCATGTGAATCCTACTTCCTTTCATTCACATCCAAAATCTGACTCCTCAAGAAACATCCTACCTTTGTTTTGAATATTAAGCAAAATTATCCTTCCTTTTTAAGACTAAAAGCTGTAGAGAAAAAACAATTCTTCTTTAAACACAAAAGCAGATTAATTTTGGAAAACTCAAGTGAGCTTTATGGTTAGCACTTTCCTCTTTTCACTTATGACTGTGATTTTAAATGAGGTTTGAAGGAAGAGTGTTCTGCCATATCAGCTCTGTGAGTAGGACAAGGGCATCCTCAGTTTTTCCAGCCCAGCACATATTCAATGTTTGGCTCAAGGAAGCTGATAGTGATGGTCCTGACTCCAGAAGTAGAGATGTCTCTTGCGTTGGACTGTTCGTGTAGTAAGAGATGATTAAACTGCTGCTCTTCTGGAAATGATTAGTTAATTTTCTGGAACACTAGATAATAGTATGGAACATTTTTAACACCATATGTGGTAGCCTCAAAATGTTATTTTACTCAACAGATATGCAGTTTCATCCAAGAACTTATCTCCAACAGGCAATAATCCTTGTTCAATACCTGTATGGGTGCTCTCACACTTAGCAATATCAGTTTGTCATGAGACAAAGGTAGCATCACATAACAAGAGATAACACATTTTACATGATGAATAACTGTGGCAAAGTGACAGTAATTGAGCCCAAAATTGTAGTTCACAAGTGTGTCACTAGTTCAGATTTGGCCACAAGTGAACAGCTTGCCAAATTATTGTTCAGGTTTTTTCACTTGCACAGATGTGTATTAAGCTGCTGAAGATTTGCAGACTAACAAGACAGCATTTGTGATGAATAATTCAGCTGTCCTACTAACCAGTTCTCTGGCTAATGTACCAGTTGAAATAAATGGAATTTTTTTGCATCTGTTGACAAATGTTATGTGCAAGTTTAAAAAACTGAGGGGACACAATTGTTGTGACTTACCTAGTCTCCAGGAGTAAAATTACCATATCCTGCAAAAAATTTAAGACCATATGTGTTGAATTTATTAATTCTCATCTAAGTATCATTCCTTTCATAAACTCCACATGGGCAAGGAAACATCCAGGTGGCATTGTGCTGCTGGTGTCTCTCCACTCTGCTGCAAGCTCTTAAACAATTAGCTTAATTTTTGTAATTAATTTTGATGTGGGGTCTGGAGTCTGTAGAATGTTATGAACTGTTCCAACAGGCATCCATAAAAGGGGTAAGAAGTGTCATAGCTGGAATGTATAACTTAATTAATTTTCTCTAAGAACACCTGGAATCAATATTATCAGCCAGAAACATGTTGTGTCCTGTATTTTTTCCATTATCTCTAAATGGTGCTTTATGAACCCTGGGTGGTATAATGATGAATACTGTGACAGGAAAAAAAGAATTTTCTACATTGCTGTGATACTATACAGTAATACAGACAACTCTTTGTGTGTGGAACTGGGAGCTATTATTTATTCATTCATTTATGTCTTTTACTAAATTTATATGCACTGTAGTGATATTGCATTGAACTTTATCCCCTAGTGAAAACTATTTTGACAACCATTTCTAATCAGTGAGAATAAATTGGACTAAAAGCCTGTGTACTGGAAACAGAGAGTGTATCACAGCAAGGCTGGACTCTTCAGTCACAGAGAAAAAGAATAGAACAATTTATGAATTGCTGGATTAATGTACCAGCACATGGATAGTTGGCTCAAGGTGGTGCAAAGCTGAGCACTAATCACAACTGCCTTCATGTGAACAGTGGTTGGGTCAGGAAGTACCAGCCCCCAGTTCGTGGCACTGGCCCAAAATGAAGAGGTTGGTGTTGTATGTAGGACAGGTCAGTATCCAAAACCACCTGGTGGTTCCAAGCCCAGAAGGGGCATTCAAATGGTTGAACCATTACACTAGTTGAATGAAGGAAATATGTTCAAATATTGAAAAAATCCCAAACATTTTATTTAATTTCCGATATCTTGCTACCACACAAATCAGTTTCCTAAAAAAAAAAAAGTTGGGGAAACCAGAAAATGAGGAATTTCTTTCCCAATTACTTTATAGAGCTGTAATTTCAAATCTGTAAATGTGAGAAATTTCCAGGCTTTCAAAATACAAAGACTTTCTAGACATCAGCTCAGTACAATAGTTCATAGAAGAAAATCAAAACAAGAAAACTTATTTGAAATCAATTAACAGCAAGAACTGAAAACATTCAACCTCATTTCAGAATGAATTACTAAATCTACAATAGACTAATCAGTACTACAGAAACACTGCAATGGACTTAGTGCACTTGTCTGTCTCATCCAGAAGCCATTCTCCATTAAGATCTTAGGATTCATTAATTGTAGCCATGATAATTAGTGCTGTAGAGAAACACAGGATTTGGAATGCTTTAGAAGGTATTTGATGAATAAACACATTTTTTAAAAAATGTGGATGTTTACATTGGGCCCACCTACCTTTTAAAGAGCTGTAACAACATTCTTTTTCTTAAATTAAACATTTGTTTTCTAAAGGTACAGGTTGATGTTTTTTAGTCCATAATGATGGCTATATCAAGCCTGCTTTTAGTTAAGTTTTGAATGTGAAAACATATTTACAGGCAAAAATCACAGCAAGTCTTCAATCATATGTGTTTTTCCTTTGCTTTAATATGTCAAACATGCTTACCTGCACACTGACCATGAACCATACAAGGGATAACACATGCCTGTTCTGGAGTTAACAAACATTTTAAACATACATGGATTTATTTCTAAATAGAGTTACACTACCATGCCTGAATTACTTGTTGTGGTGGTTTTCAGGGAGAGAGGCCCACCCTGAGAGTAACCCCATCCATATTGGCACTGCAGAGCCTCAGTGCTGCAGGCCACCACAGGGGAGGAGGACACATGGATGTTCTCCATAGTGCAAGCCCACTGTCATCTCTCAGGGCTGCAATCTCGTGTGGGTACTGGCTCCAATCACATGTCTCTCAGTTCTCAGAGCCCTGATAAGAAGACTGAAGGCTCTTGGTGTTCATATCAGCCTTGTTGTGTCTTGCTGGTAGCCTAAGTGTGCCTGTTGGGCCTCCATGTCAACAGTGGGCTGTTATTTTCCAGGTAAAAGGTTCAGGAGTTTGTTATTCAGCTTTTCTTCAGGGGTTGATACGAGGTACAGAGCAGTAGTTCTTTTTTCTCTAGGCCCAGTCTGTGTCAGAAATCCATATCACCCTTCTGGTATTTGGTGTGCCAGACCTGTGTGGGATTAGACGAACAGTTCAGTACTCAAGCACCCAAGTGAAAAACATTCCATTACTGAAATCTTGAAAACACTCCCCAACTTGTCACTGCCCATGACATTCCAGTTACCATCACTGGGTTCCAGGAGAGTGAGGTGTCCAGCTGTACTGAAATTATTAATGGAGTTTCACACAGCTGCTGTGATTATTGCAGCTGCAAAGGTGCTGTTCCACCTCAGATACATGCGCCTCAGTGAATATATGCATTAAACACACCTCACAGGGATCTACCTTGTTCTCTTGTGGAAAGTAGAGTAACCATTTCTCCACTCCCTTTTTGCACTGGTGATATATGCTAACATCTCGTGAGGATGGCCTGACAAGCACAGAGCCACTGTACTCATATGTCCTCCAAGCTGTCTGTGAAGGGCATTGCCCATCAGAGCAGTGGAGAACTGAATCTGATGACCTTCATAGTCTGCATTAGAAAGAAAGTCTCCCTGAAAGACCCCATGCACCCTCCCTCTCATACCTCAAGCCGCTGTGGGAACTCAGGGCATCTCTTTGGCTGCCCTGGGAGCTCAGGAACCCTGGCCAGTCCGGGAACTGAGCAAGAAAGATTGACCCCAGTACAGGGGAGTTACAGCCCTGTCCAGGGGGGTGAACAGGGGGGTTTTCGCCTCTGTCCGTGGGGGTCACAGACCATGGCACAAAGCAGAGATGAATTATAAATCTCAACAGTGCGAAATAGAGTAGTTTAGTTTATCACAGAGTGAGAAATATGTAGTTTTATGTTTTTATAATAGAAGTAGATGGAGACAAGATGGAGATTTTGGGGTGGTCCCTAAGGTTCTTCTTGTTCTTCACCTCCATTTTCTGATGTGATGTTGGCACAATGTGGCTTGGGGAGATTGGGCCAAGTGGAGATGGCCTGTTTAGTGTGGATGGTGGACATTGGTAGGAAATTGTAAACAATATGTTCGTAATAATCTGTATTTAAGACAACGACCTCCCATAGGGGAGGGAGTCCTGCCATGGCCGAGGTGCAAGACAGATCTCGCTGGGCACAGAGCAAATTGTGAGATAAGAGAAAGAATAAACCAAGTGATAGACCTTGGAAAAAACAGAACCTTAAAGCCTCCGTCTCTTTCTTGCGTCTGGCTCAAAGACTCCAGAAGGGCAAAAGGACTCTGACCACCTGAATATTGGAAAATCATAATCCAACAAGCAGCAGCTTTGTGGTCATTCGTGTCCAAGTCATTTACCACTTACCAGAGGCACATGCTCAGTGGTGATTTCCCAGCCCTAGCTCAGGTTCTGGAAGCACTTTCACACAGTGCCCCATCAGCCAGCCAGTGGCCCATCAGTTCAGGTATGCAGATCGAGCTACCTGTGACTTTTCAAGTCTCCCTCCTCACCTCTGTGTCTGAACCTGGCTCTGACCATTCCAGCAACCATATGCACATATTGTTGTCAGCATAATTCTGAGTTTAACTTTGCTTCCTACAAACATTTACAAAAGGCTTAAACATCTTCTGAGCCCCAAATAGCTCGCCTATGGAGAAGTGATGAAAGAGAGAAATGACTCATTAAGTAAAGTATTACCTTTTCTTGCAGTTCCCAGAACAAGGATTTTGGATTTTCTGGGGAACCAGCCAAAGGACAGAAAAGGTCAGTGGGCAACATGCTGTAAGCTCTCAAGCCCTGAGCATGGGACAGTCCCTAGGGAGATTCAGAGAGCACTGTAAAACCTTTGAGTGTGTCCTCTCCCCCCACCCTTAGGACGTGAAACACTGAACCTGACTCCAGATATTGTTCCAATTCTTTCAAAGCAGTGCAGCTGGTGACTGAATTCTGCAGCCTACATTCCCTGTCAAGTATGGAAAATGAAGTTTAGAGGAAACTTTTGTCAGAAATTGTCAGACTTTTGTCAGGCTCATCCTGACCTTCCCGTTTGGTTTCTGAATACCCTAATGAAGAAAGATTCAGCAAAATGCCAAAAGGTAATATTGGAGAATAAAACTGACAAAATAACATGAGTGACTCACAGACTGCAGTAGGAGTTCTGTATTTTTTTTTCTGGGCTGTTAAATTCAGGCTCTAAATGCTGCAGAACATTGCTCTAAAGTAGCAATGAAATAAACTAGGTACTGAAGGTTTTTTAGTTCACTGCTAAACAGCTCCTTCAAAAGTCTCCTTCCTTTTAAAAGCAGTGTTGGGGAATTGCTACATAAATTATATACTGTAGAAATAAGTCAAGACTTTAGAAAGCAGGTCAAAACTCCAGATTCCAGAAACAAAGAGACAGATCACTATGAGTAGCTAACATGCTCAAAGAAAGAAAACCCCTTTATATATTCTTGACCTACATTCAAGTAAAATGGTACTTTTCAACTGCTCTTAAATCTTTTTTCAGCTTTATTCTAAAAAGGGTATTGCAGTTTGTAAGAAGCTTGACTACTGGAGCACATCTGCTGCTTTAGTTTTAAAAGAGTTTGATTGCAGAATCCTAGATACTTGACAGAAATTTCTGTCTTACATGGTAAAAATATTTTTAATCTAGAGGACATAAATATTTGCTTCAGTCTTAAAAAACCTGATAAATACAGAGAAATTATTTGCATTTAATATCAAGTATCTCTCTTGACACTTTAATTGCAGTACATTTTTTGCTTTCCCTTTCCTGATCAGTTAGGTACTGTTCCTTTTTTCCCTCCAGTTGTCTTTACTGAGACTTTGTTCCAGCTTTAATATCTTTAGTCCAGGATTGTAGAGATAAAATGGCACATACTTACCTGTAAATTCAGAAAATCCAACTAGCAGAAATTACTTTTCTCTTTTTTAGGCTGAATCTGAATGAGTTATTTTCTCTGATGTTGAGATTTCTGACTCATTCACTCTTTTTTTTATTTGCTTTGTATGACTTTTCAGAGTCACTGTGAATTTATCACCACTGCTGGATATTCCATATTTAATAATAATTCTTCCATCCTTTGCTGGACAGAAAGTTACTATTTCAAAATTACAGAGCAAAGTAATTATTCAGCTGTGAGGGAAACATGAGGATCTAAGGCTGCTAACTCTCATGACTGTACTGTGAATCTTGTGATAAAGTAGCTCTTTGAAAGCCTCTGTACTTCAAGTCTTGTTAATGTGTGACAGCACAGATTGATGAGAGTGAACTCACCTAGGGAAACACAAGTGAAAGAACCAGATGCCCAAATGTACTTTTGATTGCATTTATCAGTGTTGTTTGAAACCAAGTTAATTATTTTGGGGGACCTGACATACAGCCATTCAGGCACCAGGTGTGTGACAATTCTGGTGGTGCTGATTTCAGTTTCTTCTGCTGTTGAGACCTTCAGCATCTGGGAGCCAATGGTTTTACCAATTCTTCAGCTCCTCATTAGGATGTGCATCTGTTACAGGAACTGTGGGGAAAATCAAGACAAATTCTCACTCTTTAATGTTTCTGTTTGAACTTACAATATTTTGTTGCTTCTTCTTCATATGGAAGAGGCTTTTTTAATGTTTGATGATGATTTATGAAGCCACAAAACCATTCAGCACAGCAAGCAGTGATTGGTGTAATTAGCACATTTGAGGACAGTGAAAACTGCAAAACAAGAAGACATCAGTCACTAAAGCAATAGATTGATTTTTCAGTATATGTTCCAGTGCTTTTATCAATACCATGTGTTAGTGCTTTGGACTATGTCATCCTCCATTCTGCTATTTCCTGGCTAAATGTCAATAGAAAGAACAATATCTGGACTTATTAGTGCTTTAAAACAACTCTAATAATCTGCTACTATTGTCAGATACTATTTGATGGTCAAAAGATAAAGCAAACATGGAGAAATGGAAAAGGTCATGGACACAGAGTATACATGAACCAAATTATTTATCCTTTTCTGGGCCCTTTTTCCTTCTTCTAGAGGTGTCTTCCTTTCACATACTGCCTTTTTTCCTTCTCTGAAGGGACAAGGAGATAGATAGATAGATAGATAGACAGACTATCCACATACAGATAATTTCCTCAGCTTGCACTCAAATCTGTAAATGTTTTCTTTGAGTTTTCCAAACTGATCCACCAAGACATAATGAATATCTTCTGCTCTGAATATTTGAGTTATTTCTCCTGTTGTCAGTATGTGTCTAAGTTTAACCAAACCTAAACAAGAATTGAGAAACCTAAAATAAAATTCTGCAACACCTGAAGAGACTAATTTGAACATCCATCTGTGTTAAAGTTCAGGATGGTGGGTTTTTTCCTATGTTAAGAATGGAAATGTTATCAAGGAGAAAAGCTGGATTCAAGGTCTTCTGTAGGCTATAAACATTTTCATGCTTTGTTTTGCCTAAATGCAAAACACTGTTGTCGGTGAACACACGTATGAGTTCATCCGCAGTTTCTTTGATACCTGTGGACTCCTGAAAGATTATTCCAGGTGAGATACATGTAGCTCATTAACCATAACTCTGCTCCATCTGAATGTGAAGAAAGCTGATCCAAAATTGTGATAGCACATACTGGTATTTTTCATCAAGCGAAACACATAACTTAGGACAAATACAAGGCATAGAGAAGAGACTGTTAAAAGTCTTTAAATCAAACTGAAGTAAGTAGAAGCTTGTCTTCACAACACAGAGCTTTTATATTGGTCTTAACTGCAGATGAATCTTCCCAGGAGATTTGATTTCCTTATTGTAACTTTCCAAAAGCATGAAGAGGCTTTTTTATATACCATGAAGTAGGCTTCAAAATAAGTAATAGTGTTATATAAATTATTTTTAAGCCTATGAATTATAGGAGCATTTATTCTCTTTCCACAAAAAAAAAAAAAAAAAAAAAAGGCAAAACCTACAGATTTAATAACTGAAGATCTAGATAATAAGTCTCACTTAAAATAGACCAGCAGTACTCAAAACATTTTATTTACTGACTGACTGAGCCAAAGCATTATTCTCAAGAGAGTGTTTTGCCCTTTTCATAGAATTAAATAAGTGGTGGAAATAATATTTAGAAAAAGCTTTTGCACAGCAGAGCCAGAAGATGACTTTTGCTTGGTAACTGTTTAACTAAGCCCAGCTGCTGCCATCACTTGGGAGCTGGCTTGCAGGAGGGTAGCAGCAGCTTCTCTTTCAACTCAGGCCAACCAATCTCGATGGGGACATCTGTGGTACTCAACAAACCCTGAGAATGCTTTGGGGTGGCTTAAACTTTACCCTTATTATAAAAGATCTCAAATAGGAGCTGTTAGGGGGTTCCTGAAGTAGCTTCCATATAGGTATTTAATCCACAAGGGTCAGGCAAGTTACTTGCAACGACAAGGTTTTCTCCATTTTTATCTTTCAGACATGTTTGGATATATAGTTAAACTACAATGCTATGGTGCTTGTTCACCTCACTGATTTTTATAGACAGGATAGGTCCAGCAGGGAAATTCTGGCCCCGGGTGAGGTCCTCCATGGCCAGGTTTCGACTGTGCTGTTGTGCTGGGAAAAAAATTGTGGATCTATCAGAGAAGACAGATGCTGTAACAGGATCTGTGGTTCAATACTAAGCAGGAAAGGATGAAAATACAGGGCAAGAGAAGAGCTGAGGGCAATGGCCAGATGACTTTGGCAGGAAGAAATATTATCTAGGCTGTGAGTAGAGGTGAGGGAGCTGATGAAGGAATGTAATACTTTACTAATTTACTTCAGGCTGACAAGGTAATATTGTTATTATCTTTGTCTTTATTGAGGTAAAAAATGAGTGAGTTCTGAAAACAAGAAAAGGGTTTGACTCCTGAACTGCACCTCTCCAGTGTTTGTGTGAGGTGCACGTCCTCTGACTGTGGTATCATCACAGGGATTTGTTGTAGCCTGCTCCTCAGCTGTGAGTGGAAACGAGCTACAGACAGAGGAAAGTGTCAGTGAAAGCACTCAATTCCCAAAGGAAGGCTCTAGGTGTCCACCTGGGGAGGGTGTGCTGCTGTCCCTGAACAGAGCTGTTTCATGAAGGCTGAACAGACTGAAGGAGAAGGAGCAGCTTCAGACACATGTCCCAGGTGTGTGCCTGAAAAGTTATTCTTACCTCCTAGCCCTGGCCAGTGCAGTAGGTGGGTTTGATAGGATTGCCACCCTGAGGTACCTAATTCACCTTTTATAATGATTGCAGGTATTTAATTCTGCATTCTCAGCAAGCAGCTGGTTGTTAGAAGCAAGATAACTCTGAGACATCTCTGTCTTGTACTGCATGTGGCCAATGGAAAGAGCAGTCCTTGGCTTCTCGTCCCTGTGGGGAAGGCCAATAGTTCAGCCATGCAAATTCATTTCACAACCATGTAAAACTCACCCCTGCTGGGCTTATTGTAGACTAAAATCAGATTAAACTAGATTAACCTTAAACTAGCTTGGCCAAATTTGACCATTTAAACAGCAACAGGGTTTTTGCTGGTTTTGTATTTTGCATCAATCACATATTTTTATGGTTATAAAGGCTTTCCTAAAAATCTTGACTACGATCTGTATTTTTACTTTAAATTCTGCAGACCTGAAGGATAAAGATATTAAAAATATTGTGACTAGTCTATTTTTCTGCATAATTTTCTGTAATTATGGCATTTCTCCCAGGGATTCTATCAAGAATTTTTCAAAATTGGCCCCAGTGAACTTTGGACCTGCACCAGTGCATTCTCTGTGGTGGCGAGATGGAATCTTTGCTTTATTTATATTGACTGATACCAAAATGATGTTTTCCATTGTTAGTTTCTTAATGCAGGGAGAAATTAATCTCCCAGCCTATTTGCATCCAGTTGCAATAAAGCCCCATTTTAATGAGAAAATGAATATTTGGACTTTACATTTTGTATCTTTTCTGGCAGCTGTGCTTTTTATTCACTCTGACTGAAACAGCTTCAATGACAGAAGCCAGGATCCTCCCCTTCTGTTCAGCTTTTCCATAGAAGGCAAAATGAAATACGTCTCTAAAGATAGAACAGTACTATTTTTGAGTACTTGCTTTTTCATGGAATTATGCCAATAAACAAAAGAAAAATACTCATTCCCACCTTTATCTTTTATGTGCCTTTCAGGAATATCAACTGTTTCTTCAAATTCACATTTTTCCTCTCTCATTTTTATTTATCCTTCTTGGCTTCTTTTATCATGCAATAAAACAAATGTTATCTCTATGTTAGATTAGGTTGTTTTCACAAACAGAGGTGAAATTTATTTGTTCTATAAGGTTTTAAAGCTTATGGGCCAACTCACAGGTAGAAAAACATCAGTGATTCATATCTTTCTTTGTAAGCAACATCACCCGAAGGGCATTATGCAACTCTGGCTTTGTTAGGGTTTTTCTTTTTTTCCTCAGGCATAATGACTCCAGAGAGACCAAACATAACAGTGATCAATTGGGCTGCTTTCCTTTCCACTCCAGTTTTACACAACAAAGGGATCCGTTGATTTTATTTGTCATTTACTTATGCTTTAAGCAAGCATGGTTTGGAAAATATTGGCCTGTCCAGCAGGCACTTCTACTGTTGGTGCCTCAGCATAAATGTGTTTTTCCCCTCTATGAGATTACAAAACAAGGTCATCCATGGCATTACAGCTCTGAAATAAGCAACAATACTGAGAGCTGCAACCTTTTCTAGCTAAAGCTAGTGAGAATTTTGTTGCTGGGAGCTGGCTATAATGGGATACAAATCAGAATTTGATATGTTACTTGTTGACTTCGAGCCAAATCTAAAATGTGCACCAGTCCAGAACTGCAGTCTTGAAAAGGGTTTCCTTTTGTGTTAGCCTGAAGTGCTGGGATTTTGGTTTTTTTCCATGTGGATGCAGCTGGGTAAGCTGTAACCATAAGCAACCATAATGTGGCTAGATCAGTCTAATCAGTCCAGTGTGTGAGACCTGGCAAGTCCATGTCCAGCTCCTCCACCCTGTAGATGATACTGAGGTGAACTGAAGAACTGTGGGCTGGATTCCATGCCAAAAATGAAGCTGTGATTCCACTTGCCTTTAAAACAGAGCCAAAGAGTGTGGTGATGATCACTCTCTGTCTAGTAGGCATATTGTTAAATTATCTTTTCAGCAAATGGAGGTACTAAGGCCTACACTCTTTTGTCTGCCTGGGAGATTTAAGCCCTTTTTCCATAGGGCTTAAATATTTCATGTGAGTGTCCCAGACAGTGACCTGGCAAACCAACAAAGAGGACAGTTAGAGCATTATGCTTGAAAGGGGAACACATGCCTCTGACACCTTCTCCCAGGACTGTAACATTAATAACATGGTCGAACCGTATGACAGAAGAGAGTTGGGAGGTCTCTGTTCTTTGGAAATCCAGGCTGGGTGTCTGGCCATCCTTGCCTCAAGTTTCAAAATGCCCTTGTAACAAGTGGCAGTGGCTCCTGTGGAGTAGCTCAAGGCATCCTCCTGCTCTGAGACAGGGTCTCTCCTGTGGGTCCCACTTCCACAGGGTCAATGAGCACACTAGGAGCCTTGGTATGATTCTGTTATCCACAGATGCCAGAACAGTAAAAACTATGTGTCGCAGTGATCAAATATGGGATAGTAGGGCAGAAGGGTGCATGTAACTCCCTAACCCACCAGTGTCATCTACTCACATGCAGCTGCAGAGCCCCCTGCCCATGACAGCACTTCCATCTTGTCCTGAAAAATCCTGAAAGCCAAACCATCTAGAGTCATTGTGATTCTTTGTCCTCCCACCCAAAACTCACATGGATTCTTTAATCCTTTTGCTTTGCTGAAATCCTCCACTTTAGTAGCGCAGGTCTCATTACCACATATTGGTCACAATATCCTCTTTATAGCTACAAGTATCTCTGGCGTAAGAAGCTTTTAATTGCCTTTATTCTCTGTGGTGAATATGTGAAGGCAGTGACACATACATAATTAGTATGCAACTGGAAAAGAAGTTTGGGACCAATGTGCTGCTGATTTTCCCCCTTACTCCATAAAAGGGGCCTTCTAGTGCACAGCAATCACAAGGTGCATATTATGTATCTGAAAAGGGGACAATTGTGAGTATTTTGCCAATTATTTAAAAAAAACCCTCTAACATACAACTTACTGTTCATTAGCTGAAAAATGAAGGGTTCTGTTTCAATAGTATAGTTCATTTAAGATACTTCTGACCTGGATTCGTACTGTACTGAATTGCTTCAAGTGAGTAATGCACAATCTATTTATAGGATCATTATTAAATTAGCATTTGCATGATTTAAATCCCCTTCCAGTAGATGCACAAGGGAGACTCAGGCACTCTTGTCACCCAGTGGGTAGCAAGCTTGGGTTAATGTTCACAGGAGTGGTAGTCTGGACTAGTTTTCTGGAAAGAGTAACTGACTTTGAGATGCAGATAGGGTTTGCTGTAGAATGGAAATTCATCTCACCAGTTTTGGACTTCTATATTTAGGTGAGATAAAGTATACCTTCAAGTGCCCCTTTTCCACAATTCATTACTCATGCTGGCTTATTGACCATTGCAGGTTTTCAATGTAGTTATTTTATGTAAACCCCACCACAGGGTCCAAATATAACCTAAGATCATCACTAAGATTTGTGGTAGTGCTGTGGCTGCAGTTTGATGATGCTGGCAGTAGGTACTTGTGCCAGGGTATGTTCCAGAGGTCATTTCAGCATATGAAGTTTTCTACCTTCTTTTAAATCAGGTAATTGCTACAGCAGCATGGCAAACACTAAGGTGATCATCCTTCTGAAAGGTCTGTGAAGACTACCTCACTTGGAAATGTTGGGAGCTAGGTGCTTCACTTCTCCAAAAAATTAAGACATTTTAAAAATATATAGCCAGATGTTACTATCAGATGTAAGCTAGGTGTGTTGAAATTTGCTGATTTTGGCTTCCAAGGGAAAATCAAACAAAATCAAAGCAACAACTAACATAGGTGAATTTGCCAAATCCTAGGACAGCAGCCGTAAGAGATGGAATTGGCATGGAATGTACTAGTCCTGCCTTGGTTTTGCTTCCTTTCTTCCTTCCACTCTACTTTTACTTGTTATCTGTATGGGATGTTGTTTAAGGTGGAAGCTGTGTTTCATGTCCCTGCTTTGTTGGCTCCTGGTGTCATGGGGCTCCAGTCTTGCTTAAAGTCCTCCCAATGAATCATCACTTGTGAAAGTAATGGCCACACATAAAATACCAGGTTCTGAACAAGATATTTTCTATTCTAGCTTTGCCTGTCACTTCAAATCCCCTTTTCTTTTTGTTTTGCTTCGCAATGTCACCTTTAGGTTTGAGTGCATTTTTCCTGCAGCTATGTAGCTATTTCAATGCATTAACACATTTTTCATATGAAGCAACACAAAAAGCAGATTCAGAATAAATCCCTTAAAATAAAGTAGTGCATAGGTCAATATTGTTTTGGAATCTTTTTCAAGAGTGTGTCTAAATCCTTAGGAAATGAATTTTAATGTCTTTTAACTCTAAGAGGTCCCTAACTCTATCAAGAATAACAAGGTCAGCCTCAAGTATCTTGTGCTCCCCTTGTAATTTGAGTGTGCTGACTTATACAGTGGAGTTAACAAAAAGATTTTAAGTTTACTATTACTGATCTTATTTTTCATGATAGTGTTAGAGTTGCCCCTCAAAATAAGAATGCTACTATACTGGGCAATAGCAGACGGGAAGGTTGTTAGCTTAACGTACATACACACTTAGAGGCATCCACTTATTTGCCAAAATTAAATCCCTAGACATTTTTATAAGGATGTACAAAAAAAGTAGTAATAATACTGGTATTAATAATTATTATACAATAGTTACGTTTTTCAATCATAAAATCCATTTAGTCAACATAGAATAATTTGGAGTAATGTATATATTCAAGGACTTGTTTCTATGAGAGCCAGGAAATTTTGAATTGAAAGAGATAGAGAAAAAAATGTCCAGATGGATACCAAAAAAACCCCAAATCTTCTACTCATCACTCGTGAATATGTATTCAAAGGTGTCAGATATTTCTTCCAGCACTGTCTTCTCTGGATGGCCACACTTTATTTAACATGCTCAGCAATAATTCACTTTGGTGAGGGCCTTCTTCCTTGACCTATGAAGCCTTCCAAGGCCTAAGATGGTGTGCTTGTGACCTCATTTAAAGGCAACTGCATATCTAATGCAGTTTACATTCAGCAGAAGTCCAAGGAATAAAAATTGAGAAAATGAGATGCATTTTTTCACAGTAAAAATGCAATAACTAATATAAAATCACATCCCAGTGCATGCTGAAACTTTGTTTACTGGAATTCTGGTGTGAAATGTCTTTATACTGCTGGGAATTCTACCCTTCCGTCCAACAGTAGTCTTAGAATTTGGTGCAGAGACAAGCCCAGAGTCTTGACTTTACCTCTGAGTCAAGTAATGTCATTGCATGACAAGTAATTAAAAAAAACAGAGAAAGGGACCAAGTCAATACACCAAAGCAACATCCAAGGGCAACAAAGGTCGGGTGAGGCATTGGAATAGGTTGCCCAGAGAAGTTATGGATGCCACATCTCTGGAAGTGCTCAAGGCCAGATTGGATGAGGTTCTCAGCAACCTAGTCTAGAGAAAATTGTTCCTGCCCACAGCAGGAGGATTTAAAGTAGTTAATTTTTAGGCTCCCTTCTGACCCAGGCCATTTTACGATTCTGCAGAATCATTCTATGATTCTGCAATTGTGTGATTCTATGATTCGATGATAATGGGTTCTCTGAAATCAAAACACTGTTTCTGTAGACTGGTAGCGTGATTGATTGATCTATGTATATAAAAAAGAACTAACAAAGTAAACATATTTTGTTACCAAAATATTATGCAAGGTTATCTTCCGCAAAAGGCCTTCCTTATTTTTTCTTATTTTGTGTAATAAGTTCATACCAAAATATAAATAATACATAGAAAAAAACATCCTCAGGTATATGTTGTATGATTCAAGAGTATGTTAAATGCAATATGTTGTATTTATGGAAAGGAATGGTTTTGTAGAATGTATGTTAAAAAAGATGGTTTTTAAAACACTGTGTCACAAGTGAAAAAATAAAAACATACATGATAATTACATACATACTGTAGGTGAATAATTACATCTGTACAATAAACTTACAAAAGCCAGAAAAGCCATAGATATGACACACTTCTCATTGCTGAATTTTACTGACTTCCTGGTTTCTATCTCATACTTAATGCTATCTAAATGCTGTTTCAGCCTGTGAATTGAATTTTCTTTTAATTTGAGCAGATCATATATTCATTTGTCGACATTCTGTCTCCATCAATCAATGCATAATGCCTGGCAGCTTCATGTCATCCTTAAAGATAACCATGGATTATTTCATGACTCAATTCTGAATTGCCCCTACAGAGATAATGAATTCACACATGTAAGAGGATCATTACCAGTGAGTGTGGGATGCTGTTTTGAACATACCATTTCCATCTGCCACAGGATGATTCCATTTGCAAAAATTGGTCTCTTGGAGGAGGGTTCCCCACCTAGGGTAAGCACATTGCAGGCACAGTGTTGTAGAGTGTGTTGTCCAACAGAAGAGAAAAGGGGGATCATATTGCTTCTGCTGTCCCCAGAAAGTCAAAGCTCAGGGTATGGGTTTGCATTTCTTCACACTGAGGCTGGAGAAAGGAGCAAGGACAGGATAAACAAGATCCTTCCTTCCTGTAGCAAGAGGTTGCAGCTCAGCAGGTCTGAGAGGAGTAAAGCGTCCACATGTAGGGATGGTACAGTGCAAGCACGAAATTAATCCACTTCTGAAAAGTTCAGCCTCAAGTGTAATAAATTCTGTTAGATGCTGAAGCAGGCACTGCTGTGTGATGACCTCTTTTAAACAGCTTTTAAACAGCTTAATGGCACCCAGAAAAGGATTGAGCTCATATTTAATTACTGTGAATAAAACTATCCATTTCATCAGCTGTAAACAAGAGTAATCACATGTATCACAATGAAAAATTATGCACATCAAGCAGTTTTCCTTGTGTGGAATGTAATTTGACAAAAGGGAGTGTGGATAGATGGCTGAGTATTCTAAAGGGCGCCTGGGGTGGACCAGGAACAGACACAGACCAGTTAGATCACTGAACACCTTAGCAACAAGGTAAAGTAGATCTTGCATATTGCATCAGTTTTCATATACTAGCAAGATTAAATTATGTACAAAGAAAAGAGAATTGCATGATAACAGAGCAGCTAAGGGTTAGGAGTATTTGCAAGCCTTGCCAAAATTTGTGAGAATTACATCTTTTCCTGTTCCCTGCCCAGCCATGAAAGGCAAGATACAGCTGTAAGTTTGCAAGAGCAGGACAGTATCCCTTTGAGTAGCCTTGCAGATATTGAGGAAGTTGACATGTTTCTGTTTAATGCAAATTGCTGATCACAGTGTGTTTCCATGTACATTTTGCAAGAAGCATGTTTGCTTTAATTTTCCCAAAGTCCTTCTTTGCTGTCATGTTTGGTATATTGTGTGTCACTGTTCCATGTGCATCGTGTCACAGTGTGATCCTGTCAACTGTCATAAAGAGTAAGCTACTATGACAACTTACATCCTAATGCAGTCTGACAAGATGAAATATGCAAAAAAGTAAACACAATTCTTGCCAGTGCCTACAGGTCCTAACAACTTCAGGTGTACCTCCCATAACTAATCACTAGTTAATTATAGTTTCCTGATAACTGCCAGAAACAGCTGGAGTATCTGTGTATCTGTGTATCTGTGTGATGTATTCCAGGCTGACATACAGGCTTACAGAGATATTGCCTGTACACCATGTCTTATACCACCACTTCTTGTTAAACTATTCTGATTACTTTTCTGATTCTTGCAGGTAGGCAAAAGTACAAATTCATTAGAACAGCTTTTTCTTTTTGAAACGCATAAATCAATCTCAATTCTTTGAAACTGCATTGTCCTAAATGGTTTTCATTAATCTTGGAAATATAACTTATTTTTCTAAAGATCTATATTTCATGAAACACGGTTTAAATTTTCACCTGAAACCACTGTGGTTTCTATGAAAAGAGAACGGATAACAAATTGAATGAATGGACTCTCATTAAGCATAAAATTACTCAAGAACCATTCTGAATCAATTAATCACAATGTAACAGGACTCTAATTTTCTAGCATTCTCAAAATCGAAAGTAAGTATGTGTTTTGTACTTCATCATAAGAAATGTGATTAATTTTGTTTATAGCTGATGAAATACATAATTTTAGTCACAGTAATTAAATAATGACTCCACTTTTTTTATTCTGGGAGCTTCTAGATTAAATACTAAGGTTGTCTAAGGAAGATTGTCTCACAACCGTTCCTTTCCACCTATTACTCTCCTCCCTACACACCTTCCATGACCATGAGCAAAAAGGATCAGAAATCTGATTTATATGACCTAGCAGGATACTGTGAGACATATCTGTAGTTTAAAATAAGATTAGGCTCCAGGTGCTCTGCAGGGAAATAGCATCATCCCTTCAACTTATCAGACTTCATGTGTGACTGTTATAAATCAACTTTGTATTTAAATATATTATTTTATTAATCAGTGTGGTTTGGATTTGTTGTTTGAATTAATATTATCTAAACAATCCAGATTCTTGACATCTGAATCTGTCAGCTAACATGACAGACTATTATTCAAGGCCAGACAGGCAAATTTCTCATGGAATATTACTTACAGCTTTGGAAGGGTCTGCCTTGACACCAACAAAAGCATTTTACTCACATCAATTCACCCAGCAAGGAATGTTAATTATTAGAAAGGTAGAAAGAGGGTTCCTATTTACTGTTGCATGGAAACAAATGTTTCCAAAGACCATTTGGAAGAGAATTTTCTTCATATTGTTTCAGATTCCAATTAAATTAAATTAAATTAAAATTTTCAAATGTCAAATAGAGAATGGAGAGGGTTAAAAAATAAAACATGAAAAATAAAAATTCATTCCAAATTATATTTTTAAAACAACCCAAACATATACACACAAAAAGAAAACAGTTCTGGTTTTGAGCAGCCTAACTTCTGTCGTTCATTGCATTAAATAGAACATAGTGAACAACATAACCCATGCTCTCATGCCTGGTACATGCACTGCTGAGGCAGCTTAAGGAAGCTCTGAATCCTCTGACCAAAACACGATTCTAATTCACTCATCATTTAAGCCCATGTCACTTTGCAGAGTTTGGGTTATGAGGCAGGTTTAATGAAAATCAAGCCTGGCTCACCAAGAAAGTGATCTCTCTGTGCTAGTACAGTGATCTCTTACATTAAAGAGGTCAAGCTGTCTCTATTTGGAAATACAGCATTGCTCTAGAGAAATGTATAGGAACAACATACCAGCTACATTATTCAGTGTTTGTATACTTCAGGGAATGTGACAGAAAGGTTATTTACTTATCTAAAACAAGTTTCTCTTCTAGCATGGTTCATATAATAATTTGATTTCTATATTTAAATCAAAATCATTTTCTGTCACTTGCTAACTTCTGTTGACCTCTTCTGTTGTTGTGTAAGTTGTTTATTTATTCACAAATTCTAGTATTCCATTTTCCTTGCACTGGTACTGTATATGCCCAAGGTCAATATTTGGCACCTTTCAACAAGAGATCTCTTACATCAGAGCCAGTTTCTGATTATATGTAACTTGCAAAACATGAAGGTCATTCAGACTGTATCAAGGTGGACCATCACTACATATGAACATTTTTTTCTCTTCCTCAAGAAGATAAAAACAAATGTCTTTTAAGCTTGAGAAAGTATGAAAGAAATGCAGATGTGTACAGTAGGTTAAAATTAACTCAGGCACTTCCAATGCTCTGCCATCAGCACGAAGTTCTTGCTTTAGAAGACCTTGAAGTAGCTGGTTAATTACTTGCTGAATCAGCATCAGAACGCTTATGCAAAAATGTTTACTAATTTGGTGGAGCAACAGTTCAGGGGAAATACGTCACTAGCTTTGCAGATATAAGAAACTCTCGACAAAATTAAAAGGGAAATTCCTGTAACAGTGGGAGGCACCGTGTTTTCATGGTTCTGGCCTACAGGTTATCAGCAGGCTTTTAAAAACATTCACACAGTGCTCCTCGATCTTCAGTATTTCCAAAGCAGGACTGTTTGTGGAAGGATAACACACAGAGTTTACTTGGGGGCAGGAAAGTGTGGATTTAAAAGGTATGGAGCTGCAGTTCATCACCCACTTGCTACAGCTCTCAAGCTGTCTCCAGACTATCAGTTTTGGTGGAAGGGGGAGCTAGGGGAATAAAAAGCCTCCTCATCTTCATTGCAGTAGAATCCCAAGACCTGTTGTGTCAGGGCTGTCCTGGTCAGTCTGAGACTTCTGGGTAGCTGGCCCCAGCTGATGTCCTTCACAGCCAGGTGGGTGCCAGAAGAGCCTTGGCTAAGGCCTGCAGATTCCACTCTGAAGGGAGCAGCTTGGCATCTCCTGGGGCACCAGCCAGTGCTCTGTCCAGGCTGATGGGTTTTGTTCCCCATGGGAGCTCTCCAGGAGCCAGCAGCAAGGGCAGGGGAGAGGAAAGGAGGAAAAAGGTCTCAGCCCACACAGCCTGAGCTTTCCTGCTTGAATAAGAGCTCTCTTCCAAGAGCATGGGAAAGCCCATTGGGCTGATGGACCATGGGAGGATACCCAAGAGCTGGCTTTCAAGGAAAGGTAAATTTAAAGGTGAGTTTCTAAATTAACACATGTATACAGTTTTATAGCCCAGCATAGAACACTTCTCTGCAGGTAAGTGACTTAGTAAAACAGAAAGAAGAGATAGGAAGATGTCAGAAAGAAAGGCTTGGTGCACACACACCTCATAGCTGCCATCATCAGTGATGAGGTCATAGCTGCTGCTCAACATCACCTCAGTCAGAAGAAGGAGCAAAGGAAGGCAGAGGAGACTACAGTATCTGCAAGTCTGACCCTGGTTTGGTCAATAGGAGTTTGGTAGCAGAGTCCAGGGAATATTTCTTCCCTAGGAAGGCTTGTCAGGTCATGTCCACTGCTCAGCTGATAGCTCAGGATCCACTGGGGTCTTCTACTGATTAGCAGAAGATTTAATTTCACCCTGATTAAGAAAGAGATGAAGAAGGATGCTGAATAATCCTATAGGCACTCATCAGCTCTTAGGAAGACATTTCTTTTAATCTACTGTGGCGAACAACCCATGCGCTCAGTTTTGGCTCCGTTGACATTTTTTTCCAAAGGGCTGTTCTCCATAAAACTCTCAGACTTTTGTTTTTAATAGCAGCACTGTCCCAAGAGCAGACATAAAATAACCTTGTTGCTGTTATTCATTAGAATCTATATTTATTTACTTTCGCCATCCAACCAGCTTTGTTTTCTTTCATAAATTTTTTATAAAACTATCCTGTAAACACATTCTTAGTAATGACTAACTTGACTTTTAAGAATGCAAGTCACAAATGTTAAACATCAAAAAAATTAGTTTTACTAGTATAAAAAACCTGCATATTTTAATCAAATTTAAAAAAATATATAAAATATATATAGTGGACAACAAGCTATCCATGAGCCAGCAGCACCCTTATGGCCAAGAAAGGCAATGGTATCCAGGGGTGCATTAGGAAGGGCATTCCAGCAGGTCAAGAGAGGTGATGCTGCCCCTCTACTCAGCCCTGGTGAGGCACATCTGGAGTGCTGTGTCCAGTTCTGGGCTCCTCAGGACATGAGACACATGGAGTGTCTGGAGAGGGTTGAGCAGACAGTGACAAAGGGACTGGGAGCTTCTCTCTTATGAGGTAAGACAGAAGGAGCTGCGCCTGTTCAGCCTTGAGAAGAGATGACTGAGAGGGGTCCTCATCAATGCCTGTGTGTGTCTAAGGGCAGGGTGCCCAGAGGAGTTCTCCAGGCTCTGCTCACTGCTTCCAAGCACAGGACAAGAGGCAATGGGCAGAAACTGATGCAGGAGAGGTCCCACCTGAACATGACGAAGAACTTCTTTACTGTGCGAGTGACTGAACACTGGAACAGATCACACAGAAAGGTTGTAGAGTCTTCCTCACTGGAGCTATTTAAGAACTATCTGGACACAATCTTGTGTCATGTGCTCTGGGATGACCCTGCTTGAGGGAGGTTAGACCAGATGACCCCCTGTGGTCCCTTCCAACCTGACACTTTCTGGAATTCTGTGATTTGCCATTTGTGAATAACTGTTCAAAAGATGAATTCATACTGAATGTAAGTGGATTCCAACAAGCTGAACTCTAACACAGGATGGCATCCACGTGTTTTTATACATTTCCCACTCCTTAGTAGAGCCACCTGCCATGATGAAATTGCTGAAATATGTCTGAGCTAATACACAAGAGACAACTGCTTACAAAGGTTATAAGGATATGTGCTAGTTCAAAGGAACACTTGCTTAGACAGAGAGTTACTGCTTTAAAAAGTGAAAGAAGCCACAACATACAAGAGTTGTGGATAGATGCAATTGATAGAAGCTACTACCCAAAAATTGTGTTTCTCATGCATAAACATTAATATTTACATAAATCTGGAGACTTTAAAGATGTCTATCAAAGTTTTTATCAAATTGGGCTGAGGTAAATACAAGATTTCATATGTTATATATAAGTATGATCAGAACAGTGGTATGGAGAACTTTTTTCTAAGTAAAATACACAAAATATAAAGAGAAAAAACACCACAAGACTGCATATTAAATTTTGACAGAATTTCGCTGGAGAGCCTTTGACTTTTAATGCTTATCATCATGCCAATTTGTAAATAGCAGTAGTTAGACTCAAAGTTACAGGTACACCCTTGCACCTGTACTAGAGTCAGGTACTCTTACTGCATGTCTAAAAAATACAGTAGGAGTACTTCCAACCTAGTCCATGAGAGGTAATGAAAAGTTCCAGGGCATTTGGAAAAACATTCTTAATTTCTTCCATGTACAGTAATTTCTGTAATTTTCCTTTTTTGTTATCAGAAGAAACATAGTGTTAAGGAACACATCCAAGTAATAAATACACACCCAATATATAACACCAGAAAGAGCAATATTCACTGGCTCCATGCAGGATATCTCATTCAAACAAACCTTTGAATTGTTAGGGAGAGTGATTTGTTTTTATTGGGAAGTTTTTTTTCCTCTTCAACTTTTCCTCTTAACAATGGACTTTTTTTTCATTGCCTTCTTACTGAACTCTCTCCTAATTTTGTCACATAAGAAATAGCTTGGTCAAATTCAAGATGCCAGGTCAGCTGGAGAGTAACTCTTGGAAGGGGAGTAAAACTCATCTCTTGTCTTGAAGTCTGACAGAAAAACACTTATCTGAGTGTCTCTGAGACTCATTTGCTTTTAAACTAGTGTCACTTCATAGTGAATTCTATCATTGCAATTCTCTCTCAGTGTTTCACAGGTAGGGAAAGAATGTGAATAAGATCCTTCTGGGAAGCTTCTCCTCAGCTAGGGAGAATAAATTTGATAGCAGCATAGAACATTACTGCATCCCTCACGCTGTGCATCCCATGGCCAGGACCAGCCCAAGTGCCTGTGGGGGCTTGAGGGAGGTCGTCAGCTGAAAAGATTTAGAGCCTCCTCTAGCACAATTTCCCAAGTGTTTCCAAGTTCAGCAGAGCTCTTTATTAGGGTCCTCCTCCCAGTTTGCTCCTCCAAAGCCAGCAAAGCACCCTTGCCAAGACAAACTGCTGCTGGTTGGAGCACTGACGCCAGGAAGGGTTGGAGCAGCTGCCATGGTTGTGCAAGGCCCTGGGCCATGCCAGCAGCAGTGGAGACCAGGGTGACCCACTGCTCAGCAGGGTCAAGCCTGGGGCCCAGTAGAGCATCCCCAGCTGGGGGCTGCAGCCCACCTCTCCTCCCTGTGCTATGGCCCTGTTTGGTTATCGTTTTCTTCCCCTTTCTTTCTGTTAATTTAATAGCGAGGATGACATTTTGGCTGAAAATTGATAGTTTTTAACATTGGGTTCAATCTGGCAAGAATGTCATCCAAACCCTTCATGCCTCACTGAGGACTATAACACAAAGAACACTGTTTTGGAAAGAGAAAGGTGTCAAGTTTGCCAGGAGCTTTGTTTATTGTGTTTGGGGGCTTCATGATGTAGTCTTCCTCCTTCTTTTCTAAATGTTACTTTGGCTTTTGAAAGTCTTGTAACCTAAAATATAATGATTAAAAGTTTGTATGCAATTTCCAAGGCTGATTTTCATTCCCTAGGGAGTACTAATTCTGTTTTGATTTGTTTTTCATCTTCATTGGGCAACAAAACACAGTTTTGTTTTTAAAAGGAGGATCAAACTGATATGGGAGTATGCATGTAAGTGTTGGCAGGCATTTCATGAGGAGAGCTGCAGAGTCCATGAACTTGGACTTCAAACAAAAAATGTGCAGAGCTCGCATGAACTTGAATTTTCCCTTTATTTGTGATACCCATAAACATTTATGATGCTTTGTTTTTAATCCCAGTAAGCCTGTGTTGTTACTTTGGGTCTTTTAATAGTGTCTATTTATATTGTGAAATCATGACAACTGTGTTGTCTTCCCATAAAGCCAAAGGTCAAGGGTCTTCTACAGCAAATACTAACACATGTGAAAAACTTCACTCATATGAGTAATCAAATTGATTTTAACAGAGATGTGTTTTTAGGGTCAGGCTCCCAATATTTTGACATACTTTTTGAAACATTCTGTGGATAGGAGTCATTGACTTTCATAGGGTGATAAAATGCTCTAAACACACAAATAACTCCCCTCCAAAAGATGGGAATATGTTTGGTTTATCGAGTTTTAATGGTTACAGTTTTACTTTCTAGCTTTCTTCTTCTGAATGCAAGTAGTGTTGGAGGAGAGCTTAGAAGAGATAAAATAGAATTAGTGTTAATGATTCCTATAAGTTAATGCACTTAACATTCCTCTCCCTTCCCAACTGAGCCTGTGTGTAACCACAAGTTTGGAGATCTCAGTGTATTTTTTTTGTATTCATTTTCTGGTAAAGAATGATGGAGCTAATTATCATTACAACAGAGATGTATTGTGTTTCGTAATTTATATTGTGTACAGATCATTGCTGTCATGAAATAGACAAATGTGCATAGGAGAACACTCTTTTTAATCATAAGAACTATTAAAAAATCATGCTTTATACCATAAATGTTATTCTATTTTTAGGACTATACCTAGCTGTAATACCTCTGTAGTGCATGTGCTTTAAAAGTAAATAAAAGAGACACACAAAATTCCAAATACAACTTGTAGTTATTAAAGATAAGCAGATTGCCTTATAAAGAGAATTTCCTAGTGGTCTGTTAGCATGCTAGAGTGATCCTTGGAAAGTTTTTACGAATAAACAAATATTTTTTCCTGTTGTTTGCACAGATTCCAACTATGTTAGAATGGCATTCCTGCAAAAAGTTGTCTCAGAAAATCATGTCAGGAAAAAATTGTTTTTCTATTGGAATATATTCAATGGTTTTCCATGTTGCATGATGAACCTTGACCTCAAAATACATATGCTATACCAGTGACTTCTACTGTTAAATTAGGGAGAAGCTTTACATATGTTTATTCCTCCTGTAAAGAGGGAAAAATTTTAGAAAACCTCTGGTGTGGACAAAAATCTATGGACATCAATATCCTTTAAATTTTTAAACATAAGTGAGCTATTTTCTTCATATCACCTTAAGTAATAAAGCCACAAAACTAGCAAAGGATCTGCAATCTAGGTGTCATAAGCTCCCTGATAATAAAAGGAACAATTCTTCCATTAACATGGAGTTATATGCATGGTCTGTCCAGTGATACGCAATGTCATTTAAGACATTCCATCATTCCCTGCTTGAGCATTCTGCTCTAATCTCATGAGGTACCCAGGGAAGAAACAATGATAGCCAAGGCATTAAAATGTAATCAAGATATGCAAATTCATATCTGAATGTGATTTGCTTGGAAAGAAAAATTAATCTAGGCATGGTCAAATAAACAGTGTGTAATATGGATAATTAATCATCAAATTAGCAGCTGTAGTCCCATGAGAAGATTATGCAAATTAAAAAGGCCCCCATCTACAGTCACAATTAGAGTATTTAATACCAAACTCTAAACAAAACAAAGCCCCTGGGAGCACCACAAAACAAGCAAATCAAACTTAGTGGGTCATCTTCCAAATTTCCCTGAGAGAATTTTTTAGTGCTTTATTTTTTCTGGTTTACAGAAACGGATTCATTTTCCCACTTACATACCAGGCTCATTGAATAACCTGCAGCTTTAAAGCACCACTAACGCTGCTTTACACAAAACAAAACTTCCTTTCATACAGTCCAAATCAGATGCTAAAAGAGGAACTAGAGGGACTAGAGGGACTAGAGGGGATATCCTTATGCCTGGGGCCTGTCCATGTAAAACAGGGATGGCTACTGCAGAGGTATGTTAGGTGTCTTCTGAACATGAGAACTTTTCTTCAGCAAATTCAGTTGCTAATTTGTACTTGTGTTTCAATAACAGATCAGTCAAATCGGTTTTTGTTTTATCTCTCTCAACATAGTATTTTTCCCATATTTGTAATATGTTCTGAAAAGATTTGCTCTACCTCCTCTGAAAACTTAATCCATGCATTTTCGTTTCACTGGTTAATCCAAGACAGTGAGATCAAGGATGCTTCATATGGACTAGGCTGGGGTATGGGACTTACCTGGCCCATGGCAGCACATGGTCTCCCCTGAGGCTGTGAACTGCACTAAAACCATGGCCCAAACTAGAATACATAAAACATTGTCCAACTAGGAAGCCTGAGTGAACAGAGTTATTCAGTACTTGAAGCAGAACTTCCTAAAGCACAGCACACCTGAGTATCTCAGATAAATTCATATTAACACAACTCAACCCAAAGTGAAATATGTTGCCTTTTCTGAATACATGCTTTAGAAATTTTTAATGGAAAATTGTGATATACTCACTCTTGTCTCCATTAAAGGTGAAAGGAATTGTTCAAATAAGAAAATTGGCAAGGGTCCTGACTTCCATCTCCTGATGAACTCCATGTCACTAGATCCAAAGGAAAAGCCTGTTTTGGAAAGGAATTTTGTGCAATGCAGGCAAGAAATTATTCAGTGTGTCCTGAGCCAAGAAAAGCAGAGCTGCTCACTTTGAGTCGCTGGGTTCTTCTCGACATAAGCATTTATGGGTGAAAGATACCTTTTTGAAAACACAGCATTGGGTTTATCTACCTGAAGACAGCCTTGTCCAAATCTGTCACTGAGAGTGAGCAGAAGCTGACTTGTAAGAAAGAGGACTTGCTTCTCTTCTGAAATGTCTTTCTTGGTCTTCTGATGCTCTGGAGCATGACTGGCTTCTAGTTGCTCTCTGTCTGTTCAGAATAAATCCTTTTTTTAATTTAAAATTTTAATTCCTTCTGGTAAAGGATACTTTTGATAAGATTTTCAATAACTTATTTAAAGAACTAAATAATGCTCATGTTTTAAGGCTCTTAAAGCTGGAGTAACAATTGCTTTTCATGTAAAATAGCCTATCCTTCTAGGCAATTTGCTGGCATACTGCATACAATAGTTTCATGTTGTTTTATCAATGCAATGAAGCACATGCATCTTGCAAACTATAGCATCAACTTTCTCACTAATGTAGATTTCATTTTGAACCTGAGAAAATGTGAATCAGGAATGTCAAAGGGGAAGCTCCTTCAGCCACACCAGAAGAACAGGATCTCAGAAATTAACTGTAAGTTTTAGTCTTCACTGATGTTTAGCCCCAGCCAAGAGGTCATTTCTCACCAGTCCATGTGACATGAACTAAGCTGACACCAAAGTTTCCAACATTGCTTTGTGTGTTTTGAAAGTGCAGCACCAAAGTATACTCAAGGTTTCCCCATGCTGTGTCAAGAAAAGCATTCTGGAAAATGATGGGTGTGCTGTTCGTGTCTTGTATGCTGTGGAGAAATTGAAGAAAATGAGAAGGCAGGGAAAATGAAGTATGGGCTGCAGCTGGGAATTTTTTTTCTTGTGCTTTCATGAGCTTAAGGCTGTGATGTGTTTTCAGATGCTGAACAAGATGTAAGACAAACAGAGAAGAAATTAAGCAGTCAGCGTTATCCCTGGAAGTTCACTGCGCTGAACCGTGCCTGGGGATTAAAGTACAGATGGCTGATGACTGTGGGCTGGAGGACAATTAGAAAAGGTCTTAAAAGGTCACATCAACTGTGAATCAGACCATGGGGTACAGCAAGGTTTAGCAGCCCCATTTGTGAGCAGCTACACTGAAGTGGCAAAAGATATTTGCTCAGTAGGGTTATCACCCTTTGTGGGTAAGGTACAATGCAAATTCATTTCCCCTGAGATGGAAAGTTCAGGCTCTGCTGAAGCTGCAGGTTTATGAGGCAATGGAAACCAGTCTCAATTAAAATGTAACACAATTCCTGGCCTGTACCAGTCCCACTGAGTTTCCTTACACCTGGATGATCTACTGTGCACACAGTTGCATGCTGTCCAAGGCTGGCTTTTGAAACCAGTAGTTTCAGAGGGGGAGTGCCAGGGACAGAAGCACTCCCTGAACCATCCATCTAATATGACAGTCCTGGGACAGTTAATCAAGCAATGCCCTTTCCTCAGAGTTGCTGTAAGTGTCACATGCTAACAATTGCACCCTTAACTGCAAAGGTACAACCCAACTATACGATGGGCCAAATCCTGTCCTTGTTTTGCCTGGTTTAAACTTGAAGGAGCCCTTGCTGTAAGCGAGCCAACCCTGCCACTGAGAAAGAGAACCACTAATTTGTCAGTTATACAAACACCAGGAACTGATAAAACTGAATTACTACCTTTTATATAACTCTTTTTTTATAGTTCAGTGAAATGTAACTCCAAATGAAATAAGAAACCTGAAACGAGGACACAAGGGAACAAACAAAGTAGATTAACTGGTAAGACAATGATATTGACAGCATTTTATTAAATTATTCCTGGGAAAATAATGCCATCCAGCACATCTGAGCAGTGTTTTGAGGGAAAATTACTCTCTCCAAGGAGACATTTTAATTAAGATAGAATTGTTAGATTGCAATGAAGTTCTTGGGTTGACAGTCTCTGTTATGGTATTGTTTTCCTACTAACCATGTATACGAGTTTTAAAAAGTCAACTAATATTTACTTATGTGAAGAATCCATCACCTAGTCAAAAGTGCAGAGGTAGGAATTACCTGTTTGGTTTATGTTTTGCATACCATAAATTCCAGAAGGAACGGCAACACACCAAGAGTTTTGCTTTTCAAGCAATGTGATTACTGAGTCTGATTACTAATACACATCAACCATTTTCATTCTTCCACTGGTCACATTTTACAATAATAAAGCATCAATGCTTATAGGAGAAGATTGAACCTGATGTCGTATCTAGAAACTAATTTAATGGGAAATTGGATAGTGACAAAGTGATGATGATTTATTTTAATAACAGATGCCTCATTGGTTATGATTTATTTAGATGACCTTCCCAGTCCCATGGTATTTTCTCCTCTGATATTTACCTCCTTTCTGCACCCTACCCCCTCCAAAATCTTATACACTCCAGAAAGAATTAAATCCTGCTGATCAGATGCCTGATCCTGTGGCCCTACACTTCTGTTGGTTAGACCCATTAATTTCCATGGTCCTTCTTATGTGTGGAACAAGCATAAAAGAGACCCCAGACCATTATTGCAAATCACTATGTATCCCTCATAGGATGATATTATCAAGTAACCTGAGGCAAAAAAAAAATAGAAAAAAAAATTGTTATATTTGATGCTTTTTGATTTTTTTTTCACTTGACTTACTTGGATTTTCAGATCAGTTGTGACTTTTTTTTTCCCTTAAATACATTGAATAATTTCCCTGTCCCTCACAGAAATTAAGAATGCCATGCTTGAGTCATTATTTAAAATACATAACTTTTAATATTATTGGATTTCTTCTGAAGAAGAAATCAGTTAATGATTGGGTGTTTAAACCGAGCATCTAAACAAGCAACCCAGACTAATACCTGGCCTCCATTAAGCAAGAGGAAAAAAAACAAGAACAACAACAAAAATCTAGCATCTTTTCTTCAGGGGCAGGGCTAGCAGGCTCACAGGTACGCAGAGGCAGAAAAGCTCAGCTTCACCCATCCTGTCTCCAGAGATATGAATCCCAGACCCTGAAAATAAGTATCAGCTTCCACTGTCAAATCTCATGGGATTCTTCACAATCCATTTTTCAAAATAAGTGTAGCTTTCTTTGTGTTTTTCACTATTTTTCCCATCTACTGCTCTACCCTACTAAAAGAATTAGAGTGTATGTGACCCTGCAGTGCCCTGGCAGCCAGGAGGGCCAGCCTGGAGTGTCCAGGGGGCATCAGGCACAGCATCAGCAGCTGGGCAAGGGAGGGGATTGTCCCCTCTGCTCTGAGCTGGGATGGCATCACCTCGAGTGCTTTTTGGGTGCCACAATATAAAACAGACATTAAACTATTGGAGAGTGTTCAAAGGAGAGCTACAAGGATGGTGAAGGGCCCTGAGGGGAAGCTGTGTGAGGAGTGGCTGAGGTCACCTGGCCTGTTCAGCCTGGAGGAGACTGAGGGGAGACCTCACTGCAGTCTGCAGCTTCCTCACAAGGGGAAGAGGAGGGGAAAACACTGCTCTGTTCTCTGTGGTGACCAGTGATACTACCTGAGAAAGTAATGGCTTGAAGTTGTGAGAGGGGAAGTTTAGGTTAGATGTTAGAAAAAGGTTCTTCCCCAGAGGGTGGAGGGTGGTTGGGCACTGGCACAGGCTCCCCAGGGAAGTGGTCACAGCACCAGCCCTGACAGAGCTCAAGAAGCATTTGGACAATGCTCTTGGGCAGAAGGTGTGACTAGGGGATGGTTCTGTTCAGGGCCAGGAGCTGGATTTTTATGACCCTTGTCAGTCCCTTCCAACTTATTGTGGCATATTCTGTGATTCTGTGATTAAAAAATTAAATAGACATGAGGATTTCTCAAGTCAATTCTTGCAGATTAAGTTTATGCAGCTGGAGAAAAAAGCCAGGGCCTCTTTTGTCCACTCTTGCCCTTACACACAAGCTTGCAGAGCTGTGCTCTCTTGCCCTTGTCACACTCATAGTTTCAGTAGATATGGTCTCTCTTCCCCATATACTAGTGCTCTATCAGGAGAAAATTTTAGGATGACAGAGAACCAAACTCAGATTTTCCTCAACCATAATAAACATTTGAGTCAATAGAAGGATCAGTGCACTCCAGTACTATTAGGCAGATGACAAATACTTTCTTAATTGGCCCTGATGGCCTTAGAAGGAGGTCTCAGAGCAATCTTAGATTCCTGAACAGGACTTTGCCCTTGGATTTTGACTTAGGTAGGGTATAAAATGCTGGCTATTCTCCAACTTTTTGACTGTCAAAACTTGCATTGAAATTGAAATGTCTTCATTTGTCTTTCATTGAAATGCTTTCCTTTGAAAGTTTTGTTTTCAACAGTTTGGCTTTGCAGACAGCTTGTCAGATCTTGCCCAAGCACCCTTTCCAAGATTCTGGAAAAAAATCCCACATATATAAAAGTGATTACTTGATGATATTCATGTCCTCAATACCCTGCAGAGAATTCAAGGTGTCTGGGAACACAGACATTTACCTCTTTTAAGAGTATTCGTGTCTATATTTATCTGCCAAAACTTTAGTTTCAGATCCTTTTTTTTTTTTTTTTTTTTTGCTGTGGAACCATTGATGATAACATCTCTTACTTTTCCTGGGGCACTGGTTCAACAGGTTTCACTGTTTATCAGCAGTCCTTTTTCCCTGTGATTGCCCCAGGTTGCCGACTTCATAGCTCAGGACTCACCTTTGTCACTGAAGAAACACCCATCAACAGCAGAATAGGAGTGCATCTCCCAAGCAGGAGCAGCATTTAAAGCAGAGCTGCACGGATATTCTGCAGGAACAGCAGTCTTTCTCACCCCTGTCCCCCTGAGACAGTCTACCCCAAGGTCTCTTGCTACAAGAAAAGTGCCACAGCACTCATAGAAGAGAAGGACTTAGCAGAAATAGTTCCCATCTTTCGTGAATAGAGCTAGCCAAGTTATTCCATGTGCTGTAAAAGAGATCTGCTGGTTTCTCCATATGAATTGCTCTGTCCTTTATTTTTTACCTACTGCTTATTAAATCCTGGTGCACAAACAGTAGCTCCAGAGCTCCAATCCTTGCAGTTGTTCCATTGCAATAGAAACATAGAAATGTTTAATACAGTTTTGCTGTTTTGAGATCCAAGGCATTGAAAGTATAATGCATATAGGAAAATAACCATTTGAATGTGCATAACTTTCTGTTAAAACACAACATGAACTATCCTCTGGTAATTTAATAAGAAATAAATGTCAATTTTCAAAATATTGAAAATAATCATACTATTTTTTATCAGTATAGAAAATGGGAAAGTATAGTATATTTATGAAACACAGGTAAAGGAAATGTTTGATAGCATTGATTTTAGCTGCAAAAAATCCATCAGTATCATATAAAACCAGCCATGCCAGACTTGAAAGCCAAATTGGTTTGCTGAGCATGCTGAACATTAACACAATTTTTTCCCTATCTAGAGCCACTTTTCTTGCAAATGACAAAACCATTAGTTAGCTGTCAAACTATATTTTCCACTTAATTTCAATGTCGAAGAATCCAGACATGGCAAAATTTGGGTTATCAGCAAGTGCGAGGAAAACAAAAACTCAAGGCTCTCATGTAAGTTTTTCTTTCTGTGAACTCCATAAAATTTTCTGATTTGAATAATTATAAGTTTCATGGGGCTGACAAGGTTCACACAGGTAAATCACTGTGTTATCTGCTGCATCTGTGATGGGTTGAAGCCTTAAAGGCACAGAAGTGAACATCAACTTTCTGTCTATTCTCCCTTTCTGTAAATCATTGAGTTGTGTAGTTCTGCGCAAATATAATATTGAAGAAATTAGATGTGACCAATAATAACCAGAGATATCAACCACAATGAGTTAAAATTTCACACCCAGAAGATTCAGTAAGAGATCTATTTGGCAATTTCCTCCTACTTGATCTTTATATTAAAAGCCAGGGCAATTTTTGAACATGTCTTTATTAATTCATCTGCCTATCACAGCATGGCTGTGTGGATATAATTGCCTATCTTACAAAGTTATCAGGCAGTCTTTTCAGCTGTATATATTAGAAAGCTCAATTTATTGTATCAAAATATGACATCTGTCCATCCTCCAAAGATCCTTGAAGAGAAAATAGGACTCAGCAGACAAAAGGAAGACTTCAGGATGAGTTTTTGACAGCAAGGAGACAAAACAGCCTCAGGTTTCCCAGAGCTCAAACTGATTTTATGATTTTAATCTTTTGCATAAAAGTACTAGCTAAAAAACATGATCTCATTTTTAGGTTTTTCTGAGATGACTACTAGAAAAATATATGGGTAGGAACCTGAGGAATTTGTGCTATACACAAGTAATGTCACATTGAGCAGAAGAATGCATCTGCAGTGCCCAGAGGAGAAATTATGATGTTTGAGTGCAAGTTTTATCAAAACAAGTTAACAAGCTATCAGAACAGCTCTAAAACTTCATGGAAACAGTGGGAGGACTCTCAGTGATTTCAGAAGGCTGTGGCTTTCACTCCTACATGTGCATATGCATGTTTCATTCCAACAAAGCAGACTCACAGAGATCAGCACTTGCCTCAGAAGGCCCTGTTGAATGTGTGCTCTTTAACAGAGTGGGCCCAGCAGCAATTTTGCCTCTCTAAATCCCCAGAAAGGGCCCTCGCTCCCAGCTACACACTACATTAAGCAGCGGGTAGTGGCATGGGACTGTCTCCTTGGCTCTCTCTACAGGAACTGGAGTGGTTGTGACAGGGCTTCCCAGACCCGAGATAGCCAGAAATATTGATTTACAAATATCAACAGATCTGCTGAGGTCCTATAATGTTTGTCCGAATGTCTTTTACCAATTCTTATGTATTTTGTTAGATCCTGAAGAAAAAACAGTTGGGTCTAGGAGGTTCAGTTGGGAAAGGGAAAAAATTTACCTACAAATTCTTTTTCTAAAACTTTTCATGCAAAGTTATTTCTCAGAAAAATGGTTTGACACTAAGCAAGCTATGGAAACAAATCCACTCTCTCTGGGATTTCTATAGCATCTAGAGGAAGCCAGAAGTAACTACAGAGAGGATCTGTTCCATTGGGGAGGATACATGACACAAAGCAAGTAAAACAGATATATTTCAGGCTGGACAATTCATTCTCCTCAGCCCCTAGCATATGTCAGCCAACATTTTTCCAGTTTGGAGAAATATTTGAAGATGGGGTAGTTGTTTTAATTTTAGACCTTATCCAAAGCTTTACAGGTGCTTTCCAGATCTGAAGAGATAATTGTAATGTAAGCCTTCTATCCCCTTCAATAGATCTAGATCCAAGCGTAGGGCAAGATTTATTTCTAGGTCTGAATGATCGTTTCTTTGTGTCTAAATCATGTGGGTTCTTCTCAAGTAGCAATAATTTTGTCAGGGAATATGATACCTCAAATCAACCAGTCAGGAGGTAGACTTTCTGTATGGTTTAATTAAAATGAGCCTGTCAAGAACACCATACGTTTTTTCAGCATGCTAGGAAGGATTAGCTGTTCTTAAACAGAATATACAATTGTACTAGGCAAGAATGACAGAATAAAAAGGAAGGAATGGCAGTCAATTGTCTCTCTGCTCAACATCAGCTTTCTGTCAAGCCAACAAATTTTTAGTAGCTTTCTGCACTGCAATAGCAACTACTTTTCTCGTTCAAATTCCGAAAGAAATCTTATTTTTGCTTTACTGGGAGGCTTGGCAAGGCGTGTCTTCTTTTGTCTGTCTTGCACTGTATCACAAACAATTCCTCCAACCTTGGGACACTCAGGTGCATATTGCCCTGCTTTTTGGCAGCTATTTGTGAACTGGGACACAAGACAAAGTAAATGGGAGGTCATCTCTTGCCACTGTATACCGTCTACTGCAGCACCTACTGAACAAACCAGTATGAGGGATACCATCAAGACAAATTTATTGAAATGCTTTTTACTTCTTTTTTTCCTGAGTGAAAAATGATGAGGTGTCTGAAAAGGAAGAGGGTTTTATTTATTATTTCTACTATTTCTCTTTATCATTTATATTATGATACTTGAATACCAGAAATAGGAATTATCACTGACCACTCGATCCATTGTTATCCCCTTCTTTATCATATGCTGGAAGTACACAATGCAGGTTTTGGCAGTCATTTTGTCTCACTGGGTATGGACACCCATATTCATGGCTAGGATAGTAACTTCCCACTCTTCTTGTCAATGTATGAACATTCAAGCAACAAATGTCCCTTTCCAGTGTATGTTTCTTCAGTAGTAAGATAAAGCAATACAGCATTTGCTGATTAGCTATAAGAAGGACTACCGGAGGTTGTCCGGTCCAATCCCTCACCTGGAGAAGGGCCTTGCCATTAGACTATATTTCTCAGGGTCTTGTCCTTTTAACCTAAAACTGTTAGATCACCGTAAGATTTTCCATTTTGCTTTATTTTCCCATCAGATTGAATAGATTGTAGAAAAAGTCTCTGGAAACCTCTTTTTAGAGGTGCATTAAGAGCATGAATGCGATGGTCTTGCACTTGTGAGAGGATATAAATGTGTTTCCCTATTCCTTTCCTTGCACAGTTTGGTCAACAGCCTTCACTCACTATCTCCTGCATGGTCATCAACGTGTGGGACAAGAGTAGGTGTAGACATGGAACAAGGAAAATCAGTTTACTATTATTTAAGTTTTGTCTTCAAAATCCGCTTCTGCTCTTGCAGTCTTTCTGATTTGCCATATGGGCAGGTTTAAGCAGAAATGCAGTCATTGTAAATTTTCTTTCAGACAGGCTTACCTACAATTTATTCCATCTTTCTATGGATGGCATTTTCATTTAAGGTTTTTTCCGATAACTTTCCTGCTGAAGTCCTCTGTGTTTACATCAACTGTTCCCATTCAAGATTGGCAAGGATCTGATTCACTGTTTCTTATGATTTGAGACAAGTGTTTCTTTTTTATCTTAACTACTGTGCTGGAATCAGTAGGAATACATGAGGGGTGTGTCTTCCAACAGTCACCACAAACATACACCATAAACATACATCCCCAGAGTGACCTTTGCATCTTGATTTTTTTTCTTTTTTCTTTTTTTTTTTTTTAATCTTTCTATAGAATCAGAAATCTCCAAAATCCAGATCAGGTTATGCAAGTGTTAAGAACAGAATGGACAGAAAACTGATGTAGTTCAGCACTTTCCAATTTCAAAGCACTGATAAATTCTAAAATCTCAGCTTTTGGCACATCAAACATCAGGAATGCTGGGAAAGAGTTGTACCACTTGAGTGGTAGCAGATGGTGATGTTAAGTTTGCAGATCATACTGAGCTAGCAGTGAGCCTGGTGCCAGAAACATAGGGAAAGCAATACAGATCCAGCAGAGACAGTTCTGTTATCAGCTCGGCAGGTGAGTCATTGTGTGACTGAGAGCAACCCAAAGGATGATTTCATTTATTCACGTCCCAGTTCTTCTGAAACAAGCAAACAAAAACCTTAGGAATAAGCATAGTTTATAGTAACCTGTTGAAGCCAATTGCGTTATTTGCATGTTAAAATTTTAACTATCAGCATATACATTTTCTTGGTCAAAACTATGTGTTTTCATTTTTGGAAGTGCTAGTTAATTGTGATATGCTGGATGCTTTTAGAGCATGAATTTCTAGTTAGACTATGATCCAAAGAGTTGATTATCAATTTCCACCTCTTGCTCATATATGCAAGGGCATTTGTCTTTAGCCTTTGATTACTTCATCTTTCCATCTATACACACAGTCACAGACCTAGACTTGTTAGCTTTCTTTAAGAATATCAAATAAAACAGCTCCAGAGATGTAGTTGTTTTCAGGCACACACAAGACATTCCATTACAATCAGCAGGAATTCCATTGGAGTAGTTCAAAGGCAGGGGTTTATTCCAGGCAAAGATTTTCTTGCCAGAGACTTTAATATCGCTAATTTATAATTACTTCTATTGTTCTACAATGATTTTACTAGTAAATAAACAGATATATCAAGGGCTTGTCTGTTTGCTAAGGTGAAATTCTGAACTGGGCTTTCAGAAATAATGTTCTCTGTGAGCTTCTGTTTAAACTAGAAATTAAGGAATTCTCAAAAATCCAGTTTTAAGAACATGTACCTTTTAGAATGATTTTACAAGTCATGGAAATTTAGCCTCTAGAAAACATATTGCAAGCCTGTAATTAAGGAAACATCCATGGGGCTCTTTGGTATTCTCAAGCATGAGTATGTGACAGATGTGTACCGCAAAAAGATACAAATGAAATAAAAGCCACCCTGAAGCATATAGATTGGTCTATGGCATTTTCTAGGCCTATAATTTGCTCACATTTGCAGGCACTTCCAAAGATAGCACCAGGGATTAAGACAGGAGAGTTCCAAGGCAGAAAGACATTTGTTGGATAATTTTTGGAAGGGTAATTAACTCAGTGAGAGGGGTTAGGAAAAAGTATTAGTAATTTGAACATGTTAGCAGCTCAGAGTACCCAGAATAACATGAAGATCCTTCAAGAAACCTGAGGTTCAAACCAGAAATTAAGGAAAAATTAATATATTTTTTCCTGTGTTACTCAGAACTGCTTTAAAGGTCACAGTCCACCAACACCCATGTTAACTGCTCACTTAACTGGAAGTCGTAAGGTAGTGAAGTAACTGGAAAGTGTTGGAAAAAGGTATGCAGGCATTTGAACCCTGCCTGCATCTTTAGAGCACAAGGATCTGGTCTTTCAGCCCTGAATTTCAATGCTCATATTTGTATACATCCCTATGGAAATCAGCCTCTGCCTCTGCATCAAAATGAGTCAGACACACACAGACACTGCTTAACAGACACTGCTGCCATTCTGTCAGAGGTATTCCAGTTTCACGCTGTCTAGGATACAAAGCAGTCTCTCTTCACTGCAGGTATAGGAAGGAAAATATAAACTATGTACACGTAAACTCATTGAATTGAATGATGCATTATGTTTTCCTGAAGTGTAACCATTATTGATGGCATTCATACAGAAAGATGTTTCTAAATAACTTCTCTCTAGATAGGATCTTCATGTTTGCACTGTGAAAAACAGGAATATTGCAGAAATCCCAATTAAATACAGAACCATTTCTTGACTAGGACCCTAGAAGATATTTTAATAATTCCCATTTGAAACTGCTTCAGACTTCTAAGTGCATTCACTGCAGAAAGGGATTAGTGTGCAGAATGAAGGTGAGAGGTTAAAGGGCATGATAATTTATTATAGAGATAAAAACCATTGTGATTTTAAACCACTGTGATTTGAAACTGAGATACTTTTGCATAGATTTCCTTTTATGGTGAAACCTCTGAATTCACAATTGCTGCATGTAATTTCTGTGCTTCTCCTTATGGAGTGCCAATCATAGTGCTTATTTCCAGGACAATTTTAATATTATCCCAGGTAGTAAAGCAATATAATTGTGGAAAGCAATCCATTTAACTAATGGAAGCATAGAGTCAAGATTCAATTCTCAAAACTTTAAAAGCATAAGTACCCAAACAATCAGAGCTCTGCTCTTACAGTGGGGATGTAACCTGTAAAAAAACCTGGCATAGTTTTTTGTAGCAAACTTATCAGTGACCACAAACATAAGCAATATTGCTCTAACTCCTGCAGATATTCTGTAAATATTAACCACTTTAAGGCATATAAAAGGAATAAAATATATTTCATAAAAATATAATACAAAAGCAAATGTCTTAATCTCATTAATGTAAGCCAAATCAACATTGCAAACAAAATTAGAATTAACTGAACAGTTGGAATAGCATGGTATTGGTACTGCAAAGCATTTTTTAGCAGAACCACAGGCTTCAGTTAAAGCCAGTAAAATATAAGGAAGATTGTTACCAATAGCTCCATAAAAAGTTAGGCAATATGAACTTCATCATTTTGGCAGGTGAATGGAAAGAAAAGAAGCATGTTGAGCATATTTAAAGATATAATCACCTGTAAAAGCAGAAACGGGAAAAATGTTGTGTCTATTTTCCTGAAAAAAAAAATCTTCATTTAAATAGCCATGCATGTTCTGCAATCCTATAAAAAAGAACTTGATATATGGTTTGTTGTTTGGTGTGGGGTTTTTTTGGTTTTTTTTTGTTGTTGTTTGTTGTTGTTGTTGTTGTTGTTTTTTCCCCTGGAAATTATATTGAAAATTGTTTCTTTTCTGCCAACCTTTTGTCTTGTAAGATATTTATATTCATTATATTTACTTTTTTTTTTTTTCTATTGCCTTTGACTTCTATCTAGATGAACTCTTAAAAATAATGCCTGGTTGTTGAAAGGCTGTTCTGGTAATTTTATGGAATTAATTTCATCAGGATATTCAGTCTGAAAAGTCTTACTATCCTAAAAATCATTTCTTTCATAATTCTAGCCTGTATGAGGATAAATGTTCTTTTTGAGATTTGGAATAAAATGGAACACTCCATAAAACATTTGAATTTAAATCTGCATATGGTTCTCAGTTTGATTCTCTGGCAACCACAGATTTCTCTTCTACAAACTCCCCAATGGTTATGTTTATATTAAAGTTATCACTGTTGGTCATATGCTTTGACATGGGAATCTGATTTAATTACCAAACCCTCTACTTTTCTTATTACCTTACTTATATCAATGGTCACAGCTGAGCCTTATTACAATTGTTTACTGAAATGCTTCATTAAAAAGACTGAAAAGAGTGACACTAAATCCGTCACCCTCCCCTGGATCATGAATTGTACTCTTTCCTCTTTCAGTGGTGGGCTTATATTTTCTGTTATCATTTCTTAAAGTCTGCAATTAAGATGAACACATTTTGCACACAGATTCAAAAGCAGTACTTGTCTTAGACTTATATATGTACAATATTCACCTCAATATTTTCAAATGTTTCCTGAAAATCCTGGGCTTAGACTTTGAAAAACAAAAAACTCCAATTCTATTAGCAATGAAAATATTAGAAAAGTTAATCATAAAAGAATGACTGTCCTGTCAGAGAATCTTGTTGCATGTTATTGCAAAGTCTAAAATTCACAGCTCGGAATTAAATTCGATATTCAGTCTCAAGTACAAATGAATTCCTTAGTAAAATATTAATCCCTAGTGAGTAGGGTGCTACAAACAGAAGAGAAATCAGGGAAAAATAGATCCAATAACAACTGACATAATACCCATGTGTAGGCCAGGAATGGGAAATGCAGAGATTTTATATTACATTTGGTCTATTCTAATAACCTCTTCTCAGATGTGAAATTCACCTAAATTCTTCTTACAAAATAATGAATTTTGCTTAAAATAGAAGGGTATATATATGGGAGAAAGCTTCTAAAGATAGAACTAGTAATATTCCAACACATTTATTTATCAGAAATGTTATTTGTGTCTTTTGGGGGTGTTAGTTGTTAAAAATATTCATTAATTAAAGAAGGGTTTTTTTCTGCAAACCATCTGGCTGTTCTTTTCCAGTCTGCCAATGAAGTCATGCTACAGAAATGGTGATATGACAGTTATTTCTTTGCCAACAGATGATACCCTCAAAATTAGATTTTATGGCTTCACTGTGTAGTTCAGTCAGAAAAAGAGAGATTTATTCCAATATTTTGGGTGTTTTCCCTACATTTTTCTACTTGTTTCTTTAAAAGCAAATGGAGCACTAATTTTTTTCCATATATATCCACAAATGTTTTGCATTTTATTTACATAAAAATCCCCCTAAAATTGTGATCACTTAAATGAAACTTTGAAAGGAAAGGAATCTGATCCACAAAGAACTGGTGTATCTGCATGGCATTCATGTGTAGTTACATGGGGTTTACACTATTCGTTACCCTGATCTGCTATTAATGCAAACTGTTAAGCTTTATTGTCACAGGGATAATTTATAAAGAGGAGAATTAGGAGGTAATGTCAAAACTTTATCTGATTTATGTGTCAAAGTTTGAGGTAGAACCATTGGCTTTAACTCTATTTCAGCAGTGAAACAGATTTGGGGTCTGCTCTGCTGCCTGTACAAACCATGTCACAAAGTAAAGAAACCATGTCACAAAGTACAGAAAAATGATAAAGCTGATGGCTTTAGAAGTACAGGCAAGGCAGCCTGCATGGAGGAGCTGCCATTCAAGGGTAGCTTTTAGTACTCAAAATGTGTTTGGTGAAGAGGAGCATCCAGAAGCCAGCTTGCAAACCATGAGGAGAGATATCTGTCGAGCAGCTATCTGTGCCCCTTTCCATACACTTTGCAAAAATTATGTCCCCTGAGACGTTTCAAGATAATATTTTGTTTCTTTTAAAGAGTTTACTGTGAAGTCTGTTACACGCTCTGTTTCATCTGACAGCATGAAAATGAATTTTAATGATGCATCTAAGACTTGTTTTGTTGAACTTCATGACCATGGCAAACATCAGATGAATGTGTGGAGCTGCCTCCTCTCCTTGTTCACAAGTCATTTCTACTGAAGGTAGGAAACAGGCAGCAAAGATCAGCCACAAGAAGGAGTTAAGAGTTTGAAATATTGATGATGCTTAGCTCCTTAAATTACAAAGCAGGGACACTTATATCTCAGTGCTTTTTTATTGTGATTATTATTTTTGTGTTTGTCTTTTAATTGTGAAACTTTTTTTTCCACCCAAGTGCTTTTTTGATTGACATAAGAAGCATCATCTTTCCTGAGCAGGCTAACTGGTTTTTACTGCTGAGTAATTCACTTAAAATTTAATTAAGCCTTTGACCTGATGTCCCAGTTGCTTCTTGGCACAGGAGGAGTCTAGTTCACTTTGTTTCCTAGGAAACCAAAAAGAAAGTCCCTGTTACCATTTTAAAGAATTTAAAATTTCTTGATTTTGTACAGCAAAATGTCTTGGTATATTATGGTATGGTAGCCATAATATTTACTGTTGCTTATGCCTTATGGAGGTTATAGTTAGTGCTCAAAGACAGACATTGGTACTTCTTTATTAACATCCAAAGAAATGCTCTATGATTTTCCTGCTTATTTGGATATTTGCTATCTTTTTCTCTTTACAACATGCCTTTTCCCACTGAAATATTTCTGGTATTTTACTGAATGAGTCAGTGATAAAGCTGAGTCAGTTGACATCATGAGAGAATTCATATTCAAACCATCCAAACAGTTCATTTCTTAAAACCTGGGTGATTTATTTTCTGAGGTTAAATTTGCCAGTGCTGTGTTTCTGTGAACCTCTGAGAAGGTTACTCTGATGTATCTCATACTTTAGGTGAATGTTAAAGCAACTCACCATATTAATAACAGGGGTAGATAGCAGGTTTTTTTCTGTGAACTAGTTGGATCAAAACCACAGCTGTAGCAGGCAGCACTGCTGAATTCCTTATTTTCCTTCAGTTGATATTAGTGGAATTTAGCTTTCTAGTGTCAAAATAACAGAGCGAATTTTTCCTGAGTATCATCAATGGGATAATTTTTACATTTTATATATCAGAATAAAATTAAATCACTTAGACTAGACTCTGATTTGGATTTCTTTTTGATCACAGTGAGCTGGTTAGAGACCAATATTTGCCATAAAGTAAAAAAAAAAAAAGAAAAAAAAGCTCAAATTTTTCTCCAAGTCTGTGTTCAACTGGTCATACCATGCAGCTTCAAATAGGTAGTATTCATCAATAGAATACAGCTGCATGTCTCTTATTTAGATTTATATCCATTGTAAATCTATATGCACATAGTCAGAGGAAAAAGCTCTACTACATGGAGAAGTAAAGCAATAGCCAGTAAAATTAATTTTAAAACCATTGCATTTTAATGAGCTTCAATTGGGACAACAAATCAGAGTAACATTAGTAAATACTGCTCATATGGACTTTGAACTCTTCCAGAAGATCACATTCCTTTGATTAAAAGAGGCAAGAGTAGTCTTTATGTCTGGCTTAGTTGAAATAATTAGCCAAACCTTTATTGGCTCAAATGGGCCAGGATCTCATGTTTTATTGTCAGGAAAAAATAAAATGTCATCTTGAAGTACTGATCCATTTACTTTGCAGTTATAGGAGTATACCTTTCCTATTGCAATTCTAAACAATTAAACATAAGAATAGCATTCGGTTAAAAGCCAGTATTGTGAGAAGGCACTATCACTATTTGCTCTGTTTAACTCTGTGTATAATAGTGCAAATCTTTTATTTAACAGGTTAGGTGATGACATGTATGATGATTTTTTACTTTACTTTTAATCTCTTTTAGACAGGTGTATGTCAAGGAAGACATCTGTCTTTCTACACAGACTAGAAAAAAGCAGCTGCTCAATAATCTTGAAGTTGTGGATGGCCCATCCCTGGAAGTGCTCAAGGCCAGGTTGGATGGGGTTTTGAGCAACCTGGTCTAGTGGGAGGTGCCCTGACCTTCGCAGAGGGTTTGGAACAAGATGACCTCTAAGGATCCTTCTAACCAAACCATTCTCTCATTGATTGATTGATTGATTGTTCTGTTCCATGATTAATGACTTCAAGTGGTTCTACAGTGAAATTGACTGTACATCTGAGAGTGGAGACTTTGCCTCAATGTTTTGAATTTGCAGCAGTACTTGAAAGAGAGTTGCTAGGAAGGGAATCCTTGTGTAGCTATTTTTCTAGAGAGCAGATTTATCTTTCATGTTACTGTACTCATGGTCTTCGGCAATTGGCACATGTTTTTGTACATCAGTGAAAAGAACATAATGAATGGGACAAGTGCTGGCATCTGAATTTACGGTTTGTATTCTCAGACATTTTCTTTCCTCTGTGAGAGTGTCTCCCTGTTCCCTCCACTGCTGTAAACTGTGCTGGCTCCTAAAATAACTTCAAAATAACCAGTATTATTGTAGTTTTCATCTACTGCTATAAATACATCATTCTGGAAAATATATTCATGTGATTTACCAATGCCATGAAATCTAGGATCTTATGAAATCCTGGCTTACTTTTCCTTGTATGGTTTAAAAACTCTTAGCATATTCTGTTTAAGGATCATGTAATTTGAGGAGAAAAAAGATTTTACAAGTGTATTCTTAAGCCAGTATCTATATTACCTTTTCTTTGCTAATTTCATGTAAAATCTACAAATGCTGTGGTTTTTAATCTTACAATATACTCAGTAACTATGCACTTCTTTCCCTCCACCCTGAGTACCCAACTGATGGAATATATTCTAAAGCTACATATTCCCCTAACTATATTTTGTATGGAGATAAGTGGGGATGGGATGTTTTGTCTTGCTGCTGGGCCTTGCAGCCCCAAACAGTTACTCAAGGTTTGTGTGCTGCTGTCTAATCTCAAGTTGAAGCTGGAATGCCAAGCAAGATTTAAAAGCTTCATCATCTTCTTCTATCCCCCAAATACACAAACATCTTCAGTTCAGTTATTAAAAAAACCCACAGTCCATCTGCTCTTAAAGAATCATTGTCTGCCTGTGTCAACAATAAGAGAAGTGTAGAAAGAAGAGTGAAAGGCCATTTCTCAAAATTGTCTTATAGATTTGTAAAACAGTTTCATGAAATGATTCTTAATATTTCACATTATGTGTGATGAGCATTTATGAAAACATTTCCAAGCTTCTCTTCTTCAGAAATGTACATAGTTAGTAAACATTGGTTTCATTTTTAAAAAGTTATTATTATAGAAGCATATTGAAAAAGAATCTTGCAGCTGTTACCTTTTATGAAAAATGTATACCAATACTTGGTGTTATATTCTCTCACAAAGAGCTTAAATTTTTAGACACTTGCAATTTTGTCATTGATGTGAATAAACCAGTTATTTAGAGGGTTGGGATTTTTATTATTATTTCTTTCTGTTTATTTTTCCTCTTCCAATTGCATTAACAGCTTCCAAGTTCTGAGATGCCAGAATAATAGATCTTGAATTTTGGTGAGAAATGAAACAATAATAAACATAGATTGGAATCAGTGTGGGTGATGTTGTTCAATGTCAACAGTGACTAAAATGTCTCCCAAATCACTGATGCTCTATGAGTCTGTTTTCCTCAAATTTCAGCTTTCTGAAGATCATTAATTGAAATTGCATGTCATATAGCTGGTGACTCCTTCATCTAATTCACATCACCATTTCCAAAGCAACCTGATGATGCATTTTTTGGATGAATTCACATTTTGGGGCCACATTTCATATCCTAGTCATTTCATTTTTTTTTTTTTTTACAACAAAGGAATCATTAATGTTTTAATGGTACTAAATCTAAAAAAGAGAGACTGTTAGATTAATTTCAACCTCTGTGATTAGTCTTGGTTTCAAGCACTACTTCAGAGCCAGTGACTGAGCACATTTCATCTTCCATACAAATTGAAGCCAGTGAAATAAGATACCTAGCATTGTAAAGTCGGTTAAATGCAGTTAAAGTGCAGTATATAAAAATATAATAACTATTGCCCTCTCATTTCCCCAGTTCTATATTTGTATAAAGATTGTGTCAGATGGGAGGATGGAAAGCCAGAGCTCAGAAACAATAACTGTAAAGAAGAAAAGAAACAGCACAGATACTGTCTGCTCTCAGAGAGATGAAGAAAGTTAAGAATTCATAGTCTCTTAGGCAATACAGTTCCAGAGGTGAGGGGTTGCAAAACTCTCAGATCTGTTTTGAATCCTCCTCCATTCTCAGGAGGCTTATACAGAAACACAACCTCAGTGTTTCACATTTATTTAATTAAGTGTCCCTTCTTGTCATAGATGAACTTGAGATGAAATCCTGGCCTGAGTGAAGCCAGTGAAATACTTCCTGGCAACTGCACGGAGCAGAGTGACACTGTATATGGAGCACACCCTCTCTGTTGCTTTCCTCCCTTTATCTTCAGCACTATCAAAATGTAAATATTTTCCTCCCTTTAATGACTGTAACTTCCTGGTAGAAGTTGTATAACACTGTTTGCACAAAACCATTCTATAACCAAATGTAACAGGCAGTTTCTGAGACCAAGGTCTCAAAGGTATCTATCAGGAGATGTGAAGATTTATTGTTACTTTAGCAAGACCATATTTGAATGACAAGAAAAACCTTTTTATCGTGGTCTATCTAACCTATTGAGGTACTGTGTTTAAATTTGCACAAAAGCAGATTAAATTTGTGAAGGATTTGGATCAGAAATGACCTGAGGGCTGAGGCCTTCATGTATGACTGGTATGAAAGAAGGGGAAGAGGACATGATGATGATGGTTGGAAGGCATACTGGACTATTGGAGGTGAGAGATACCACATTTCCCTAAATCCCACCTTCTGCTGGGATTGGGAATAGAAGTTGTTTATTTAAATAGATACTATATGTAACTGTCCTGTTTCTCAGGAAGAGCAACCTGCTTTCTGCGGCTGCCACACTTATAACTGGAGCCTGCTCAAACCAAAAGGCCTTTTCCCTCAGATGACAACATATTTGCACTGATTGAAACACTACTGGTTAGAGGCTGAGGTTAAAAGCAGCAAATCTGTGAATCACCTGACCTGTCTCCATCTTCGTGGTGTCTGGGTCAGGGTTTTCCTAGCTGTCAAATAATTTGAGGGGTTTGGTTGGCTTTTTTTTGTTTGTTTGTTTTTTCTCCTTTTCATGGTTGTATTTCACTTCACACATGGGAGCAATGTTCAGATTAAAGTTCTTGTCCACTCCAGTGGTTCATTATGCATATGCTGGTCCTCAGGTAACATCTAAGGTCTAACACATACATTCTAGTAGAAATTACACTATGATTCTTATATCAGTCAAAACATTAGTAAAGAATTACAGTTTTCATCTCCCAGGGAGGATCACAGAATAATGTTAGACCACTCATGGCCTGTCACTATCTGATATGCTGAGGATTAGGGAAAACTCAAAATTCAGGCTTTTTCAGAGAAGGGAGGCTACTCTGTGGAACAGTAGCTTCCTTCCTTCTGTGAATTAAAAAAAAAAAAAAAAAAAAAAAAAAAAAAAAAAAAAAAAAAAAAAAANGGAACAGAAGTTCCCTTCCTTTTGTAAATAAAAAAAAAAAAAAAAAAAAAATTGAATATATTGCTTTAATCTTAGACAGATGAAGGGCTAGTGTACAAAACCCTCAAAAATTCATCAGAATGAGGGCAAAATGTGGTCTTTCCTATCCAGTCAGCTGAACAGCAGACAGGGAGTTTGAAATCAACAGACGACAAGTGCTTCGCTCCTGTATCATCTCCTGGCTTATTTTATGTTGTCTTTCTGTTTTGGTTAGCTAGCCTGTAGGAACATAATCTTTTTAATCTAGTAAAGGAAACCCTGCAATAATCTGCCATCACCCCATGAAGTTGTTGCTTTTATTCCTTAATATAAGATTGAGAAATGTGATACGTTACTGCTATCCTGCCAAAAGGCAAATCTGGAGACAGAAAGGGGCATAAAGGAGAAATTTTCAACGAAGAAAAGATCAAATAGCATAAATCAAGAGACATTGAAGTTCTTTACTCCATCTACCTGAACTGTGGCAAGTTCATCCATATCTAAGCTATATATGAAAAAATATCTGATTATTTTACTCCCAAAGACAGACCTACCATATCTAAGAGGCCTGGTAGAATTCTCTCCTATTGTAAATTTGGATTTTCAAAAATCTCAACTTTTCAAGGAATTGTCATTTTCTTAATTTTTTTGTGCTGAAATCAGCACTAAAAGTCATATTAACCACAGTGAGACAGAGATAAGCAAACCCTTACTGCTCCTAGAAATTCACACAACAATGCAATGGAAAGGAAGATGCTTTGAGGACTGGAAACCATTGGAAACTGAGGCCTCCCTTTCAATAAATAATAATAATAATAATAAATTTTTTTTAAAAAATCTTTGCATCTCTACCAGTAAAATCTCCCCTGTAAGGAAAACACCCAAGTGCATATTTCAGCAGAAGGCTCTCTGAGTTCAGCTGAGATCTGATTCATTACAAACTGATTATGAGCTTCAGGATTTTACCTGTTGATCCTGATTAACCTGTTTAGGTAATACACAGAGCTGCACTGCTGGGAAGTTTGATTGCCAAGAAGGATGGCAAATATTCTCTCTGATGTAGTCAATTTTGGCTGCATGTTTCCGTAGGTGCCTTTACTTTGACTAGTATTACACTTAAATCCTGGACAAAACAATACTCTCCAAAAGAGCCAATATTTCATATGAAGTCTATCATATCTGATACCTTTGCACTTCTTTACATAAGAATTTCTCTAACTTGGTTCCCTTGCTAAAAAACAAACAAATTTGTTTGTTTTTCTCTGAAGATTGTTAAGGGCAGCACTTGGCCTATTTTCTTGCCAGTATATTTTGCCTTTGATCTGGTATCTCCAACAAAAAAAAATCTACTTGCGTATTTGGCAAAAAAAGGAAAAAGACACATTTCTTTCCCTGTCCTTTTTTTTTTTTTTGAACAATATGTTCCTCATATATAAAATTTATGGCAGAAAATGAAGATGTCATCTAATAGAGGGTTGTCAGTGATTGGCAGTACAGGTCTGTCCTTATAAAGAAGAAAATAAACCTGGTCACTAATAAATCCTACAGATTGAACTATTTGTATTTTCTTTTTAACTTCCACTAAGGTTTTTCTGTCACCCCAGGTTTCTCTGGTAGGCTTTTCACTTCTTTCTCTTTAAAATTTTTTTGCATTGTTATTCTTCAAGTATAACATTTTTTCTTAGGGGAAATTAGTTCCTATGATCCCATTACAAATTTAAATCAGTTGTTTTATGCTAGTTTGCCTTATTTTATGCTAAATTGCATATCTTTATTGTGATTGCGCAGTCAGCCATTTAAAATTGAATTGAGTACCTTGCTCACTCCCTGGTTTACCAGGCTTCACAGACCCTGGGATTTGTGGCAGGAAGCCTGGATCAGCTATCAGTAGAGTGTGTATGCTTAGGTTCAGATCTTGGCAGGGTGTATTTTCACACCAGAATTCACTGATTACCAAAATACATTGGCATTTATCCTAGTCCTGTCCCACTCAGGCCGTTGGCAACTCAGAAACTCATGAAATGGGAAAGAGAAAACAAACAGATTGTTATTTTAATACAATGCCAAGAAAGAACCTGAAACAACATTATGGTGTTCTACAGATGGTAGGAGGAAACAGAAAAGAAGGCATACAGCTTCCAGTGAAAGCACTGGTTGGAGAAACCTTGGGGAAGGGGTGCAACCAACAGGACAATATGTTATGAAAGTTAGAAGGAACTGTGCCAGGGGCAGCTTAATACTATCTGCTAAGGAGAGCTTAAAGTCAAATCAAATTACTGCCCAGGCTGCTTTGATGGGGTCTGTACAGGTTCATCTGTGTGGAACACGAAATCTGTATGGATCGAAATCCAGGGCCTCAGCAGAGAGAGTGCAGTGCTGGGTCTGTATCACTGACAGCCCAGTTGGGATAGTAGCACTGACTGCAATGTGCAGAGACAGATCAGGTCAAGGAGGCAACAAGGGCAGAGAAAGCAACTGTATTGGATTACTTCGATTACCCCCATCCTAGCTGGGCAAATATCACAAGGGAGCATGAAGCAGAGTTGAAATGTTTTTGTTCTCTCTCTTGCTGCTGATTGAGGGCTCAAGAAGAAGCAGTATCCTTAGCTTGATGCCAAACTATAACCAGGGTCATGTTCAAAAACCTGGTTTTAAAAGTGCTGCTCTGTAACTACGGGCATGAGGTTCAGAGGTCACTATCTCAATGGTCTTCTCTACAGATCCCTCAGAGCCATGCTTAGCTGCAGAGACAACCTCATGTATGATGAGGGAGTTTGGTTAAAAGAAAAAAGAACAGCTAGAAGAGCAGACCTTACAGGGCAGCACTAGAAGGACATGAGCCTGTTCAAGGGAGAAACAGAGAAGTTCTTGAAAGGGAGATCTAGGGCTGCTTCCACAGAGAGAACAGCTAAGGACCTTTTACAGCTAGCTTAGAGCAGAAGTGATAGAGTCAACCAAAGCATGTGTGGCCCTGAAAGGATGGAGGCAAGCTGACTTCAGGATCACTGAAAAGAAGAACTGATGGTCAAGTAGATCTGAAAGAAACCAGGTTCAAAGCAAACAAATTGATGTGGTTCTTCAGGCAACAGGGAGCCATTCAGTCAACTTTCTCACCAAGGGGTTTTGTGGGTGCAAGAAACTCAACACAGTTCAACAGGAGTCAAGTCTTGGAAGAGAGAGATTATCTGGATGGTACCAAGCATATAAATCATAGTAGATCCACAAAACCTTAGCTGAAAGTGTCTGGAGGTGGGAAAACTATTAAGAAGAAATATCATGTATGTTGGCTCTATTCTTAGTCTTCTCTAGAAAATTATCTGTTTAGGGTTACTGTTTTATTCCCCCAAGGTACTCTTATTGTGCCAGGGGAAGCATAAGGGTTCAGGAAGGCTCAAGAAGAACCATCAAGTTGCAGGGAGAGTTTGTCCTGCCCTATTTCATCAGGGATGGTTATTATCAGCGATAGAACAGTGAGCTCAATGAAGAGTTCATAAGGTCTACATTGCCCCCAGCCAGCAAAGCAATTTATTTTCCAAGCCCATAGTGAAACTGGTGACAAACAAGTCTAACCCTGCAAGAATGAGAAAGCAACTATACTGAGTCACCTGTCCCTGTGGCTGCTGCCTGAGATCTGGTCACAGCTGGCAGAGGCATTTTGGGGTGCCGGGGGACACTGGTCAGCTCTTCACTCCTCAAACCCGTCTTCTTGATACCTGTGTCCTAAAAAGAGCAGAGAAATGGGCAAAGCAATAACAGTGATTAAATTCATATCGTTTTACAGGAAAAAAATCCACCTGTCTTTTTGATGGGTCCCCAGATTCCATGGGATAGAAAAGCAGGAGGAAAATGCCAACCAGCTGAATGTAAGTTACTGGGCAGACTTTCAGAAAGCAGAATTTCTGCAGCTTTAGCAAAGTGCCAATCTCTGAATTCAGGGCAATAACATCAAAGACATGGATAGTCCTTCAAGAATAGATTTCCAACTAGAGTACAAAAATATGAAGACTAGTTCATGCTGTGTTTCAAGCCAAAGCAGATTTTTAAACTAAAATCATGTGTAGGTTACCTTAGATTTGCCTTGAATTGACATACATATCAGCATATATTATCTAAAATACCTTTCTGCCCTTGAATAGAACAGAACAGAACAGAACTTGTTAATGTGAGCGGTCACAGTCTTTTTCTTTTCTTGTATAATTTTTGACTAACCATATAAATACAGTCAGCATTAATTTGCATGCAACATAAGAATCTTAGCATGCTTTTTAAAAGGATGAAATCAACAATGGTCTGTAGAAATTGCTTTTTTGGCACCAAGTGGAGGGCGTCAGAGTCCATGCTGCACTGTTTTATATTCATCTTTAGAATTCTAAAGACGTTTATCATTTTCTAGCAAGCTTAATAAGGGAGGCCAAAAATACACAGGAAAGCCCTTTCTTCTTTTAAATTGAAACCTCTTGTGCTTTTCTGCAATGGATTATCTTACTGTTTTCAAATAGCAGACCACACACTAATTTTCTTTCTCAATAAAAAAAAATCTCACATTGCATGGCCCAATAAAAAAAGCACTGAAAATGAGTATCTGCTGCTTGTATGTGTTACTAAAATGTTTTGTAAGAAAGCAGCCTGAGTAAACCTGTTGAATCATTTCAAGAATTGAGTGGACAAGATGTATCTGATATTTATGTAGTTCTAAGAGCTTGCTTCTTTAATAAATGAGTCATCATTAAAAGTTACAGAAGAATTCTGAAATTAGGTACAGCATGTTCTGTTGGTAATTATATCATGAGAATAATTATCAAACTCAGTGAATGAATGCATGTAAATTTCCCTTTATGAGAAGACAAACTCCATACTTCATAACACTATCTGTAGGGTTCATTAATTTTTAAAAAAAAAATTAGTCAATATTATTGTAAATAAAAAAACCAATTATTGCAAATAATGCATGTCAATAATTGAACCTCTCAAGGAAAATACTTCATAATAATTACTGAGCTGAAGAGAAGACAAATAAACAAAGCTCTAAATCTGTTTTATATCACTTTAATCAGATGAAAGGATATCCCTATAAACACCATGACCAAAAGCTCCTCTGTAGTCTTTATATTCCTAGCCCTCTTGGAAGCACTGGTAAAACTCACTACAAACTCAGTTATGTTGCTGCCAAAATTGTGTGCCAGCAAATAACGAGATTCGTTTGGAAATGGTCAAAGTCATAACAATTTGGCTTACCTTTGTTATAAAGTGCAATGAAATTGTAAAAGAAAAGATGCCATCTTTTTCATCAGTTTTGAAGAAAAAGTACATTTAGTTTTTGATATACTTTCATATATCTCACTAGGACGAGATGAAATCCTGTGAAAATAAATGGAAGATATTTCACTAACTTCAAAGAATTTGGACTAAGTTTGTGGTTTGACATCATCAGTGTAAATGTCAAAAATCATTTCTGGCCATGAATAAAATGATGAAAGCAAATGGATATAGATTGAGAAAACAAATTTGTAAGGTCCAGGTACATTCCCAGTTAACCTAATTAGAACCTTATTGTTGCATAGACACATTCATTTCTTCAAGACTACTCAAGCTATTTACAGTACTCCACAGCAACAAAGGCAGCAAAATCTACAAATAAAATCAGCCCAGAGAAAAGAACTTGCATTTTTACTCTACCAAATTAAGCTTCCAAAACATTGATATAAACAGTATATTTTTTCAGGGATGCTGGTAGAAAAACAGAATGGGAGGAATAGTCTTTTAGATGGAGTGCCCTGTGACAATTTTACATAGGCAAATATTGGTCTACGTGAATGAATACACAAACATAAACCCGTCAATTTTTATTTAATAGTAGTTCTTTCAAGGAAGGAACAGTGTATCCAAGGCTCATTAATGAGACCTTTCTTTCATCAATTTTCATTCAACACAAAAATGAAAATACATATTTGTTAGTGAGGCAAATGCTGTCCTTTAGGGATGTACATTTTTAGTGAATTGAATTTCAAAACTAAAAACTAGTGTTCTTTCAAATTTTAAATTTAACATTTTTATTTCCATTTCATCTAAGAATATTTACTAATTTTAAAAATCCCAAAACTAAGGAGGCATTTCCTGGCTAAAGCAAGTTGTGAAACCCAATCCACTTCAATCTCACTAAAATAACAACAAAAAGAAAAATGCAGCCCAGGATTTTTACTGCTGCTTATTTCACACAACTGACTTGAAAGCACTTTATGCTGGAGCCCCCGAGGACTAGATAGGATTTAAGAGACTTAGTGCTGCTTTCAAAATTTGGCTCATGAACACCAGCCCCTGCCACTGAAGCTCCCTTACAAATGTGTGCTTCTGAGAGGATGTGTGCAGAGTCTGGAGGGGTTTTAGGAGCCATAAGCTGGCTCTGTCAGAGCTTGTCCCTTGGCTGAGGCCAGTGCTGTGCTGTGAAGAGGATCCACAGGACTGGGAGCACTGCCAAGGCACAGCCCTGCCCTCAGCAGGGTTTGGTGGTACAGGCACAGGGAGCACAGCCACGCTGCTCCTGGCCATGTATGCCAACCTGCAGACATCACACTCAACGGGCTAGAGTGGAATAAATGATTTCTGGGCTGCTCATAAAAGATCTATACCAGAACACATAGTAAGTCCTCCTTGGGACACCAGAGAAAAATTAATGTGCATGTGAGCAAGGCATAGCTCTCTGTATCCCACATTAGCATGTGCAGGTGCTAATGGGTTTTACACACAATAGCTGATTTGAAGCATGATGTCCCAGCCTATTACCAGCCCATCTACCTATGTGATCCACCCTTTCCAAAAGACCTCTATGTTCTGTGTGTTGTAACTTTTCCATTCATATTCCAGACAGTATTCCATCCACTCAGCCTCCTTTGAGCAGTTCCCACAAATAAATGCCAGTGACTGCTGAGGAAAATTCTGATATCTCTTAAATGCAGCTAGGTGTTGCTGCAGGGTGTGCTGGACAAACCTGCATCACAGTGAAAAAAATGCATGTGTGCTTACTCTGCTTCCTTTAATGGGTGATCAACCTTGCCTGCAGCAATTTGCACTGGCTTCTTGCAGATGCAGCAGCTCTCTCCACAGAGTACATGCTGGGATATCTTCCACCCCAAGCACATTCTGCTTCTTGCCACCTCAGTCCCATTGTGCTTCTCAGATTGTCTCAGTATCTTCAGCACATTCTTGCTACTTCATGTTTCTGTAAGTCTGTGGTTTAGGCAATAAAGACTATCATAGAATTGTCTCATCTCCAGAGCTTTCGTACTTCTCTGGTTCTGTGGTGTAGACTCCCAATTGATGTTGTTTCTTCTAAGTTAAAATGAGTCTCTAAAAATCTTTTTTCCCAATATTTAGATCTCAAGTTACAAACCAAGATCTGAAATTAGAGATTTCTGTAATAGATTACAGATGTTTCAGAAATGCCTTTTTTTTTTTTTCCCCACACACAGCTGATGCTATGTAAAATATAATTTTTAAAGGGGTGTTTGATTTTCATGAACTCATTAACATAAGCAGAAAATTTTTCTGGCTAAGCATCTTTTTCAGGAAAAAACTCAAAAAACTATTCAGTTTTTCTTTCCTTTGCTTTCTCTCATCATCCTCATTTCTTCCTAGTTTTTACTCCTTCTGCTTCTATACCTCCTTGTATTTACTGATCTTTCTTAACAACAGCCAGTTGATTGTATGCCTTGCTCTCAGGCAGGATTTAGGAGATATTTGTGCTAGAACCAATACTCGACATGAATCTATGGTATCAAAAAGGAATTGAGCAGAAAAATAATAAAAGCTCTTGTCCCACTTATCAGCTCGAGTACCAATGATCTTTCCCAACAGCTGCTGGTCTGAATCACTCTTCTCATCTTGCATGAGGCCTAGGCTGGCAATTTTCTTTTCTGAATATTCCTATATGAGTTTTCTGGAGATCTGCTGCTTTCCTAGCCATGGCAGTGCTGAGCAGCCCTGAGCTAAGGGCTACAGTGACCATGTGCACCTTCACCCGTAGGATGCAGTCCAGCAGCCAGTTCCAGAGCACAGAACTTAGATCCTATGGTAAGTCACAATTTTTCTTGGAGTATGCTAAGAAAAAAAACAACAAAAACAGAAGTGAAGGTACCCTAACTTTCCTTGTATTTACCAAATTAGGATTCCTATCCTGTGTCATATAACATCTATCTCTTTTTGTAGAACAGTGACAATATAGATTTTCTTATTATTCATCCTGGCTAGACTATGGTGATTTGAAACAAAAGTGATGTTTATTTTTATTTTTTTTTCACTCAGAGACTAGACTGATGCTATGTCCAAGGGAAAAGTTTAAACTACTTTTGGTTTGCTATTTGTGGTATCGTTTCACCATCTCACCACTTTAGTGGTTTATTATTCTTAAGGCTTTTGTCCCTACAACAACATAGGATTTCATCTCTGATGTCCCATTTTACCAGAATGCTTCTGTGTAAAAGACACATGCAAAAAGCATATTTTATGTAGTCATCTTAATACATCTTTCATAATTTAAAAAGCTAGAAATTTTGTTTTGATTTTAGTTTATATAGAGATGTTTCCCTTTTTTAGTGATGTAAATAAATCAAATGGAAAAAGTAGCAATTTGCTTATTCAAGTGTTAAAAATGCCTAAACCAAAAGGTTAAAGGTGACTTTTACAAAAATGCAAAATACTTAGTAGGAAAAAAATACCTAAATACTTCCTGAAACATTTAATATATATTATAAAAGATGTTCATGTGTGTATGTTTTGTTTATATATATGCATAGAATGTATATGCTGAAACATCCTGTGTATATGCATATGTAAATGTGTGTATGTAAACTCTCCTGCTGGGTAAGAATATTTTGGGAAATTTTGAAATTGTTTTAAAAACATGAACCGCAGTTCATATACGTAAACCCACCACACAAGATTCATGTTTTATCTGATTTTAACAGATTCTGAGCTGCATGGTTTTTTTCTTGGATGGTATTTTCTAGCATTTTCTTTTCTTCAAAACACAGGCTCCTATTCTTGCTACACACACTTGAATTCAGCCCAACTCTGGGAAAAAGAGACTGAAATAAAAGCATTTTCTAATTAATTTTAAATAAGATTTTTGCAGCCATTTTTAAGGTGCACTCTCATGGCCACATAATGCAAGGGGTTTTTTCTTTGTGGAATTTTTTTGATAGTAGTATAAATGCCCAGATAAACATATATAACCATAAATATATAGGAAAGAAATATGTTTCTCCATTACTAGCAGTGGGACTTTCCTCATAAGGAACAGTTTGGAAATATTATTCATCTGCATTTGAAATGTATTGATTAAATTATGTATTGTCAACACATTCTGAGGAATATGTGCAAGTTAACAAATGCTTGTTTAGTTACTAGAAAACCTCACAAGCAGAGGAACAAAATAGCTCACAAGTGAATCTCATTATTTGTCTCTCTCCTTCTGCCATGCCAATAACATTCAGATTTCCAAATGACATATTCTGATGTGAGGCACACAGCAGGTGTGTGTGTGATGGGAGTACTTCTGTTGGATGTTGATTACTTTCTCTGTCATGTGAAAAGCTTCCCATTCCCACAGCTTTATGCAATATATCAATGGTAATGGATTCACAATCATTATCAAGCTTGATAGAGGCTTGACTACCATGACAGATGTCTTCTCAATTTCCCTGTTGCATATGTTCTTTTCCCTCTGGAACAATGCTTACATAAAATTTCAGTATTAATGTCTCCCTTTTATGTTGTTTTGTATCAGTCACTGACTGCAGTGATCAATCTTTTATTTCAGATGAATAGATAATTACAACCAAACGCCAAACACATCAGCAGAAATTCAGCAACTGTCAAGCAAACCATAGTGACCAGAATTATTTGTCTGTGCTAAAGATATCACAGAGATGTTATTGCATGTTTATGCACCTGAATAGTGTTCAGGCAACAACAACGTGGTATTACGTGATATTCCTTGTCTGAGCAAAAGACAAAAAGTAAATCTATTCTTTTTCCGGCTTATCATGAGATTAATGCAAATGAGCGTGCAGTGGTGCTGACCAACTGCTCTCCTGCATTTACCACAGTGAAAACAACAACCACAGTACATATAAAACAGCAGAAGTGCTTGATGGTCCTCTAAGTCTTTCAGGGAAGAAGAAAAGAAAGAAATTCCCATGTTTCCTTTTGACAAAAGAAAAAGCTTTTCTTCCATGAAGAATTTATTTTCAGATATTAGTCATGTTGGTCATTTGATGTTGGATTTCCAGAAGACTGCTGTGATGAAAAAGCAGATGTATTCCTCTTAAAGAATCTTCTTTAAATTCCCATGCTTGACATTTCCCCCACTTCTTTACTTTGGACTCTGTCCTTTGTGGTGCAGCCGGATGGATTCCAGAGAGCTTCCTCAGGAGTGCAGATCACCCATCTCAGCCTACACTGCCCATTCACACAGACACCAACCTAGCAGCCTGTGCTCTACATATATCACATACACTTTCCCCAAAATTATTCACCACTTGTTTAGCTGTAATCTAAGACTCTGTTTACTGCAGCAAACAGTCCAGCTCTGCTGAGAACCTGCTGTGACCTGTGTGGGGTCTTGGCTTTTCTGCTATTCCTGCTCTCTTGGAGCATGCTACAGAAAACCTCTCCAGCTTGGAACAAAAGGGGGCTTTTTGTTTACATCAGTGTATTTTAGACCAACAGAAAAGTAATGTCAGAGGGAGGCCAGTGGGTTCAGCTTTTGTGATAAAGACTGTTGTGTTGTTTCAGCAACTTAGGAATTACTTGCAAATAGTTATCTTTTCTATGTGAACTCATGTGTTTCTGCCATTTTCATACAATAATGGAATCATGGGATAATAAGTGCCCAAGAGGGATCTGCTGCACTCCTCTATTAGAAGACAGAATCAGCTATACACAGCCTGATATACAGTGATCCAACAAATTAAAAATTTCTACTGGTGGCATATCCGGGGCCTCCTTGGTCATCATGTCCATTATTTCATAAACTTTCCACATAAGGCTTTCTAACATCTAACTAACATTTCTTATTGCAATTTGAATCCATCTTTTCCTAATTTTTACCAGTCCTGTACACAGATAAATGATTATTCTTGACTTCTTGGTAAAAAATATTCACATGCTTAGTCTGGTCTTTCCCCCCCTGTTCCCTGACTTGCTCCAATCTGCTCTCCTCTAAGCTGCAAAGAAACAATTGTTATCTGTAAAATAATAAAAGACATGAATGTAATTAAATCTGACTTCCAAGGTTTTCTGTAGAAAACTCATTTCCTCTTATGCCCTTGAATATTTCCATACATAAATGATCCCCAGATATGCATGGGCAGATAGGTTTGCACCTTCCTTACATTAGTTTCTTCAAGACTGAGTCCCTGGCTTGCTCTGGAGCATGCAGTTAAATCAACTGACTTTGTTTGACTGATTGTTCCAGGACCATGCCTGGGAAATGCAATCAAACTGATTAGTCTTTAATTTCTTGACTCCTTTTAAAAGTTATATGATATATTTGTCCTAATTAATCTTTCAGCACCTCATCATTCTCCAACATTTTTCAAGGACAGTAGCTTTGTGGTTTCTTCAGACAGTGCTTCAAATATCATATTGAAATTGAACTGGTCCAACTAATTTGAAAACTAAATTAGAAGTGGCCTCAATCTTCTTTTACCTTATTCTTCCTTTCATTTCCCGGTATCTGTCTAATTTAGGCATCACTTCACTAAATTTTTGCAAGAGGAATTAAGACAATTGTGTATGAGTCTCTGTTCCTTCTTTCTAGATCATATGTACAAACCAGGATACATGCCAGGAGAATTCCCAAACCAGTCAGAGACTTGTCTAGTGAATATAAAGGGCTCCAGGGCTAGGCAGTCCTGGTAAAGAGGCTCATGTGGTTCACAGGCTGAGGATTACTTGGATTCTAAGTGCCTGGACTCAAGTTCAGACAAGATTTAAGCAGATTATCCTGGCTTTCTTCAGAAAGACAAATTTCATTTAAAAAAAATTAAAAAAGAAGAAATTGAAAATTTTACCAATGATCTATACATAAGCATCTCCTTTCTGGAAATTGCAACAACTTGAAGGTCTGACAAGATAAAGTGAAAATTATGGCAACTCTGCACATTGAATGAATTCAGTATTTTTACTGTTGATAAGTGCTTTCACAGCATGAATTAAAATTGGCTGATACTTCCATATGAGTTGAAAACTGAAGAGGCTTTAACACTCAGGGAGGCTGAGCTTAGAAGTGATCCTGGCCCTGAGGATTTTCAGGTGAACAGGTGAGGCTTTTCTGTCAACAAATGCTAAGTCTCACAGGCAATGCAGGGAATTAAACAATGTGTAAAAGGGGAAGATAGAAAAATGACAATGAAGCAGTGAAATAATTTTTTTTTTCTATTTTGCAGTTTTTCTAAGTTGTTTTTTTCAGACCGTGTGGAGCTGTGACAAGAGAGGGCTCAGCACTTGTTATTTTCCGCTGACTTGGAGGACATTAGACTGTCAAGGTATTGGGGGCAAAGTAAATTTCCTCCTGGACCTGGACTTAGCTTCAAACAGGGAAAAGGAGGTTTGAACTCCCTTTGGGAGTGGTTCAGTTCACAGAGACTCAACCAATGCTCAGAGAAACTGTCAGAGAATAGAAGAAGGAGCAGGGGCCAAGGTGCAACACCCATGTGAGGCTGAGGTCTGCCAGAGTGTCTGGCCCTGGAAGCTGGACCTTGCCCTGGTGCTCACTGAGTGGTCACAGCCTTCCTGGAGCCACAGGAAACACATGACAGCTCTTCTGTCCCCTTAACCTGCTCGTCCCTTTTCTTGAGTTACCTTCACCGAAGTCTGAGAATGAAACTAGGAAATACAGGTGGGAACTTTTTAGATCTAACCTATGAAAAGACTTGATTTACCAAGTATAATAAAAACAGTAATGAAAAATAGGCTCAAGACAAGATCAAAATCCCTCTGTAGTAGCTACTGTTAAAGGAACAATGGCTCAAATTCAATGTAGAAGCAACCCTAAAAGCTGGCTTGAAGTGGAAACCTTTTGCATAGTGATCTGGAATTTGTAAAATGAAATTGGACTAAAACTAGCAGGTCAGGAAGCATCAAAACAAGAGACTCCTAGGTTGAACCTCCTGAACATACATGACAGAGCTGATGGGCAGCCCAGACTGGAGTCCTGGACTACCAGAGATGGATCTGTCGTTTAAAGGAGTGGCAAATTATTTTCAAAGTTAATTCAAATTTTTAACAAACTACAGAGAGGCTGCAAGGAGACTTTGCTTTCCTGTAACAACAACCAATCCCAAAAGGGACTGTGCCTTGGTATACCCCTCCCACATCTCCTCAAACTGCAAAAGTGGTTCTGTACAAGAGGGGGGTTGGTGGTGTTCACTCCAGCAGTGAAAAAGTGACCATTGAAGCACAGATGATTATGTTCTCCACCCCTGGGAAGAGCTGATTTCTGGAAAGCAGGTTTGCATTTGTACTACCTATCTGAATCTGTGCATATGTATACAAACACAAGGTACCGGTTGTGACAACATTTTCACTTAATTAATGAAATGGCAAGCCACATACTTAATTTAAAATATACTAAAAATTAAGCTAATTTCAATTAATTATTCCTTTCATTCATAAAAGGATCTTGTCATTTATTAATACATCCAGACTTTAGTTCCTGCTTGACTGTAAGAGGGTGTGTGCTATTTATTTTAGATTTTATTTTATCTTTCCATGTTTCACAATCAGTAATTCATGCTTCATTAAGCAACCACTGGCATATTCAAAAGAAGTCTGGTAAGATAGACCAGACTTTAATGTTTGAATTAAGAAACTATTTTGTTTTGGTATTTAATCTAAAATAAGACTGAAAAAAATATTGAGCATAATTGTCAAGTCCCCACAGACCTTCCAGTTTTGTCTGCTATCAGTCATAAAAAATGACCCGTGAACTTTTCTACAATACATCTAAATTGAACTGTAATAGAATACTTGTTTAGAATGAGGGAAAATCTAGAATGATCTAATGGTTGAGATACTGCCATACATGTTGGAAATATACTAGTGCAGACTTCCCTGAAGTCCCATCTCTGTTAATTGAGAATGTACCTCTGGGCACAGATTGCTTCTTTGCTTCTGATTAGCAGGCTCAACAGCTGTCTATAATTAACAAACCAATACCAAATGATCCTTTAAAAGCAAAGAAAGAACTAAGATGCTATGCCATAATTCCATTAAACCATTTCAACATGACTGATGTTATTGTACCATTTTAAGACATAGTCTAAGATACAGTAGATTTGTTAGCACAAGCCATTTAGGTGTTATTTTAAAAAAAACAAAAATAAGAAGAAGAAAGGAAGAAAAGTTTTTTGTGGTTGTTATGCTCTGTTTTAAGTGCTTGAAAATCGAGATTCTGGCTTTAGATTGAAATTTGGCATACTGCGCCTAGTTGCCTAGGGGTGTAGTTCCATACTGCAATATCTCTGCTGGCAAAGCTGGTTTGAGAGGTTCCCATTCTGAGAGTAAGGTTCCCACCACCACCCTCCTGAGTCTTTCTCCCTCTCAGTCTGGTTGATTAAGTTATTTGTGAATGTCACAAAATTGTATGAGAGATCAAGCAGCTGCACAGCCCTGCAGAGACCTGTTCAGGCCCAGCTGAAGGGATGAGTGAGTTAAGAAAGGTAAGGGATTAAGAAAAAATGTTTTAAGGAATGTGTGACCTTCGTTAACCAGGACTGACCCTAGGGAGAGTGGCAGGGGCCACAGCACAGGAATCACATCTTGAAGAGGGTGAGAGGGAGGAAAATAATGTATGATTTCAGGGTAAGGAATGCAAAATTTTGTTTTGTTTTTCTCTCAGAGCCTTATTTTGGAGAGTTCAGTTTCCTGATGTGATGCTCAGCAAAGCAAGAGTGGTAATGGCTTGGGTGAGCAAACAAGACACTGTGATGTGCAGGGAGGAATCCCATAAGCAAATGGCACTGCTGATGGTTTGGGATGTGCAGACCGCAGAGAAGGCTCCCTGGGAAGCGGTGGGTGAGGCCGATTGCTTGAGGCAAAGCAGCAGGAGCAGCAGCATCCCTCCAAAATCTCCAGGACACAGGGCAGAGAAAGCCCGGGGCTGATCCTCCACCAGGATCCTCTGCTCTCTGTGAGTCACCAAGGGTAGCGGTGCAGTGGATTGTCCCCTGCACTCACTCATCCAAACCCTGCCTGTGCCATGTTCTAGTGCGGGGAGAGGGCTGGGTCTGGCTAGGACCAGTCTTTTGGGAGATTGCCTCGATGACACAAGCTGTAGAAGTGGTTTTCTAACACAATAGGTGGATGTTCGTATTCTTATGGTGCTTAATCACAGTTTACATGACAGTTTATCGCACTTGGAACTATTATGTCAGATCCATAATTTAAAACTGCCATATGCTTAGAATTATTAAATTAACATTTCATTAAGGCAAGGGATAAGGTGTGAGAAGGTTGGGGTTTTTTTTCTTATTTATTTGTCATTTAAAAACTTAATTAGGTAAAAAAATCTGAAGCACTAATAAAAAAATAGCAAACACAAAAAATGCTCCCAAGCAGCTCTAGAAACATCCATTACAAACTATTCTTAAATTTTACACCTTTATTCCTCAAACACCTCACATGGCAAAAGTAAAAGGAATCAAGCTCTTTGCCCTCATCTATCCACACATCCACCCCTGGGAAGAAAACACATCTACCAAAAATTCAATGTCATATTTACCACGATCTTACTGAAAACTTTCAGCAGAGAGGTGATATATTCTTACCTACAGAATGAGCAGTGCACATGATGGCACACTGACCACTTCTTCAGGATGTGTCTCACACAACAGAATCTCGTAGGCAGCTGGAATTATCAGCCTTGTACTAATTTTCAGAATATGCTAATGATCTTGGGAAGCTCTGAAATGAGATGATCCTTATGTTCCACAACTCAACAAGCCAGTTCTGCTCAGCAAACTACTTGAGCACACACTTACCTTTATACATATTTAATATATACATATATAAAATATACGTATTTAGCATATGCATATATATTATACACCTACGTAACATACAGACAGATATACAGATATGTAAATATATAGATATATAGATATAGGTATAAAAGGACTTTTGACTTTTCAAGTCACAGGGTTTTTCTATTCTAGTTTCACTGAATCAAGACCTGAGAGATGATGGAGAAGAAGCTGAACCAGAATGGCTTGAATGTTGAATTTCCCAGGGTCAAATCTTTCAGCAAAAATTCTTTAAATAATTTTGGCACCAATTTATACGGATTATAATACATCAAATACCCTAATACACCAAATTTCACTATGACTGCTCACAGATTGGAGTTCTTGGGCTTCTTTCAAAAACCCTCTGACTTGCACTGCAGTTTAATATTATCCTGTATTAATACATTCAACAACATCTTTACGCTATTTAAATCCAGATTAGTTTTTTCCTGATCCTTAATTATATCCTTTCAAAACAAATTTCCATCTGTTCTTTAAAGTTCCCATCATCTTATCTTGGGAAAGAAACATAACAAAAGGCTGTCTATTTCCTTTATAACTAAATAAAATAAAACAAAACACAATTCCACTTTCTAAAATCTATCCTTTTCCCAGGTTTAGAGGAGCCTCATTTCTTCCATTCTTGACAAATAGAAAGGCAAGGCATTTGCAATATTTATGAGACTCTCATTTTCACAAAAGATGAACAAGGTCTTTTCTCACACTCCTAGATTTAGACACACAGCCCTTTTTTGACTGGAACTGAATCCAAAAAGAAACACTGCCTAAATATGGTCAGCAGAATCTGACAACATTTTTCTTTGTTATTACCATGCATGTTTCTATCTTGGCTTGTGAAAATATATCTCTAAAAAATAGGTTTAACTTGTAAGAAAAATAGAAATCTGGAAACCAATAATTTTTTCACACTATGGACACCAAACTACTTCTTTTCTTTTATGAATCACAAAACCCCCCTACAAAGTGTTAAAGTTCTGACAGGCTACTTATTTGTTACGTAAGTTAAAGCAATGAGATTTAGGTCTTCCAGTGACAAGAGTGACATAATATTGCCTTTTGCCTTTCATGAAAAAGATACATTTGTTCTTCAGCATTTTGCATTTATTTTTTTAATGGAATTGAAATCACAGAACCACAAAATCACATAAAGGGTATGGGTTGAAAGGGACCTTTAGAGGTCATGTAGCTGCACCTCCTCTTGTAATAAGCAGGGACATCTTCATCTAGGTCAGGTTGCTCAGAGTCTCATCCAAACCGACAGTGAATGTTTCCAGGGATGGGACATCTACCACCTCTCTCTCCAGTGTCTTACCTCCCTCCCTGTAAAAAATTGTATTTCTTTTATCTACTCTGAATTTAGCCTCTTTGAGTTTAAAGCCGTGCCCCCTTGTCCTGTGCCCACATGTCCTTGCAAAAAGTCGTCCTCTAGTTCTCCTATAGGTCCTTGGAATGTACTAGAAGGTGTTACACGCTCTCTCTGGTGCCTTTTTATTTCCAGGCTGAAATAAAACTGTCTCAGCCTGTCTTCATAGAAGATTTGTTCCATCCTCTGATCATCTTTGTGGCCCTCCTCTAAACAAGCTCCAACAGGTCTTGCTTGCACTCAGAACCCCACAGCTTGATGCAGAAGAGTGGAGCAGAGGTAGAATCACCTCCCTCGATCTGCTGCCCACTCCGTTTTTGTTAGAAAATAATTTCAAATGTGATATGGTTCTAAAAAACATGTGGGAGTGAAGAGGGAGTAACCAAGGTGGAAGTGCCTGAGGGTAAAGGGCAAATCTACATGCAGGAATGCATAGAGTCAAACTTACATGCTGCATCATAATTCAGTTCAGTCTCACATCAGACTATATGAGCTTTAAGTGAACATTACACTGACTTCATATGTTGGCTTTCAGTATTGGAATGACTATAGTGAGGAAAGGATTCAAGATCTCTGCACTTGTTGTCTGCTTTAGACTGACACAGTATGGATTAACAGAGGGCATAGCACTACAGTACTGAGCAACATCAGTTCCCTCACTTATTTCAGCGAGGTCTTAATTCAGCTGCCCCATGACACTAATCAAGGATTAACATTTTCTAGCTATTGTAACCATGCCTAGGGCATGGCACCAATCTGCACAGTGGGTGAAGTCTTATTTTGTTGCCAAGTAGGGAATGTTTTGGAAAAGCGCCCATCTATTGTTCCCCTCATAGGAGACAAGCATGGAAAGTGTAGGGCCCAGGGACAGAGATTCAGGGTCTGTAGAGTATTGTCACTGATGTCTTATTTGTCATGCCTGTAAGAATTCATATTTCCATGGTAAGAGTTAAAAATAGTAGTTCTCATATTTCCCACGCTTTTAATACAAAATTTGAAAGGCAAAGAAATTCCAGAAAAAGAGCTATCGAATCTTAAAGAAGCTGAAAGTAGCAATAATTAGTATTTTCCAACTATCTACCGTGCTTGTAAGGCACATTATTCTATCTGAAGTGCAGATTACAGCATTTAAATAATAGCTTTTCCAGTTCTAAAGATACATGTAGACTACATTAAATATTTGGCAGAAAGCCAGACAAATCTCATGTGGATATACTATGACCAATCATGAAATTGCATTTCCTGCCAGAAAAGTCAATCCACGCTGCAAGTCATTTATCTACTGGTGAATAGATTTTTTTTGTTCCATCCTGAGATACATAAAATTACTGTAAATGAACCTCCATACCTCTGTTTGGCCAATGTTCAAATTAAAAAGTTAGATCTGAAAACACACCAGATGGAATTCCAATAAAGCTCATGGTGTTACACGGCTCTAAATCAGCAGGTAAATGGCTGGCTCACAAGTTAGGGAGGTACAGGTCAATTAATTTACAGTTTAGGGTGAATAGAAAGTATTTTGTAATAGTCTTTGAAAAATTGCAGAATATGATGCATAATTAAAAGCAGAAAACACACATGGATAGATCTTCACCAGACATAAACAAGCATTTTCCAGAGGAGCTGCACTGCATTCCCAAGGTTTCTGGCTTTCATTTTAAGTAGAGCTGTCATCAAACCCTTCCTCAAACACTCTCAAGTACTCGAAAAACTATCTGATTTTGTGATGGCCATCTTTGTGAAAATTGCTTTTACTTCAAAATTTAGAAACACTTGGTGATGAATACGGCACAGACTGTGGCTGTAGTGCCATAGAGTGCCAGTGTGCCATTATTGTTTAATACAGAAGATGTATGGGTACCTAATGTAATGTACATCTCATGAATGCAAGGAATAGTGTGGTGATAAAGGTTGCTGATGGCAAAGTTATTCAGAATAATCAGATCTACAGTGAGCTGTGAAGAGCTGTAGAAAGCTTTCACATTACTGGAGAGACAGGGTGATAAAATTGCAAATGAAATTCAATGTTGATAAAAGCCAAGTGCTGAGGAAAAAATAACCCTAACTCTACATTTTCTAGTGGTACTCTACCTCTACTTCACTGATACCAGCTGTCATTTTTCAGATGATTATCTAATTGATACATATTTAACTAAATTCTGAGCAATTGGTCTTTGCTTGTCTTTAGCTTTTAAAGCTGAGGCTTTTCTTTCATATCTCAATGTCCAAGGAGCCCAAGAGTTTGGAGATTTTTTCAAACTATGCCAGTTGTCTAATGAATGATATTAGTTCTGCTTACAGATCTCATCCCACTTAACTGCACATGCATAATGAACTCTTCTCATTGTATCCCTTGAAGACATCCTTGTTTTGTCTAGACCCAATCAAGAGACACTAATGAAATTCGTATATTAATAGTTGTGTACATGTTTGCATAAAATATGGCTGTGAATATGCATATTTTTGTAAAATATCAGGTCTGATGTACTGGAAATATTCACACACAGATTTATGAAGTGGGTTCCCAGCTGAAAAGCACATTTTACTCTCCATGAGTTAAGATTGTAGGTGTTCTGCTGAGAGGAAGAGAGATTCTAGAGAGGCAAGGCAGGTTAATAGTGCAACAAAAGACAGAACAAACTATCTCTTGAATAAACCACAGCTGGTGGATGCTTCCACAGGACACAAACTCATAATATATTGTTTCAGAATGTCCCAAGAATAAGAATACACAGTCCATGCCACCTGCACAAGCCACTTGAAGGGCTGGTAATAAAGGAAGTATCCATGAAAAAAAATCTACTGTGTGCCAAAAATGCTCTCCAGCCTCCAGCGATAATAGTGGGAAATATAATCACACCAAAACAGTTCAGGAGAAGATTATGACAGCTCTAAATATTATTTTATTATGTTTATGAAAGTGATGTTAATTGTGAATAGTTCTCTGAAAGTGCCAGTTCAGTGCTCAGCAGCAGCAGGAAGGTAAAAAATATGATGAACTATTGAGAAAGGAGCAAAGGACAGGACAGAAAGCATTGTCAAGCCCATGTATAAATATCTGAGGTTCCCGTCGCTTGAAAACTCCACACGATTCTGCTTATGTCATCTCTGATGACACTATTTAGGTGCACGGAAGATTGTCCAGCATGATGAGGTCTATGGAACAGCTACATTTGGAGAGAAATGAGAACTTACTGCAGAAATGTTTGAGGGAGATAAGGATGTGCTGTAGACAAACCCATGGAGGACAGATTAAACATGGAAGTTTGGATGCAGCCCCCAATGTGAGTGATCCCTAAACCACTGATTGTTGGAAGCTATCATCTTGGTTCTCTTTTCTCCCAAGCAGATGCTCTGCTTTCTGATTTCCAGGTGAGCTCTGGAAATGAGCTCCAAGGTCCAGACTGTACTCTGATATACAACTGCTCATCATGCTCCACATGCTGCAGCTGAGTTTTTCCCATGCCAGTACATTCAGATGCAGAGGAGAGTGGCAGGTTTGCTCTAATTTACTTAAATTTGGAAAATTTGAACTTAGAGTGCTAAAGAGTATTTTTGGATCTATTCCCAGGGTGCTCCAAGAAAGATAGGTCTAAGCCAGAGAGCTGTTTGTCCAGCTGTTTGTGTGCCTGTAGTGCAGCGCTCTGATTAGATAAGTCATCACTGTGGGTGGGTTTAGGAAAGGTTTTGCTCCTCCTGGCTTTTCCAACTAGAAAATGCTTTCTCATGCACCTTAGACAAAGTTTTGGTGCCTTGGTGGGAGATTTTACCACATTACTGAAGACTAATTACTGTATGAATGAATGAAAACAAGGAGATGAGCCCTAGAAACAGACCTATCCAGCTGCAATGACCACTGCCCTAGGAGTGGCCAAAGAGTGAAGGACACTTCTATTATTCCTAGGAAACCAGCCTTGTTAGCTAACCAGAAGAAATACCACTTAGCAACCTACCTGAAATATTGTATGTTCCTGAGAATAAACTATGTTTCTTCTTCCAGATACCTCCAACAAAGGTAGTATTCACTACAATCACTAATAGAATATGCTCTTTGTTCTTCCCAAAAGACTGTGGTGGTGGAGAGAATGATTTATATCTGCCCTTTCTCCTGCTGTGTGGTCTAAAATAGTCCTATTATGCATCAATGCAGATAGGTCCTGGTGGAGAGGAATAATATATTATCACCTGACCAAAAAAAAAAGGAAGCAGTTAAGTACATATTGTCTCAGAAATACTGACAATGAATTTTATGGTTGTGTGATAGAGATGAGCCACATGTAAGAGTAATAATTTTCACAAATGTCCAAGCTCTCTGATTTACACTGTCCTGCTGGAGGTGTTTGAAATGAAACACTAAAAAAAACACCAAAATGAGAAAAAAAACCCCACAGCAATAAAGCTTCTAAATGTTGGAGGTTTATTGGTTGAACACCATAAAGAGTTCATTCATAAAATTCCTGGCACTCAGAAAACAGTCAAACTGTAGTCGAAAACAGTCGAAGTATAGTCTGTAAAAATTCTTTACATTTTACTCATTTCTTGTTACATTTTTCCCAAGATATTTGTGTTTTTCTCTTTGCTCTCTTGAGGGGAAAGGAAGGTGATCCACTCATGTTTTATTATATAGGTATGGTAGAAACATAGATACAGGACTAACTTGCTCCCACCGACACTGCTGCTGCAATCTGGCCTAAACAAGGTTCAGACTGTGAATCCAAGCAAAGACTTAGTTTTGCTTTGTCTGCACAGGAACATTGAGACTATATCATATTTAACTTTCCTAAGTTTACTGCTCTTTTTTCCTTTCTCTTCTAAGATAGTATTACAATGAACTAAAGCCCAGTCCTTTAAATTAGGAAACAGAACATTTTAAAGAGTATAAAATGCTTAGTCTATGCTAAGGTATTTAGAAAGGTGACATTTGCCTGTGCTTAGTCTCTCTCACACACATGCACATATCTTCAAGGACTCAAGAGGAAAAATAAAATATTTTTAATTATATTACCAGACAGCAGGAACAATCTCATGTCTTTCAGGCAGAGGTAAGCTCCATGGCAGGACTGTGACTGAATGGGACACAGCTGCCCTTTGTTATGTCTACACAGACTTGCCTTCCAGCAAGACTGAAGCCTGCCTTGGCATGCAACCAGCCATGTCAGGTTTGCATCCAGTTTTGCTCTTTTTCTGTTAGGCTGGTCAACTGCTGGGCAGTTCCTTCCACTGGCAGGGGCAGCTCTGGGTGAGGAGGGTGAGAGTCACCAGAGCAGCCTGGCACAGGTCCTGCTGGTCCTGCACCAACAGCACAAATCCAGAGGGGAACAAGTGGCCTCTGTGCCAGGCTGCCCTGGACCCCCTGACAGAGATCAAGGGGATGGACACATTGCAGCTCTGCACCGGGAGCTGTGCACTGCCCATGTGGAGAAAATGTTGTGTGCTACACACAAGGTGCTCCAGCCCAGTCCTCTGGGAATGCAACACTTCGAGAGTGGATGGTTTACCAATATTTTCATTTTGAGACAGCCCTTGTGAAAAGTTCTTGCACAGCTCCATGTGAACTAAGACATCCTGTCTTCTGCTAATGACTCTTCCAAAGCCAGATTCCCTTCAGATTTTGAAATGGCTTCTTCTCTTGCATCTCCACCTTCATAGTTATAGCCAGAAGAACACGATAATCTCCTTCTCCAGATTAAAATTGCTGACTTTTATAATTGTGTACTGAGACTGCCCCTCCCCAAATATGCTTCAAGACACATTGCAAATTTTGAAAACTTCTATTCAAATGTCTGTAAAGGAGGAATGTTTAGAAAGGAAAACTCTCCAAAACAAATTGCTTTGGGGGAGGCTAAATAAAATACTCATGGAGGTTCATGAGAACAAGTATTGTGGAGCTCAACAGGCTCTGAGTCATGGGGCACAGGCCACTGGTAAATGAATGAATAAAGCAGGAGGTGATGAAATCCATCGACTACATCTTCCTAGAGTAGGCTGAGGTTTTCTTTCAGATGTGTCAGCCAGCTGGAATACCAGGGAAGAGCCCTTGGGTTCTGCTCACACCCTGTGTTTTTAACACCACCCTAAGTTGTTATTAAATATGCAGTCCCATGGAAACAGGTTTTAACTGCAAGAACCTGATTAAGAGTCAGATTGTGACATTTAGCTTCAGGCTTAAAATTGTGACTGTGGCCTTCTCTGAACTGCTCCAGACAGACCATGCCTGAGCTGGTGCAGTCCCATCTCCACAGTTTCAGACCCTGTAATGTCAATAAACTGGTAAGTTCCTGCCATTTGGCTGTGCTTTTTCCTATCCAGAATTCCAAATAAAGCAGAATTAAGTACATTTTTTTGGTTTTTCTTGGGGTTTTTTTGTGTTGGTTTTTGGTTTTTTGGGTTTTTTGTTGTTGTTGTGGTGGGGGTTTTTTTGGTCATTAATACATGAAGCAAGAATGTGAGAAATAAGTATGTTATTGATCATTTTTTCCTGACATGGAGGTCTTTCCCCAGGTGTGTGCTGTGATGTTTCTACTGCTGTGTTAAACAGGACAGTAAACAAAAGGAAAGGGGTTGCCATTATCTACTTCCTTTGTCTTGAGCTGAAACCACAGGAGCTGACAGGAGAAATCTTTAAAGCTGTCATTAGAAGGATGATAGTTATTAAACCTGATGATTGTCCAGGCACACAAACCACTCCTGGAGACTGTACCTGCAAATGACTGAGCCTTGGAGAGAAAGCAGCAGGGGGAGATGAGCAATTTGGGAACAGACTATCATCTTTTCATTATACTAATTAGAAAACTTCTAAAAAGGAGAGAGAAGTTGTCAGGCTGCTCTTTTTACAGAGCAGGTGGGAAGATATGGAAAAAAATTACCAGATTGGATCAAAAAATTTTAGAAACCCCAGACTTCCAGAAAATAACATTTGTGATAGAGAGAGAATGTTTATTTCCAGAAAATAACATTTGTGATAGAGAGAGAATGTTTATTTCCTTATAGACTTAATCACAAGGAATAAAAGACTGTTGGAAAACTAAGAGTAGAGAAAAGACTAAGGCTTTAACATTTTTCTTTAAAGTTATGCACAAGATCCTTGATAAAGCCTTCAGTCTGCTTCAGCTGTAACCCTGGAACTGGAATATTCATCATAAAAGAGCTTTGGGAAAGAGTGCTCCGAAGTTGAGAATTTTGTGAGGAGTGTTAGATCAGTTTCTAGGAGCCACAAGCAGTTTATTAAAAGGCCTAAAAGAACCCCAGAAACAAACAAAAGCAACTAAGGAAACTCAAAGCAAAAGAAAAGCCATAGAAATGGAGAGAGAGCAGCAGCCTACTCAAGTTGAATAATGGTTTGAATTTGGATGGGTTCCATGTGGTGGAGACCTCAACTCAGTATTTTCCATCTGGAGATTTCTATCTTTTGGTTCCAAATGAAATGTTTGTTATTCTGTTCTTGTGCCTGACTTGTTGTTGATGTAGATATACAGATATTGTTGATCTCCTCACTTAGCATAGCAAAGCAAATGATTATTCCCATTCAGAGCAATAAATCTATTTGCTTTAGTTGATAGGGTTTGTGAACCTAATCCAGCAGCACTTGGTGAGGACCATGAAAGTCTCCCCTGTCATGAATGGACAGTGGTTTGGGTCTGCTCAAGGTAAGTATTTATGCTTACCTGGCTGTTATGGGAAATAAGCACCATCCTTTTATGAGAAGGAAGTACGATTACACCATACAAAGAAACCATGCCCCTCAGGCTTTCAGCATTCTTCCCAATGAATGAAGCCCTGTAATTACCACCTCTGCCTGTGAGAGCTTGCTAATATTGCATGGGTAAGACTCAGAACTTAATATCTCTCTTTCAAAAAAGCAATAACAACAAACTGTCTGATGTTATTATCTTACATGCAAATAATTTTATCTCCTTTGCCATATTTTGTTTCTTGGTTTGCTCTGCTAGTAATATAAACATGCAGATCTAACACAAATAGCTCAGCTATCCCTATAGACATGTCTCATCACAGCTTCTTAAGCAAAAGGATCAGAAGGGGATGAAAACCAAAGAATTTTCTCCTTTAGAGGAGGATTGCTGCACCTGGAAAGATTGAATGGAGGACTGAGAAACTTTCCTGGTGCTCAACTATGACACCCTTCTGCCTAGTTGCTTTAGGTTCACGGTATTTTCCCTCACTATCTGAAACAGTAGCAATTATAAACTCCTTTTGAAAGAGCTGCTCTTGTGCATAAAGCATCATTTCCTCAAACAGGCAAGGTATAGAGTAAGGTTTATTACCGTATCTTTATTAGAAGCTATGAATGTTATGATTCTGGTGTTCCTTTTGCGGGTTCAAGAGCATTGTTCAGCTGTGACCTCTGCTCATCCTGTCCCTAGCTTGTCCCACATTCATCCAAGAAAGGGGATTAACACAACTGTGTAGCATTTGCCATTTAGTTCCTGCAGGATTAGTTCAGTAAACAACATGAATTTATCAGAGGAGAGAATCAACAACTGTTCTTTTATGTAGCAACTATAAAAATTTATTTTGGCATCTCTGGGTTGTAATGAGAAAACACCAAGAGTATAATTTGAACAGTATAGAGGATAAGGTCTAGGTTCAAACAATCCCAAAAGCAGAGTGAAGAATACTTGCTGATAGGGGAGGATTTTCTGTACTCTAGGGCAGGAATTTTTTGAAAAATTAATGTTCAGCAATGATTGCCATAGGCAAAATTTAGTTATACATTAAACATTAAATTACTAGAAGCCCACTTTTTCACCTAACAGTGCTTGACTTTGTAATCTTTAGTTTTTCAGAATTTCTTTCTCCACTACTGATCTAGGAAGGGTTTTTATTCTGGAAAAAAAAGAATTTCAAAAGCATTAGAAATTGTCAAGTTCTTTTTCAGAAGAGTATTTTTCATACTGTGGTACTTGAATCAAATGCAAATTGTTTTCTCTGATCTTTTCACACTGCTGTTTAAAATATAAAATTGTCAGAAAATAGATTGTATCTTCCTCCTAGATAAGTGTCCTGTCATAGATTATTTTCCTCTCTTGGGTAGGTTTTATTCTCTTTACAAGGTTACTAATAAAAACTTAATTTTCTACTTCAGTATTAGTATTTCAATTCATTGGCGGAAACACAGAGCCAACAGTCAATCATATACTATCTTGTGAAATACCTTCATAGATAGCGTGAGTTTATAAAAAATCTGTGAAAATTATGAAAAGTAAAAGGCTTCCATACCTGAGGTTCTTTTCTTTCCATTGCTGGCACTGTATTTAGGAAGTATAAATGTCATGAGCAATGATTTAAGAGAGTTTATTTGCTTTAGGAGAAAATGTAGGATTGTTTTTTCTCTTTCTCTAACAAATTCTTTTAGCAAGTTGGTAGTATAAAAAGTTTATTTACGATTAGGTTTTTAATATTATTCATTACCTTAATTAAAATATTTAAATGTTCCCAAGTAGTCCTTTCCACAGTTGATATGCCTTTGCCTCGTATAGCTCATGCTTTGGTATAGATACTTCATGAAACTTACTTTTCGCTTACTGCTTGAGAATTAGCATGAACAAGGAGGATTTTGCAGTCTCTCCTTGGTGTGCTCAGCTCAGGCAATCCTGAGTGAATCAGTGAAGTGTGCTTCCCCCCACCACAGTCCTGAGGGAAGGTCAGACACCTACAGGTCCTGTCCCTTTGCTATGTGCCAAATTCCTTTCTCAGCACCTATGTCTGAAACAGCAGCAAGCTTCCAGGGGTTTCCCCTTGTGAAGCACGTCAGGAGATGAGCTGAGAGGTGAGGGACCTAGTTGTTGTCCTGTGTCAGGAAGGACAATAGAAATAACACAGTTCAGTGTCTCACTCATTGACTCACAAATTTTGATACTACTTTTGTCTACATTGTATTTCTTTGTTTGATCTTGCTCTCCTTACAAGAAAGCCTGATATCCAAAATCCAGAGCTATTTGCCAGTAAAACCATCAGAAAAACCCTTTTAAATGTGCAAAAATGATGTACTAGAAACAGTGGGACAGGCAAAGGTGGAGACAGACAAAATAGAGGATTAAAACTTGTTACTATAATTTATAATTCCACTGCCATCACTTAGTTAGCAGTGAGGCAACACCATTCCCCTTTCCGTGGAGCCAGCATGGGTTTTACTGGCCTCCAGGTCCACCAGGACAAAAAATTTTGAAGACAACAAAGCAGAGTGAAACACATCTTATGACTTGTTGAGGTGAAATCCACAGCACTATGCCCCGTGCGTGATGCTGGTGAGTGAAGAAAGCCAAGAGGGCTGGCGCCAGTGCCCCAGCAGAGGGATGGCAGGCAAGGAGCAGCACTGCTGCCAAGGGCATGCTGGGCTGCAGCACAGTGCCAAGGACCATCCCTGTGCCCTGATTCCTCAGCCTCCCCAGTAGGAATGGCTACGGACTCCTCCTTCAAATGGGCACAAACATAGCAAGCTTCCCCATGTCACCTCCTTGCTCACTGCAGCACTCCTGACTGAGCCTGGGCACAGCTTTAGGCTGGTCAGATTAACTTTATAAGGAGGCACAAACAAGAAGACAACCCCTTCTCCTAGAGTTTTGTAAGAAAATTTGCAAGGAAATTCAGTTCTGGAAGTAAATGCAGGATTTAAAGGAATGAGTTTTTTTCCCTAACCCCATTCTAAAAGGCAAGGTGTTATACCCTTTTAACAAAAGCAGGTATTACTAGCTATTGTCAAACTCACATGAAAGGCTCTGGTGATTTGCCCCAGTGCAAAGGATGTACTGAAGACTGCAATATGAAAATTTTGCAGTTTAAGCATTTTCACACTTGGGACTTAAACTTCCATTTAGGTTTTTATTTGCTACAACCCCAAGGAGCCTACAATGTCATGCCTGAAGAAATGAGGCTTGAGAGGTGATTATAGTTTTATGTGGAACAAGAGCTGTTATGAATCGGAAGACAGATGCTAAAAACTGAGTCAGATAAAGGTACCTACTTTGCACTTGCAAGATAGCACAACGCCTTCTGCTGTGTTGCAATCTTTTAATCTCTGTCAGCACATCTTGTACTACAAAATAAGTGTGGATCATGCATATGGATATATGGGAAATATTTATTTTAAGTAGACTACAAACTGCCATACATACGTGTAAAACATAATTTTAAAGTGCACTGAAAAAGAACTACTTAAGGATTACAGAAGCTTAGCAGTATTGAACCATGATATTCTAAAAATATCTTGCTATCTTGCTGTAGATAACTTTCTGAGTTAATTGTGCAGACACAAAAACATAACCTAAATACGATAATGTCACTCTTTCTTTTCTTTTCTCCTCTCTGAACCAGTTCCTGTACATTTATTCAGATGTAGAATTTATCCATCTGTAGATCACAGGCACACTCATCTTCAGCATCAGATTTCAAATTAACCACAATATCTATCCAAGAGTAAGTTAAACAAGGAGAAAATCTGGACAGGGCACGTGTTCTGTGTAGGTAACCTCAGGGGCAGAGGGGGAATGAAAGCTGTAGGGAAGCCTGTCCATTTGTGGCTTTGTTGCATGTGCACTTGCTCGAAGGCTGTCTCTGGGACAGGGAAGAAGCCCACAGGCGGGATGCTGTGCTTGGGGGTGTTCCATGAGCACTGCGGAGAGCCCAGCCCGTTGTGGGACAGGAGCATGCAAGACTCACAGGCTTGCACAGATCACTCGATGGTACCAGGACTCCCAAGAGAAACCTGAGCTGTTAGAGGTGGTGAGGCACGGGACAAGAAGGAGCTTCATTTGCCTGCGAGAACTCTGTGTAGCTTTCTCGAGTGCAAAATTAGCTTATAAGCGATACTTTTTCTGCAGTTACTGCTGGCCCTGCCAGACCTTTGCTACAAAATCGTTTGTCGAAGCCTGAAATAGCACCAACTGTAAAGCTGATGAGATGTCAGGACATGCACGTTTCACACATCAACAGTTTCCATTTATGAGTGACTGTGTATTCTGCACTCCTTCACTTCTTAGATGTCAGGGGCAAGGGGGCTGCAAGAAGCACAGTGTTTCCCAGGGGTCAAAGAAACATGTCCATAAGATGTCACCTGTTCCTGCCCACCCATAGCAGAAAATAAATGGGGATTAGTTACAGCCTAACTCTGGGAAATGTCAGAATTTTTTTTTTTTGGGAATCCTTTATTCTAAATGGGATCCTTCTTGCCTAACTTGCAGTGTCTTTGTCACCATCCACATACTCTTTTTGGTCTCTGGCAAGGAACATGCATTTCCAAAGCATAGTGAATTTTCTCCTCACAGAGTCATTTAAAACAGGTCGGATAAATTGCCTTTTGCAAGTGCCTGATTCCAATGACTGTAAGAGGAGTCTAGACAATTAGCTCAGAGACAGAAGTCTGTGCTGTAAACGTCTAAATGAGGAGGAAGTAATCTCATCCTTGTGTTCATAGGGCAGTTGTCATACTGGACAGACCTTCCCTTCTATCACCTTTTTCCCTCAGACAAATTCAGGAGTGACTGTTCTGGATTATAAAAAAAGGTTTAAGCAAGATCCCGAGATCTCACTTTTGATTCCACTACCTGAAATTCTTCTGAATTCTCACTTTAGTCACATGTAGCCTTTTCTGAATGTGGCCCTTGCAATCTCTGCAGACTGTCACACCACCTTACAAATAAGACCAGTGGTGGTCTACGCTGGTGCATCACGGCCTTTATCTCACTGAGATATCCATACAGTAAACTACATCCCTTTGGGACCAAATGTGGCAAAAAGTGTTACTTACACGGGTGGACTTCTCTGAGCTGTGTGCTAGAACTTTACTATGGCTTTGATCAAAATAGTTGCAAGAAACAATTGTCCTGCAAGACCAACTGTGTATACATTTGCGGGGGGGG
>VWYP01016695.1:261242-339050 GCA_013400435.1 Pycnonotus jocosus | reverse complement strand
AATCCCAGAGTTCCTTGGTTCATGCAACATGTATCTTGCTTAAAAATATATAAATGAGCACTAAGCCAACCAACTTTGTACTCACTTCGCAGAATTTTAATAAGACACGCTATATAAAACTGTTCTAGGTTTTGCTGTCATTTAAGGATAATTTACATGTTTTGTAAATGTTTCACTGTTTATTCCTTAAGGCAAATACAGGTTGCACTTGTTCTTAAAGTACATGTTGAATTTGTTTGTGCTACTAATAAAATAGATTCCAATAATAGATCACTGGTTTGCATGATAACATAGGAGGAGGAAAACCTCAGGATTTTCTGGTTTCTGATCTAAAATGCTGATATAGTAGTTGGGAAACTGAAAATCACTTCAAAGTTTAGATTAAAGTAACATTGTCTATTATATGATGCATTAGTTTCTCTCCAGTATATGTTCCCTGCTTTTCCTAATAAAACGCTCTTGCAAAGCACAAGATAGGAAGCCTGTGACTACAGTCACAGATAGTCACAGATAAAATATTTCATTCAGCCATGTTTACAAGTAGTATCTTCTAGTAGGTTAGCCAATATTGTTGGAAAAATACGTTTCAAATTTTGGCTTGTCTGTTTTTATTTCTTTAAAATTGTTTCAGTTGACCTAACAGTAAATATCAGTTGTGTTCATAAACTTTGTCTTGCATATACTCTGAAGTCCTTATGATTACTGTAATAAAACAGACATCCCACTTCAGAAATAAAAAAAATATATTAAAAGTAAGCCTTTTTTATTGATTAACTTTGGTAAACAGAGTAAGATATCTTTCTGTTTAGTGACATAATTCACATTCAGATGAGTAAGTTGTTCTCAAAATGTAAGCACAACTCAGCTATAAGACAACATACTTCCAGCATGTGGAAAGTTGTCATTTTCTTTTTTCTTAAAGAAAGCTGACAGCTACTGTATAGCAAGTAAATTATCTGCCCTTACTAGGATCATAATTTCTTTTGTTACTGGGTTTTAAAAGCATACAATATACACTAGATATGTACGCTTTTGGCAGCAGAGGAGGCAAAAAGCCAGCTCCAGACTGCTCTGACATATGAAAACTGTGCTTATATTATCCTGCTGAAATTTTTCCTAACAAGAGAAATGAATATTTTTTTTCCCCAGGAGTCCAAATGTATCCTGTCATTCCCATAATGTCCATCTCTGCCTTCTTTTGATGCCTGAAATTTGACTCTGTGCTAGTTGCTAGGCTGGAGATGCTCACTTATGAATGCCAGAAAAAAATCTGGATAGTTTTAAAACTTCATTTTTTTCTTCAGCACTGGCAGAAGAAAATGGAAATGAAAACAATTATTTACATATTCCCCGTACAACAGGAGATCTCACAAGTTCAATCCCTGTAGGGCAAATAGGAATTTAATTTTCTAGGCTACAGTTTTGAAGGTTACCAGCTGACTGTAGGCTCTTACTTCAGCTACTGAATCTGTGCCTGTTCTCAGCAATGTTGATGTCCCCTTGAAATCTAGCCCCTATAAACATTCTTAAAAATGAATTTCAGAAATTTCTTTTTATACACACAAGTGAAAAGTCTTGGAATTTGAGCATAATACACATTAATATGACCAAGGATGATGAAGATTCCTAAGTCCTTTCTACAGTTCCTGTAAGAGATATTTACTATTTTAAATCTAACAAAACAAATCTCTATTCATCATCTCTCAGAAGCTGACTAGCTGCCCTGGGATAGGAACGGGGTGGGAATGTAGCTCAAACAATGCCTTTTAGCAAGAGCTCTGGAGGCTGGGCAAGGTCAATAAAGATTTGGCATAACCTGAAATTTATCACTGAACTGTACTTAAATTAGGAGGAGAGGAAGCTCTACGACCAGTTGGCCTTTTTAATCATACATGAGGCAGGTATTCAGTCAGCAAACAAAGTTGCCACATCTTAATACTACAGCCAGAGAGGTACAAAAATAATTTTGTACCGTAACACAGGAAGAGGCCAAGTGGGAGAGATTCCACTGGGAGTGCCATACCAGCTCATTAAGATGAGATGTTTTTCTGAAATAGTTATACAGAGCAATACTGGGGGGGAAAGGGGTGAGTGTGACCTGTGACTGAGATGAAATAGTGAAATGGCATCAGCATAAGTAAGAGAATTCTAGCAATATTCAGGTCTAACCAAAGGCACTTCATGGAGAAGCTCATGAACATCATCCTAGGACTGGAAGGTTTCCCTTAAGAGTGTTTATATAAATAAAAATCAGAGGAATGTGCAACTTCCATTTCCAAGTGTGTTTTTTCAGGCACTTGAAAAAAGATGCAAAAAATATTTAGTGTTTTAGGCACATTCCCAAAAACTTATAACATTAAAAGCTAAAATGCAATTACTACTATGCATGCAAACTTATAGTGATGCATATAGCAAGAATTATTTTTCATATAATTTAATATGTGTATAAAAAGTAATTTTAGGGTTTGTTTGATAGTTGAAACATTGTGAAAATTAAAACTGGTAACCTAAATATTTCTGATTCAGAAATAATTGTGCCCTACAACTTCTTTGTTTATTTGAGCAAAGTAAAAAATATTTTAAGATAAATATAAATGTCAGACAAACTTCCCATGTGAAAATTAAGCTTAATGGAGCCTGAATATACACAACAAAAACCAGACTATAAGGACCTTAGTACCCCAAGTGGGAAGGTTCATTCAAAAAACCTAAAAGCTTTCTGCTAATTTGTGTACCCAGTTTAAAAGCTGATTGAAACCTAAAACTATCATTGCAAATAAAATCGTGAACATGTGCATCTTCAAAAAGAAACTCTTCCTGACGCTTCTCAGGTCATTTAAACATAAAGATCTTTAACATAAGCATAAACAATGTCTTTTTCCTTCTTTGAAGAAGCCTAGACTGTGAAAAATAGTCAAGAAGTCGAGAGTCCATATTTTTCATCTACCTCCTTCACGTTTCAGGGATACATGGTCATATTCCTAATAAATGTCCATAAACTCTCTTTTCAAAGATTCTAATTGTCCTGAAGGATGCTTAAATACATCGGTCAGAGAGATCTTCCAACCTTAAGGCATTTTTTTTTGTCCGATCCATGCTCAGTGGCAAAACAGGGCCCAAAGAATGCAGAATCAGACCTGACAATGCTGCGAATGGCCATCATGTCATGTTTTGTCCATGTTCTCCTTCCCTGTAATTATTTCAACTGCTGTCCTTGGGCAGTGAGATTTTTGGTTTGCCTACCACCTGAAGGTTAATTTGTGTTGACTTGTTCTAAAGTTCGAATACAGCTTTATTAATTGAAATGGCTTTGAAGAAAAATATCTGCTGCCTCAGTTTCTTAAAACAAAATTTTAAAAGAAAATAAACTAAAAAAATATTAAAAAATTAAAAATCAATATGAAAAGAGCTCACCCAGATCTGGCTGGCAAATAAAACAGAGAAGTGAAAAAATTTAACACTAGAGCTGAGCATGCTAAGGAGTACAGACCTTCCAGTGAACCCTCGGGCAGAATTGGGCATGTAGAGGCAGATATTGTGTCACTTGCTAACATAGCTTTTAATTATTAATCACAATACATATCTGGGTTAATCTGGAGTTTACAGCTAGTATGAAAGGGAAAAACCCATCTCTCTCCCCCAGCCTTTTGCAAAACTGAAAGCTGTTGAGAGGAAATGGTTTCTACTAACAGCAAGCACTCCCCGTGGCAGCATAACAAATGATTGCTCTGTGTGTGTGAGAAAGGAGAGGGTGTCTGATGCACAGGATTGGTTTTCACTGTTGTCAGGCATTCTTTCATTTAGCTGTGCTCTCCTGACCCTCAGTGCTTAATGGATTTTCCAGTTCCTGATGTGTATAGCTAAGTCTGGAACTTCTTGCTCTTATCATTGTGTCAGCTCAATGGCAGAATGCAGGTAAAAGTCACATATTTTTAACAGCTTCTAGATGGTGCACTGGGCAGGTCTGAGCACACAGCCCCCATCATGGGGCTAATCTGGTCATGCACTAAGAGCCTGCAATCAGTAATCTGCAGAAGGAAGTCTAACGTTACGCTGACTGGGAGAGTTATGGTGAAATCACTGAATTTCTGAGATAAGAATGTGCATCTTTAATGGGTAACATGATGCCGCATAATTCTCTTTCCTGCTATCTGAGTATGAAGAAAGAATGAATATATAGTTACAGTGGCACAGATAATCCCTTTTGGGGGGTGTTGTGTTCCTTTGCACATGTGACTTTTTCCCTTGTGAGCAGAGCGTGCTGCTCGGGCAGCTTCAGCCATAAGTGAATATCTGGCAGTGACACTCTGACTTTTCCTGTCTTTTCCATTAGGTTTCTCATTTCCCACCACATCTGTGGAACAGGCTTTTGGGCAAGTGTTTTGTTTCATGTTGAGTCATTATATTATACTTTAAAGATATATAGAGAGACTTCCTTTTGTCATACTTCATAAAATGTGAGATGATGTTCAATATCTAAAATTGTTACCATCTTTTAAAACAAGTAAATTGATAGCAAGATAACTACAGAAAAAGGTGTAAAAATGCATCATATAAGTGTCTTAAACATGATGTTATTGACCAATTGGAGTTTGACAGATTAAATAGCAAAATTGAAATGCCTTTTCATGTCTTAGTCTTAACCATTATCATTTATCAAAACAAAAGCAGAAAGCCTTATAAACAACAAATGGGGTAGTGATCATTTTATAGCTGCAGCAAGAGGTCGGCAGCATAGCTAATTTAAATGGCAGGAAAATAAGCATTGTCAAGAATTTTTTTCTTTCACAAAAACATCAAGAAAGCTTGCAGCCATTTTGATAAGTAAAAAGGTAAAATCTTCTGCTAGGTCCTGCTGAATTATTACTACCCTGCAAAAAGCATGCAAGCAAGCAACAATCTGTTCCTGTGCAATGTGTCTCACTCAATATATGCCGGAGGTGCCCATCTGTCTGTATAGATAGATGTGCAACTGGATTTGCATGTGATGGTGAGCTGAGTACTTTTTCTAGAGTGACGACAACAACAAAACAGGTTCCATTAATCACAGAACCAGAAGGTCTCTTACTGTGGTCTTCAGGGAGATGAAGTTTTTGTTCTTTCCTAACAAGTTCTTTGAAATAAAATGTCTGGAAAAAAATGGCCAAAAGTTAAAAGATCAGATGTTGAGCATGAACTGGGGGGGAAATACATCCAAATAAACCCCCCAAAAAGAAGACCAAAACCCAGAAAGCAGAAGTAAAAAGGGGGCAGTGGATGATATACGCAATTATGCACAAGTGCAGATTGTCCACACATTGCAGTATGGAACAAGCAGCTATAGGTATGGTTTTTATAATGGTAAATCCTCTGAGAGCCCTCTGGCTGTGTAGGGTGAGTGGCCACCAGCACCTCTACATTCAGACTCACAATTGTACAGAAAGGAGCAACACAACTCCTTAAACACAAAAACAAATTGCTCATGACTGATTATGTAAGTGACACAAAGGACCTAAGAACTTAACTCTACTATCAAAATCAAAGTTCTCAAAGCCTTCATGAAGTTGCTCCCAGGGTTCACAACATTTCAATACCAGCATCTGTGCAACTAATGCACTTTGAAAATATCTGTACTTCTCTTACTAAAGCTTCTGTTCACATTCAGGAAAGTCCTGACAAGACTCAGATGTTTAATCATTGGAATTGGTAGATGTATTCTTTTTTCTTCCTAATCCTCAGATAATGACTCAGCCTATTCACATCTCAGAATCAGAATCCTGAGAGGATGTAGGCAACTTTAAAAAATGCAAAATAAATCTAAGATTTGTTCCTGTCCTCAGATTTTCTTGCTCACAACCTGTCTTGTGGGTATTGTGGATTCCTTTCCAAGACACTTTGGATTACTATGGACAAACTGGATTCTGCTCAAGAGCTGAGTGGCTCAGGGTCTTGAAGGCAATTTTAGAGAATAACAGGGCAGAATAAATGCCTAATGGCAAATAGAAACAGGACTTGACATAAATACAGCAGAACTTGTGCCAAGGGAAGAAATAAAAGAATAGATACGAGACTTATGGAAAATCAAAAGTCAGTTTTAGCATTCAGGTAAGAATCCAGAGGGCTCTGGGGTTCAGGTCTCATTTAGGTAGAGAACCTTTGTCTCTTCATGGCCAATATTGAAACAAAACATTTGGCTGAGGAAATGGATTACTACAGGAAACAAAATGGCTGAGAAGAAGACCCTGCTCCATGGAATTACGATATGACTTTGGTTTAATCCTCCAAAACAACTCTATCCTAGCATCACTTCTGAAGATCATAAAGATCTATGCTGTTCTTGGTGCATTTTATCTTTGCAAAAATCTGGCTGTTAAACAATAATGACCTCTTTTGACATTGGAAACAATCTTTATGCTCTAAGCTAGATCCTGTTGGCATTTTTTAGCATTATTCTACTGACTTACTGGAGTTTTATTAATTTAATCAAAATGGATTTTTTTCTTTTATTTTAGAAACAAATCTCTCCTGACAATACCTGTATATGCACGATTTCCTAAAGGGTTGAGTCAGTTTACCCGAAATTATTTGTGCATTTGTTGTGCACTCTCCATACTAGAATGTAAAAAGTACATGAAATTTTTTACATTAAAATATTAGCCTATTATTTGAAGTCAAAAATATATTTAATTTATTAAAGCAACATACACAAATATGAACGCCAAAGTTTAGCAGAAGGCAGAGACAATTAATGAGATAAAAGAAGTTCTGTCCCTCTATATGTGAATTCACAGAATATATTTGCAGATCATAGCTTTCACACCTTGTGAAGTTTCTTTGTCACTTTACAAAAATGTGGTGTGATATACAGAGACACATAACAGTGTCAAGAGACCAATTTTGACAGTCAGTACAGTCTCAGAGAGAGAAGTACACAAATATAACTTTAGTAAATAGAATCTTGTTTCTTCTGACCTGCCTGAGGGATACACTTGTGAATTTTCTTTATTTGGAGTTTTTGTGATATAGACAAATCATAATTTGCTTTGAGGTAGCTAAGCTGAAAATGAAAAGTTTTGAATATTACCAAATAGAACATATATATTTTAGAAAGTATTCGTTTCCTCTTCTGAAGGATAATATGTTGGGGAACTACCCTCACTTTCAACTGGTTGCTGTTGTCTTGCGAACTCTGTTTCTGTAGGACTCAAAAGCCATACTGAATTTAAATGAGATACTTTATTTCTTATTTGGATGCTGGCAAGTGAAAGAATACATCATAATGCATTTATCTGAACTTGAATGTGCTCAAGACACTTTAGAAAATAATCAATATATTTAAAACATTTTGAAAAGGAAGGCCTCTCACCTAATGAGCTTTCATAGTATGCTATGAATCATGAAATACAGCTGCCCTTTAAAATGAGATTAAATACTATGGGGCAGAAAAGAGAAACCTCATCTAGCAGAATTATATAAGGAGGAACAAAGGTAGAACTGCTAAATCGGGTTCTTTACCTTCATAACATCCCCTCTGAAGCTAAGCTTCTCCTTCTGTTTGCTGTCATGTGCATTTCAGAAATCAACTTTCACAAACCATAGAAAAATGTGAATTTTAGCATATGAATCATGAATATTTAATTCTCATTTTTCATGTTTTTTTCAAGAACTCTTGACAATTATTTCACAAGATGGATCTTTCCCTAAGTGAAAACAAAAGTCTGCAACAGCTGAATTTGGATATTTGCTAAGACAACTGCTGACAGAAATGTTTGGAGATTCTGCTGTGCAGAAACTTTAGATGTGCCATTTTTCAGTTGTGATCCTGGGTTCACTAAAAAGGCCATTGCAACATATATGTACCAAGACCTGTAGACTTATATGTACCAACACCAACCTGTGTGTGTAGGTACTGAAACTGAGTAAGACCCAACACAAAACTTCTGTTCATGTACATCTCTCACAATGTATATCTTTTGTGCACTGAGATGTGCAAGGTGGGCCCAGACACGGATTGGTTAAGGATGGGTGAAAAGCCTGCAGCTCCTTGACACGGCTCACTGTCTCACTGCTGCACGGGCTCCAGCACAGCAGAGTTAGCACAGAATCACGTGTGGGGCAAAACACCTCGACAGAGAAGATGCTGCCCATACAGAAGACCCTGCAACAGAGCCTTCTGCTTCAGACTGAACAGTATTTATTCACCCAGAACCCCACTTTAGCAATTTACCCATTCTCTAAAATATATTTCTAGCGGCAATTTTATTAAAGACTAAGTTCTGTGTTAACTTCCAGGGATGTGCAGCAAATGTGAACTGAAAATCCATCCTTTTGGGTTAGAAAGCTCTGGTGAGATATTAAGAGAAGTTAAAGAACAGAGGACTTGAATAAACAGCCTTTGTTTTGATGCAGTGTTATAAAATATATCTTGAATTACAGGCTAAGTTTGTGGTTTAGGTTTTCTGCAGCTTAATGGGCTATAAAACTATATTAAAGCTGATTTAGATGAAGTACTCTTATAATAACCTCAGTTTTGGGTTAGCATAAGTAGAAATAAACCTATCAGTTCATTCCTTCTGAAGTCCTGTGGCAGGGAGTGACATGAGAGCTGGCCTAAACACCAAGGTGGGCTCACAGCTGCAGAGGAGGCAGGTCAGCAGAGATCCTCTGCTGCTCCTAAAAATGCATGTTGTTTATGAAGCTCACAAGTTCATCAGATCTCATTCTGGGGCCCTCAAGGTGTTCTGTCTCAAAGCAATGAGACAATCAATATTGCCCCACTCCATGTAATATATAAATAAGGGAAGTAATAATCATTGCAGACACTTGGCTTGGTCTTCTGCCTAATCCAGGCCGAGAAGCCCCTTGAAAATTTAACATCTATGAGATTTTCACCAGAAAACTGTAAAACTACGTCAGGCCTCCATTTTGCCCAATATGCTGTTGTTTATTTCTTCTAAAGTCATGTCTGGAAATTGCAACTGAGATAAGGTATCAGGCAATGCATGAAAGGGCTTGAGTCATCTCACCTAACTTTATCTATCCATAGCTTAACATCTGGTTTTAAATGTTGTCATTAGGAAGAAGTAGTGAGAATAATGTTCAGAGAGCAATTAATGTTATTCCAGCCTTAGACAAGGAAGATGATTCATCTCCTGAAGTGTTTCTCTCTCTCTCTTTATTAAATGTACAGAGAGACTGGAAAACTGAAATGAGACTCTTGTCTAGTGACAAAATGAGTCTCATCTTACTGCCTGTAAAAATTGACAGTCTAAATGAAGTAGACCAAGGACAAGAAGGACAATAATTATATAGAGATAAGAACTTATTTCCCTAGAATAAGACAACTGCTTTGCCAGGTGATTCTTCCAAGGATCCCTTGGCTCCTTCATCATTTTCTGGGGGGAATGTCATACAATGATGTCTAACAAACACAGAAAAAAGAGTCCCTCAATTTGTCACCTGCAGAGCTAGGTAGTAAGATGAAGAGTTAGTTTTCACAAACATTTCTACACAGTTTTCAAACATAACTTGCTCCTTTCCAGGTAAAATATGTGGAACAGAATGAGCTATAGTAACTTGATAAGTTTACTGCAGTGTTGTTAAATCTTTACTATTACTATGTAGGGTTTTCTAAGTCTTCAAAGTTATTTCCAAAAGGCAATTCCAGTTATCCTGGAAATTATGGGAAAAGAATTAATCCTCTTGGCTCTCTGCTTTCTCACAGAATATTTAAATTTAAAAATACACTTTTTTCACTGTGTGAGACACCTTCTGTTTCAAGGCCTCACCTGGAGCATACTGAAGTAAAATTTAAAAAAAAAAAATAATTGAAAAGATGCAAATTTATTTCACTGACTCCTAAAAGAGACTCCATATGTTTTCAAAAATTCATTGCGCTTTTTTAATATGAACAATCACATAACTTAGAGGTGAAAATTTCCTAAACTGTTGCCTAGCTCCATTAGGCACAATTTTTCATTGAAATTAAACCTAATAAATTATAAAAAAAAATGCATGGAACTGCTTCTCTCTGTGACATCAGATAATACCTTTGCCAGACAACACAAATTTCTTTGTAGAATGTTTGGGAAATGTACACTGTGGCTGAATGTGTCATCAAACTACTTTTTCAGGATCGATAAGTAGAAGATTGGAAAAGAAACACTGAGAAGTATTCATAGAAACATCAAAAATCCAAAATAGCTTTGTTCACCCATGAAGGTATCTTATCAGTCAGAATGAGTGCTCAAGTAAGTATGTGTGCTGAAGACATAACTTCATTTATAAAAACAAACAACTTGTAAATAATGGTACAGAAATGTTATTGAATGAATGATAACATTGTATAAATCAATTGTGTGTCCTTGTCTGGAATACCATGTTTAACAAAAGAAGCTGTAGCAGAAATAGATGGAGTTGTGTGGAAAATGAATGAACAATGATACTGAAAACATAGATTTTTGGTGCATGAGAAGAGGATGTGTAATATAAAGATACACAAACAAACCCACAAACACACAACTTCTTACTGAAAATAAAAATCACTTTCTGGCTTATATAAAACAGGATTTTCCTCCAGCTGTACTTATTTTTGCTGTAGCATTTATTTCTCTAAATTGTTTAGTCATGTAATTCATGTAATTCAAGACTTCTTGTAAGGAAAGGAATATGAGTAAAATACATAAACAAGAAAAAAAGCCAATGTGATTCAATATTAAAGTGGCTGTTTTTTATCAGCAACATAGCTTCAACAAGATGTTTAAGAACTGTCTGCATAGTTCATAATTTACAGGAAGTGTTGTCCAACTCTTTTTGGTTTTAGAGGTCTGGCTCTCAGTGAAAGCTTACTTAGTCATTTCTGGAACAAAGCTGAGTGCATGTGAGAGGTCTCTGGTAGCAGAAAAACTCATTCAGGCATATGAAATCAGATTGTTTCAGTGCTGTTCTCATGGTGTCTCAGATTTGAGCACACAAAACAGTGCAATGTGTTTGAGCTTATGCTGGTTTGCTAATATTGGCTAAATAAGTATCTGGGTATGGAAATACCAGCTTTCATTGCCTTCAGCAAACCACAGCCCAGGGGTAGTTTGCAGGATGTCGGCAGCAGGGAGGAACCCATTAGAGTCTTTTCCACGTCCCTTCCCTCAGAACCTGTGACTCACAGCTCTTGTTTTTATTTTCTCCTTCACAGCAGCCAATTTAGAGATAGGCGACCTCTGATCCGAATGGAAGCAACTATTTCTAGCTGTTGATGGTGTTTAGCTACAGTCTTATGCAGTTTCCCTCAGGCCAGGAGTCTCTCAGCTCTGTAGTGAGCACTGGTGCTTCTCGTCTGAGCTCCTTGGCTCTAGCCTACCTGCCCTGGAGCCACCGGCAGCATCCCAGGCTCAGAGCTGATGGACACAGCCATGGCCACAGAGCCATCCTGCAGAGCACAAGGCAGAACAGCTGCTGGGAGAATCCAGAGGCACCCTCAGCCTGCATGAGGCTGTTGCTGGACACCTCTGTCCCAGGGCAAGTGTTGCATTGCCCATCCTGGGACACAGCCTGGCACCAAGGCTGGGCACAGCTGGCCGCAGCTGGCCAGGACAGGTGATGCTGTGGATGGATGACAGTGAGTTACCCCTGGAACAGCCCAGGTTAGGAGCAGACCAGCTGGGGTGTGGGTGTTTCTTATCCTCAGGTACCTACAGACACGTGCCTAAGGCTGTGTGCTTCTGTGCACATGGCTGTGCATGCCCATGTATACACGATCAAACATGGGGTGTGTACAGGAGAGCCCTGTTTTCAACCTCCTCACACAAATCACCAAAAAAAGTGGGTTAGGAGAACCAAGAAATCACAGCAACATATAGGGTTTAGTGGCGGTTTTCCTTAAGGGGTGGAGATTCAGTTATTTCACTTAGGAATTTTGGGAGTGAAATAAAACCTATTTTATTTTAAAAATAGGGATAAAACTCCAGTGCTTTAGATCAAACAAAATCAAAATTTCATCCAAAAAAGGCAGGGCTGCTCCCTCTTATTACAGCACCTAGAACACTGTAATGCAGTTTGTGAACCCAGAGGAAAATCTGGAAGCAAAACCACTCTCTCTGCACTACATTTGTTTTATTATTATTGCTTTGTTGTTTTGTATCTCTGTCCAACCTAAAGGAAACTCCTCAGCATCCTTGGCAGTTTCCTAATTTGTTTAATTCTCCTGCCACACTGGAACATACAGATCCCTCCCTTTCTCTTCCCATCCAAAATAAATTAAATTTTTTAGTACTTTTACTTAATTAATTTCTGAGGACTGAGTGCTTGTCTTATCTTTAAAGTCATTAATATATCTAGATGTAGATCTAAATCTTTCCACCATAATGGGGGTATTGTTTAAATATGAACTTTTAAACCCAAAAAAAATCTCAATCTGTTTCCTAATGTTTTTAAGAGATTTAAAAGACAAAAATAAGTTCCTCTGGCTGAAGTACACATTTTTTTTAAAATGTAATTTTTCTCTAGTTTTCCCTTTTTAAAAGCAAAACAGGAAGGAAGAGAATGGGGTCACAAGAGTAAACAGAAACTGTAAAGTCATATACATAGAAACACTTCAAAATATATTTCAAAAAAGCTCCCTTTGTAATATTGATGAAAAATAAAGGGAATGTCTGCCTTCATCATTTGTACAAATGAATCATTGATTTTTTTAAAAATCTTAATCAAATTTCAAATGCATACTGGGGATCCTTTCTTATTTCTTCTTGGTTTTAGTATGCTGTGGCAGGAAGAGGGCATCAATTGATCATTAGTTAACTGTTTCCACCTCAGCACAAAACTAGGGGAAACTTGTTTAAAGTTTCTTTTGAAAAAAAATGAGAAAGTATCTTGATAGTCCTGGAGTATTCCATCCAGCCTTTATCAATAACAGAACACCAGCATTTTCCACTCAAAATTACCCTGTTCCATTTTTTCCCCAGTGTTCTTTGACAGCAATCTATGTTTTCCATCAGACCTGGCTTATCCACGTGCCAAATTGTCCAGCTCTCTTTTAAAAACCGATTTGTTGGACTACAAGATGATAAACACCTATATTAATTCAATTTGCATCTGGTAATATCCTTTTATTTTTAGAAAGAACATGTTTCTCCTCATGTTGTTATCTCATAATTCAGTAACTGCCTACTTTTGGCCAGTCACAAGAGCTTTTGGCTGGTTGGGTTTTTTTAGCAAGGTTTGGAAATGGATGTGAGTAAGAAAGGACTTCTGTCTCTTCATCTGCTGGTCCCACTCTTTTTGTTAAATAAAGGCCATCTGGATTTTATTTTGCACTGAAGAATGTACAGCATGTACAGAATTTTTTTGCCATGTGAGAGACAGCATTCAGTTACAACTGCTTGGATTGTAAGCCTGAAAATCTTTGTGGCAAAATACCTGGCTTCAAGTTCTGCTTTCTAAAAACAAATGTGAGCTAAGCCTGATCTTGTGGGTGAAGGGGAAGAGGGTGGTGAATGGCATGTTGGAGAGCCTGAGAGTTTTGAATAACCCACTCTCAGCCATTAATGTACTGTCCAGAACTTCACGTGGTCCATCTTAATGACATGTCGGATACCCATGACCCTGTAGCAGTTCTGGTGAGAACAGATCAAAACCTTAAATAAGACATGTAACAGCTTTAAGCTGGGGGAAGAAAAAAAACCAAAAAACCCCAAACAAAAAAAGCAGCTAAAAAGGAACTTGAAGAAAGCATAAATTTAGCCTGTGGTGTACTGTGTACTCAATGTGTGCTGGCAGAGAGGGTGGGGTTTGTTATTGTGAACTTCTCTGCTGTGCAATAACAACTCTCCCAGCAACTGCTGCCCATGCAATCAACACCACCATCATCATCATCATCATCATTCAGAAAAAGCACCTGGTCTCTGTGGGGATATTGTGGACATAATATAGATATGAGGCATTTTTGCACCTGAATTGTCATATGCATATACTTAAGAAAACTTGGGTTTAAGGTTGATGGTGGCTTATATGGAAGGTGATGCCTCTTCTAAGAGCATGGCAAGGCTGAAGTGAGTGAGAAGGGACTTATGGTCATGTTATGCCCCTTCATCCCCAGCATGGTAGGCTTTGAGGTACAAAGAGCCCAGTCCCATAATGGCTTCACTGAGACAGCTACTGCATTTCCTAAATTTCTAGGGGAAAAGAGAGCTTTTGTTCAGCCAATACAAAAGAATAGTTCATTATTCCCCTTTGGGTACAGGGCAAAATTCTATAATCCTAAAACTGAATCTAAAAGCAAACCACAAGATTTTCCCATATTCTGTGAAGTAAGGGGCCAAATTATGCTGGAAGACCCAAGCAGGAGGCCCAGGTTCAGTGTGAAAGATTGATGTATAGCTAAGTCTGGCCAAGGCATTTGCATCCAAACTTACCTTAAAATAAAGCACTGCTTGCAGGTGGGAAGAGGAAGGGATGGTTTGACACATTTCTACTCTTCTTGAGCTATTTCAGGTCTATTAAGCTAATGAGAATTAAATAACAAAAAAGAGAGAAAGATAAACAAAAATTGCAGTTCAAAATAAAGCATTTCAGAGGTGGAGAAAAAATTTCTAAGCTACATGTATGCTGTACATATTTGAGCAGCCCTGAGGAGAAACTCCCAAAGCAGCAGCATAGAAGAACTAAACGTGGCAGGCTGAACTCTCCTACACTCATTCCTACTTCTACTCTGTGTGTCTGCAAGATAGTCACAATATTTTTTTCTGCAACTTGCAGCCATTTAAAATCCAATTGTTTGGTTGGCACTGAACATTTAGGTTTTTCCCTACAACAAAAAGCAAAAAAAGGAACCTCTGTAGGGGGATTCTGAGACAGGTGTCTGAACAAGACAGGATCTGTTGCTGTCTGGACATCATCCATAATGGAAATCTTGGCAACTGGCAAGCTGAGTTGTTGAAATGCTCAGGAGACTTCTGTCACAAAGATACACACAGGATGCTGGACTCACAAAAGAGTTCAGGAAGCTCAGCTGTTGTTGATTATAAGGGTTCTTTTGCTTTTCTCAAGTGTATATACGCCAAGAGATTTAAGGTCTCTTTGTTTTCCTTCAGCCACCACCTAATGGTACATAGCTGACATTCATGCTTCTCACACTGTTTGCATAACTTATTTTCAAACTGCATCACTTGTTAAGATTGGGTTCACCTTCCCTCAGTACCAGACAGAATGGAAAAAATTCTCCCTGTGTATATAGCACATTTCCATTTCTCCCAGATGATTCCCTTTATTAATAATTCTGTTATTTAATGTTATCAGTCACTGAATATCTGTTTTATCTCTCACACATATAGTCACAATTATTACCAGACTACATATTCTAAAAGTATGTTTGATCTGTCCCTTGTGATGTGTTTCACAAAATCGCTGCCAAAAAATACTGAGGCGGTTTGTGGGAAGCTACAAAAAGTTCAGCCTGCACAGCCTGCTTCATTAGGTCTAACATTGTATTTTGATTCTAAACTCAAACAGTGCTCACTGAAATGCCATCAATCAAGATAACAAATGAATTTTTATATGCCATATGTTCTCCAAGTGGAATTTTAATGAGATATTAAAATGTGCTTTAAAGCTCAGGTTATACACAAATATCTTAATGTTAAATATGTCAATGTCATACAAAATATTTGACTGAGGCAAACATCTACATGAGAGTTTATGGGTTACATTAATGGGAAATGTCATTTAAGGCTAAATAGATCCATTCCCCTGAATAGACAATCTTTTGTAGAAGCCACCTCTTTTAACACTAAACTTGCCTCTTTTAATGGTAAACATTAACCTGCCCATGACTCAGCTAGTACAGCTTCCTGCTTCTCTTGTGAAGAGTTACATGTATTATCTTGTATTTTATAGGTTCATCAACCTATCACTTTTGTCTTATCCAGTATTGATAGCTTCTACTTTAGGCAGTAAGATTTTAGAGGTGATTTCCTGTATTTCTTAGATAAAATTGGCCTTTAATCTTATAGAAGCATCTTCATTTTCTCCTTTTATTCATGCCTAGCCATAATACTAGCTATTCATTGCCTATGTCAAAACTGGGGTTATTTATTAATTAAGGGAATTTAAAATCTATAAAATGTGGAGCTGCCATCATCTCACAGGCCTCCCTTTCCTGTCTTTGTCAAGGCTGATGGCCAGGTCTTCTGGTTATATTAGAGCTCCCAGGTGGTGGTCATGCAGCCAGCAGAGCCTGCACAGCACCCTGTGTCCTGCTTCCAGACACAAATGGGGATCCCACAGTTCTTCAATTTCCCAGAAGGAGGCAACTTGTTGTCTTCTCTCCCACTTCTTGTAAGCTCCAACTGTGGGAACAGGACAGCATCCTTTTACATACTACAACTTATCACAGCAGATTTGCAGATGAATCAAGGGGTGTGGCTGACACACCTGAAGGATGTGATGCCATCCAGAGGGACCTGGACAAGCTCAAGAAGTGGGCCATGGGAATCTCTTGAGGTCTAACAAGACCAAGTGCAAGGTGCTGCACCTGGGTCAGAGCAACCCCTGCTCTCAGTCCAGGCTGGGGGATGAACAGATGGAGAGCAGCCCTGCTGAGGAGCTGGGGGTGCAGGTGGATGAGAGGCTGGACATGACCCAGCAGTGTGCACTCACAGCCCAGAGAGCCAAACGTGTCCTGGGCTGCATCCAAAGCAGCGTGGGCAGCAGAGGAGGGAGGGGATTCTGCCCCTCTGCTCTGCTCCTGTCAGACCCCACCTGCAGGGCTGCATCAGCTCTGGGGACCCAGCACAGGAAGGGCATGGAGCTGTTGGGGGGAGTCCAGAGGAGGACACCAGGATGATCAGAGGGATGGAGCACCTCTCCTACAAGGCAAGGCTGAGAGAATTGTGACTGTCCAGCTTGGAAAAGAGAAGGCTTAGGGTGACCTAACTGCAGCCTTCCAGTAGCTGAAGGGAGCCTACAAGAAAGATGGAGAGGGACTTTTTACAAGGGTGTGTAGTGACAGGACAAGGGGGAATGGCTTCAAACTGAAAGAGAACAGGTGTAAATTAGGAAGAAATTCTCTGCTGTGAGAGTGATGAGGCATTAGAACAGGCTGGCCAGAGAAGCTGTGGATGCCCCATTCCTGGGAATGAGTGTTTGAGATCAGGCTGGATGGGATTTTGAGCAACCTGGTCTAATGGAAGGTGTCACTGCCCATGGCAGGGGTGATGGAGCTTTAAGGTTTTTTCCAACCCAAGCCATTCTGTGATCTTGTGATTCTATTGCTCTGTGGCTCTATGATCTTACAAAGAGCCTTTAGAAGTCATATGAATCATTGTATTTCAAGATGTGCAGCTCTTGCACAAATCTTCTTACATATTCTTAAAGGAACTTAAATGATGCTATAAGTAAAGATGAGTAGGAATTTGTTTCTTTATATAAAAATATAAAAAATATACTTTTTAGAATCTGAAAATTCAATAGTCAAATCAGTGAAGCTTCATTGGGAAAACAAACTTTTAGATTCAAGCTGAAATTTCAAGTGGGGAATGAAGGGAGGAGACAGACAAAAAATAATATTTACTGAAATGAAAGATAACTTGGTGTCAGGGCATCTCAGTTTACATCTGGGGCCTGAATCACGGAAAATTTGCCTTTCTTCTTGATTTCGGGATAATTTTCTTGGTTTGATATGGTTTGACGGATGTAGGGGGAATTTTTTGTTTTCTTCACTGAAAACCTGCGTTTAGTCAAGATTTTTTACTAAAGCATCCTAGAAAAAACAAACAAACAACAAAAAAATCAATCAATCAAACAAACAAACAAAAAAACCCAAGAAAGTAAAGAACCCCCTTGTACTGGAAAGTTTCATGGGATGTGAAAACTATTTCCTGCTTAGCCTGAATAGTAAAACCTGGCAAAATCTCCACAGCTGTTCTTGAGTGTCTGCCTGGTGCTGGGAGTCCAACACATCAGAGGGAAAGGAACGCAGCATGAGTAACATGATGAATATTCATGTCCTGGATGTGAGTCTTGGAGTCAGCAGAAGTAAGTTTATGCCAGATGTGGCGGCTCAACCCAGACGAAGGAGACTTTCAAAGAATCCTGTGGAAAATCTGTTGTTCTCCTACTGACTGAAAGAGTTCATACCTCTTCCAGCTGATGACTCAATAAAATGATTTTTTGCTTTAAATTTACAAAGAACACAAATGGTTTTAGTGTGTGTGTGCAAGTTCATAGATGTGAATGAAAACAAGCAAAGAGCCCAAATAATTTTAAATTTTTTTTCATTCTTTAAGTGACTCTGAGGTGCTTTAGACATTTATGATTTTTTTTTCCTGGTAATAACGCAGCTAGTGTTATTGGCAAGCTCTAAATTCAAAACAAGCTTCTTACTTGCTTCCTTCTCTGCATCCTTGTTATTTGTTGTTAACCTGTGAATGCTTTCAAGCCAATAAGACAGAATCTTAGTGAGTGTGGAAACAGCCCTGCTGGCTGACCTCAAGCAGCCTCCACATCTCGACATGTACACAAAGACAGCCCTGAGCAGGGCTGGCAGCTCTTGAAGCTGCAGAGCCTCCTCAGCTTTGCGTGGTGAAGCTCTGCCTTTCCCCTCTGCTAATCATTTCCTGATCCCTCCACCCCCTTCCAAGTGTGTGGGCCCAGAAAGTACTGGCAGTCCCTCAGTTCATTGTATGCCTGGGCTACATATTATTTACATTACAGTAGTTGCAAAAGGCTCCAGTTGGGACCAGGGCTTGTTTCTTTTCTGTTGTTTGTTTGTTTCTTTGTTGTTTTGTTGTTTTGTTGTTTTGTTGTGGTTTTTTTCCTTAAGCATTGAACAAATAAGAATGAAATGTTTTTGGTCTAAAGAGATCGCAGTTGTGAGCTGCGAGAGTGGCTATGATAAAAAGATCCTGTGAGAAAGCAGGGAAGATAAAAATGACAGAAAGCAAGTGACAAAGACCAAGTTTGGCTTTGATCTCACACCTGCTGCTAATATTTTTTTAAACACGTTTCTTAATTTTTAGCATGCTAAGCCACTATTTCTTATGAACTGATACCATCAATAATGCTAGAACTACTTGATGTGTAACACCATGAACTGTAAACAAATTGAACATCATGCTTTGCCTAAAAGTGCTGCCAATCATGTTATTCTTCTTACTCTTTCATAATTGAAAGGAATACATTTGAGGAACTTATTCTGTGACCTGTCAAAGTGGTCTCATGTGTTAACTATCCCATGCACTTTATCCACATGGAGGTAATGAAAGGAGCCAAATTATATCCTGTTAGAGAATTTGATCTTTATGATCTGCCCTGATAATCCTTTCAGTCATGGATAAAGGATCAGAAAAATAAAAATGTGTTTCAAAATTTAGTGTATGGTTAAAAATTGGGATCTCAACAAAGATTTTGATTTTCTCAATATGATCTTCTACCTCATAGTGGTAACAATGCAGTCCAGCTTGGAAAAGCACGGAATGTATCATTGAACATTTGCTTTGCTAACCTTACTGGGATTGCTTTAGGATAAACTGAATAAGACTTCTAAGAACTCACTGGTCACTTCTGATAACAGGATCAGAAAAGGAACAAATAAAGTGTAGTGTTTCAATTAGCTGAAAACTTTGTATGTCCATAGACACTGCAAGAAAAAGGAAAAAGAAATTATACTCTCATGATATCAACATAATAAAAAATTGCAATTTTTTCCTGGTATAATAAAGACTTACTGGGGTATACTGACATGCTAAAAAATTACTAGAAGGAATACCAATTTTTTGTTAAAGACAAGTAGGGGAAATAAGGAAGGGTGATTTGAAATCACCACATTAACCTGATGAAAAAAGGTTAGCAATGGAAAGGAGAACAGACTGCAATGAAAGAGGAGGCAGATCACCATGAACCCCTAGCAACTGGATGAAGTTTTACGTAAGCAGCCCATCAAAAAGACAGTCTGCTTGGGGGATTTTAGTTACCCACTTTGTCACTGGGAAAATAAACCAACACAACATGGGAAGGTGATAACTCTGGATCTGCTGGAAGCAGTGAGAAGGAAGGATTCAAGGAAAGGATGGAATAGATGAGAATAAAATGTTGTAGGAAAATCAAGTGAAAATCACTGCAAAATTGTTAAGTTCATGATTTTTAGAGAATAAGATAAGGGAGTAGCAAAAATGCCAATGAAATTCAAGATGCAGACTTCATACATTCAGAGACTGGAAGATAAAATCACAAAAGACACAAGAAATAAATAAAAAAAAAAATTAAAAAAACAAACAAACACCACAACCAAACAACAACAACAAACAACAATACGTAAGGAGAAACAGCACTTTTCTGAACAGGAAGTACTTGAACAAGAGCTGTCTCAGTGTGGAGACAGAATGACAAACCTGAATGGAGACCTGATGGTTAAAATCAGAGCTTTTTCAATAATCTCAAACCTATGATTGTCAATACAGGAAAGTGGAAACTAAGCAGAGTAATAAGAATGAGTATGAAAAGAGAGCACAGGCAAGTGGAGACAAGAGAAGAGAGGTCTGGAAAGGATAAACAGAGAGAGGTGAGTCACAGTCATTCAGTAACAAGATCAGGGGTAAGAAGAAGATGAAAAGGTGACAGATGAATTAAGAAAACTGAAATGTTTAATCCCTTCATCAATAAGAAGGTCAATGACAATCATGCAGACATCATCTTTAACCTCAGTAACTCAGGAATGAGATCTCAGGTTAGAACAGGGAAAGAAGAAGAAGTAGAGAAGAGTGTTTACACAAGTTGAATTGCTTTAGATCAACAAACTTGGATGAAATTTGCCCTAGGGGACTTAGACCACTGGCTGAAACTGTCCCCAGGGACATTATTTGCTCTCTTATGCAATATGAGGAGAGCAGGTGTGGGTCCAGAAGACTGTAAAAGGCAAACTTTGAACCAGTTTTAGCTAGAAAATGAAAATAAATATGACACTAGTGACCACAATCAAACATTGCAACTGTTTCCCTAATATTACGGCACATTCGCTATCACTTTACAATCTAATTTAACTTGGATGCCTTTTTCACAAGGGCTGCTTTAACTCAAACCAAAATTACAGGGAAAAGGGCTGCTTAAGCAGAAATTACAGGGAAATCTGTGAAATCAGGTATGTAGAATGGAGAGGTTTTTATCTGGGAAACTCTCAAATATTTGGGGTATTGCAAAAGTGGAGAAAACAAAATCAGGACAGTAAGTAAATGCCATGAGCAAATCCTGTCTCCATAGAAACGACAGTGTTGAAGTAGTACTCATGAAGTGCAAGGTACATTTTAAGATATTTATTATTGTTTAATGCAACGAAAGAGGTAGTGAGGGGTGATTCATCAGAGATGGCAATGGAATGATTGGAATATGTGGGCTCAAAAATAATACCCAGCATTACCTCACCCTTTTACAGCTCCTCTTGATCTTGCAGTTAGTGACTCCACTCTTCTCCAGACAAAACACGGTAGCATTTTCTGTATCAGCAGACCTAAAGAAGACGGTAGATAAATGAAAAATAATTATTAGATTTTTGAAGATCAAGGTTACTTCAAGTCTTTGTTATTTCTGAAATTCCATTATTAAAATAAAAAAGTCCTCAGAATAATCTCTATTTCACTTTCTCAAAAAAATCTTTTTTTTGTTTCTCAATTTCCTAAATTATTTGTATTTTAAAATTGAGTTACTATAAGATTTCCTATTGTAAGCACTCATGTTTTGAAATACTATCTTTTCAGAATTAGCTGGTTATTTACTTGCAATCAACAGAAAAATGAAACAGATATCCTGTGTAGTTACTTCTATACCACACAAAAAAGTAGAAGTGATTTGGGGTTTCAGATGTGAGACAAATAAAGCTTGAGCTGTAGAAATAAAATTTGTTTGCTAGTTAGTGAAATGTATTTGAGCTTTTAGGTACAGGCTAGAAGCTTAAACACTCAAGTTCCTCTCTTCTAAGAATGAGTCTTTAAAAAATTAGTTCCTCTCTGAGGGAACACATATTGCTTCCACAGAATTTCCCAAAAGGCTACATTAATGCAGAGGAGTCATAGAAATGAGAGGGGGTTTATGGCAGCTACAGTTGATCAGCAGAATGTTTTCACTTTACAAACATTTCTACTCAACTCAAATCTCCCTTTGTTTTAATTTTAATATCATTTTAGGGACACTCCATATTGTCAAGAAATTCTGAAAGTGTTTTGACTTCAAATTTTGAATACTCTTAGTAAAATAATATTAATTTTAAGAAGTCCATTTTCCTGGTACTTTTGCCCATTTTGTTCAACACTTTTATTTTGTCAGAACAATCTTTTCTTCAAATAAAGACAATTTCTATTCAATGGAAAACCCATTCTTTTGTTGTGTATTCATTTAACACTACCACATTTCTTGAAAAGCAGTATCTGCATCTTTCTGGATGTTCCAGCACGTCCCTGCTCTAGAAGTCATGGAAGCTGATGATCTTCCAGAAAGTGACTGGCTGCTGAAAGCCAGTGCTGCCAGCAGAGCAGAGCACCATACACCACATGCCACCTGTGAGTGTGACTGAGAATGGCCCACAAGGGATGTGAAGCTGCTCTGTACCTCTCTCCCACACTGACTTGAAAACTCCTTTGTGTGTAGCCTTTTTTCTGCTTGCAAACAACAGGACTAACCTGGACTTCTTTGAACCAGAGAAGCAAATGTAGAGGTTAATGACAACAGCCCACTCCCCCAGCTGTACATCTCCACTTCACCCAGAATTACCCTCTGACAGCTCTTGGCTGCTCATCACTTTGGGGCTGGAAATGGTCCTGTAAAAAATTGCAAAGTTTCTCTGAGTTCAGAAAGTGGTGAATTTTTATCCTTTTTCAAACAAATTTTCCAATCATATCTTTCCCCCAATCAGGATGCTGTTTGTAGTCAAGGCATGCTTTAAATACAGCACCCAAATCCAACAAACCTGTTACTTTATATTTTACCTTTCAGCTGCCGCCTTCTGTTTCATAAGGTATTTCTCCATAGCAGAGTTCAGGTAAACTATTTTATCTGGTTTTGGTAACTTTCCAAGGTGTTTTTTCTTTAGTGTTAAAACCTTCTTGTCTTATAAAAGCAAAAGCAAGAATCTATGAGTTTGCTTGTCTTGTATTTCTTGTATGAACTTTCTTTGACTGATGTTTGTATGGCTTTATCTAATATAAGCCAAAGGGGACAACTCCATTATGAGAGAAAACCAACAACTGTAGAAAGAGATAGCAGAGTCCTGCCAGCAGTTTGCTTTGGTTCATGAAAAAAATCTTAAATGCATACATGCTGATCTTGGAGAATTAGAAATATCTTATTTAAGTTCAAGGTACTGCTCCATATTCATAGGAAATAAGTAAAAGTACAGTTGCAAAACATAAATGAAAATCAATTTTGTAACCAGAAGATCAGCTGATCATCCTTCCCCCAACCATGGTTAATTTTCATTCACCTTAAAAAACATATCTATCAATTCCATATTCTTAGAAAATCTCTGATGTTCTTTTGTCAGAATGAGATCATCTATTTATGACATTACTCCAGAAGACTCTGAAATTACAAGGATTTTCAAGAGATGCAGGTATTTGTGACATCCCAGAGTGTTGCACCGTGGGGTGGCTTTAGGCAGAAAGAAAAGCCTAAGGCTGTTCATGATACTGAGAGAGAAGGGGGAAAATAGAGTGGTTTTAATTCTTCATCTTTCCTGACAAGATAACCAACATCTCAAAAGAGTTGACCTGTTTTTCATCACTGATCAGCTGTTGCTGAGCCTCAGTTTCACAACTACACATAGAATATTAGGAATCTTGCTGGTTTCCAGCAAATTTATCATTCATATTCTGAATGCCTTTATCTGTTCATTTAGAGGATTATCTAATGGGTGGAGGTAGTGAAAGTGTGAACAAAGATGATACCTCTGAGTGGTGGGGAAATCAGCTTTGCATACAGCAGCAACACAAGTCCTGTGGGGATGCTCTGTTTAAGGGATGATGAGGGAGGTAAAACACATGTAAGATACATGACTAAATAGGCTCTGTTAGAAGACCAGCTCCAGAAACTGGCAGTCTGGTTGTGAAGGCCAGCCTGCAAGGCCTCCACTCCTCACACATGACACTATACCTTTTCCCTAAGGAAAGCCATTTGACACCTGTCCTTTACAATGCCCTTTTTCTTGAATAAACTGATGCAAAAGTTGTGGGTTTGTCAGCCACTCACTCATTTATACACACCATGGAACACGGAGTTTCCAATGGGCAGCTTGGTTTGCATGGGCACCAAGAGGAAGTTTCCCAGAACAGTAGGTAAAGAGTACTCACCCCAAGACACTGAGTCAGCCCTTGGATGTGCCTTTCTCCCTGCACAGATCTCTGATATCAGTATAAGATAGCCAGATGTCTAATTCAGACTGCCACAATCAACTTGGTGGGGCCAGGCACTTATATCTCAAGCATCACAGTAATGAAATGAGACAGCTAAAGTGGCAAAGGAAAATCTGGCCTAAAACCTATTGAGCAGCAGCTCAGTATTCACATATTCTTAATAACTTGTCATTTAATGAGTTGGCCAATTTTCTGAGAGGGGAGAGATCCCAGTGCCTTCTCATGAGTTTACATATTTTATATTTTTAGAGCTACTCAGTCCCTTGAGCTTCTCCACCCCAACAGTTATGACATTCTCTTTGGAGGGAGAATATTCATCTTCAAACACTACTCTTCAGCCCCTCTCTAAAACATGTTTAGTGTTTAAAATGTAGTGTCAGTCCTCCAGCTTTCATAGAAGTACCTGGGTGACATGTCACTGCTCAGAACATGTGACAAAGCCCTGCCTTCCTGCAGGTGGCTGAACATCTGTCTGCCTCTCAGAGGTGGTGAAAGAATTTATTTTTTTTGGTTTGCACATGTGGATGTTTCTTTACCTATTAAACTGTCTTGATCTCAGCTCTTGAGTTTTCTCACTCAATTTTCTGATTTTCTACCCCATCCCACTGAGGGAAGAGTGAGTGAGAGGCTGCATGGTGCTCACTGCCAACTGAGGTTAAGCAAAAACAACCAGACTGTACATAAAAACAGTCACTAGGTAGTGTAATTTGTCTGACATACCCACCACAATTATGTACAGCTGTTGACAGCTTTAAAATGTTATTGACAAATAATCACAATCCAGGTAGAGGTAATCATCTACTTTGTAATATTGTAAAAAGGGAAAAGAAAAATGGTAATCAGCCTTGCTTGATATAACCAAGCAAGGACTCAGACTGACCAGTGTGCAATGTAATTTTAGCTCATGACATTCACAAGAAGCCAACTACACTATCTTATGTGACCATTTCTTAATTGTAAATATAGAGACAGATAAAACATCCAGCTTCTTCTTTTTTAACCAACTAAATGAGTAAAGTTCTTCAGCGTGGTGCATTTCCTACCTTTCTGCTAAATGTCTTATACCCATTACAAACTTGGTTTTAAATTGTTGCTTTATTCATTTTCCTGAAATGTCTTTGCAGTTCTTTTATGAGTCTGCTTAAATATATGACTATCCATAAAGTCAGCACAAGCATGGTAGGAAAGTGGAACCAAAGTTGTCACTGCATGAATTGACATCCGTTGACCATCCATTAACCATTACATGAATTTGGGTTTGGTTTAGGTGGGTTTTTGGGGTTTTTTTTTGGTTTGGTGTTTTGTTGTTGGGTTTGTTTTGTTTTGTTTTGTTTTGTTTTCTAACAAATATGCTTTGGGTTCTTTTTTGTTTGTCTAATGGGGCTGCTGAGCTTTGAGAATATGTGAGTCATATTTCGATATCTTCATTGCATCTGGGCAAGAATAATCCTCTAAAAGAGAAAGGCAAGAAGAAAAAATGAACAAGAGCTGTTGGAAGAATGAAGAAGTGAAAAGACAGATATTGATGGATATTGCCAAATGATCAGTGGTCCCAGCTGTTCTCAAAGCAAGTCCCATTCAAGCAAAAGATCTTGGTAACAGAAGGCAACTTGGGACCATAGTACAGGCAGGAGCAGAAAGCATAAAAATCATAATTGCTTTCTCTTCCTTAAGTAGAGGAGCAACAGTAAACAAGGCTGAATATCAGAAGGGATTTAGGGTGGGAAGAAAAGGTGTGGCAGATCTTTCTTGCTCAGCACTGTGTCCAAGCCAGGAAGTTGCACTAGACATACACCTCTCTCACCAGGAAGCTCCAAGAGTCCATGGAAGCTCCTTGAGACAAGACAAAATTAGTGAACTGTTTTGTGCTTTCCCACCAGTCACAGGCAGAGAACTGTTTATCCACTAAGCCCCTGCAGGCTCTCTTGTGTGCTCCCTACCTCTTATTTCAGCATCAGCTTCCAAGGCTAGAGTTCATCTAGTCCCTCCTTTTTGTTTTCCTTTCATTGGCCTCCACATCCCCTGATGATGGCCTCTTTGCACACCAGTGCAGTTTTAAAATTGCAAGAAATTAAATTTCAATTTCAAACACAATGGCAGGTGCATCCTTTTCTACTCTGCTGGTGGAAGAATAGCAGCTGCCCCACCAGAACAATAAAATTTCGCTTTCTGTGACTGGCTGTCAGTGAACAGCCATGCATAAATGTAATATATGGAGATCCCAGGGGTGGCATTTGTCATCTCTTATCAGCTCTGCTGCACACACCAGAATTTGATAGGACACTTAGAAGGATGATAAAAGCTACTATCAATCTGTCTAAGTAGAACTATTAAGAGCAATAGTAACAATATCAATAGAATTATGGAAAATCAGCAGCTTTATTATTTTAATGCTCACTTAATTATTCATTTCTAAAATCTTTCCTTCTTCTCCTTACAATAAGGACAGCTAAGATAGCATATCTGAATTTTTATATTAACCTGGCATATTAATGTCCTTTTGTATGCCTGAAAAAAGCTCAAAATATCTTCTAATTAATTTTAGAAAAATTAAATTAAATATAGTCCTCCAAAGTAACCTCTTGAGCCCTTTTAAACATCTACACCACAGTGCACATTCACATCCATATCTGGCCCATCTCATTCCAAGAGTTTGCACAGCAGTAGTATATATAATCATGCTAGAATTATTTTGGGACTTATTACCATTGTAATAGTCTGATGATCTGCCTAGTTCCATATCCTTTCTCAGGCAGTGCTCTATAGCAGATGTTCCAGAGGAAAACATTAAATTCCCCATAGTGTACTTGACACTTGTGTAATATTACTGCTTGAGGGAAAATTCAAAATTTTTCCAGTTGATAATCAGCTCACATATATTGAAGTATGAGGACAGATAATTGTTATCCTACCCAGTGTGACTGCAAATGATATTTTAATTCCTGAGCCTTCTTTTCTGAATCCCACTGATTACTTCTTTTCAGTAATACCCTGTGATTGTTAGTTCCCAGGGCTAATGTGTTGCACATGGTTTTGTTCCTGTGGATATAAATGAGCATGTTTCAACTTCACCCATTTTTCTTTTCTGTGTATTTCTGGGTTTTGCACAAGTAGTGCAAGATGAAGATTCTAGCTTTCCTGTACTGCCTCCATAATATAAATCATTTAACATGCCTCCATGGCATCCATTTTTACCTCTTTACTCCTCAAAATAAAAAGGTTGTGTAGTTAAATAATTCTGTTTAGAAATCACACCACTAGAGCTTTCCTTTCAAAACCACCAATAACCCAGATAGGTCTGATCTATTTTTTTTCAGCTGAAATAAAAGCACTCAATGAGGGCTCACTAATAACAGTAACTAAAGACAACAGTTTGCTCTTTCTAACTATACCTCACCATAGTTTTACACAAGTTTCTCTTGAATTAGCAGTGTTGATGGGCAGTTTTGCATGTAAGAAGGCTGCATGGTGTTTCATTTCCAGCTGGGCTTAAAACCATAACAAAATCCCATTCAGAGAAGCAGTAGTAGCTGCACGAGTTGGCCATTGCAATATTTTCAGAATTTTTAGTATATCTACCTGGTAGTACAGGTATATGCGCTACTGTAGAGTACACAAGGAAATACACAGTCAGTGGAGGACATCCATGTCACTTGTAAACCACTGGCAGCTGGAGGATCAGACTCTCTTCTTCACTGTGGTGCTCAGGGAATTATCAGCAGAGACTTTCCTTGCACATCTCTGTGAGACTGTGACTGCAGTACCTTAAACACAGAAGGGATGTCAGGAGCACTTCCAGTGAGTCTTTCCACACCATAAATATATAATTACTGATCTCAGATTTCCACATGTTGAAATCCATTAAGTGGAAAAGATATCACTTGAATAGATACTTCTGTGGAAAAAATGTGTGCTTTGTGGACAAGGTCTAGTGATATTTGTCCAGGAAAAAGAAAGCTTTTTAAAGCGTGGTTATACAAATTATTTCCTTTTGTTTAGAAGTGAAAAGGAAAAAAAACCCAAAAAACAAAACAAAACAAAAAAAAAAAACCCAGAAAAAAATCCCAAGACATAGCTCTGGTACTTTTTATTACACAGGTTTGATGGGAAACCAAAAAGCACCAATTCTACCTTTCAAAAGGAGAGGAAAAAAATAAGGTCAGCTCTGCAGATCTTCTTGATGTATTGGACAAGGAAATACGCATGAAGCTTTAAAGGTAGGAGGCATAGTGAAGTCCCACAGGGAATAGAAGTCAGTGGGGTGTACGGATGCTTCCTTTCAGAATGATACCGGGGGGGTTAATGTCTGGCCTGGTGATAAAAACCTGGCATCTGTTACAGAAAACACAATGAGCATTGTTGTCATTGAGAGAATGGCTCTGTTTTTCCTGGCATGAGTTACTGTTTGGAAGCTGGTTCAAAATAGAAAAGAAAAAAGTCTTGCTCTCTAAACTTAAAAATAAAGGGATATGCCAGAATCATGTTCTCCACTGTATTTCTAGGAAGTGTTATTGGTTCATTGTTCTGACAACATTATTTACGTACCTTAAATGCAAATGCTGCTGAAATACGCAGCAAACAGTCCAGGCTTTGACACAGGCACCAACTACTGTGTTGACTGTTCATATGCTCAGAAATACAGGCTAAATCTTCCCAAAGTTTGGCTTCAGTCACAGGGCACTAGTGCTGCTGGGCTTTCTCCTCTGCCAGTGGAGAAAGCCACTGACTTCCCTCATGCAAAATTCAGAATACCCTAATTGAGAGCCTCTTCAGACTGTCCCTAGGTAAGGTTCTCTTTTTTCCATTGGAGATTAGTTCATAAATAAAGTTCATCTTTGTAGATTTCCCTTCCAAAGGATGCCAATTATTCACACGTGAAATGGCACCCTACCCTCTTCACTGACTTTCCATTTTTATGTGAGTCTTTTTCTCCAAAGATGAAGAGACTTTCTTTACACCTTCTTGTCCATATACATTAACAAGATACAGAATATATCCTTCTGCTATGACACAGCATCTCAGTTCACACCCAACTAGACCCTGCACCCACTGGTTTTGGTACCAAATATAGGGGAAGTAGACAGCAGGCTTTTAATTCTTCCTGCTAACTGCTCTGTCCCTGTTCTGTTGCTCTATGCTATTTGTTGTCTATCAGCTAGATAAACACAAACAGGCAAAAGGTAAAACCAAACAGTTCTTAACCCTTGGTTTTGTTGTCATTGATTTCCCAGCTATGAAACCTCAGGCCTAATGAAGAAAATAATCTCTGCAGATGATGAGCAGAAAAGACAGCATATGTTATTCCCAGGCTACATCACTTGCCTGAGAACAATGGAGAGGATCCTGCTGGCTATGACCACAGCTTGCAATTAAAACATTGATTTCGTCTTCATTTCAGACAATGCTGCTAGTCTGACCCAACTACAGTAAGCCTGAACTGTTCAAAAGATGCAGCAAACTGCACCCTGTAGACTTGGTCAATAGCCAAGAACATAGCAGCAGCCAGTACAGTCCCTGCTCCTTTTGCTTCCTGGGAGGTGACAAAGGAACAGAGGTGATAACTTGAGATCATGGTAGGATTTGGAGCACCACAGAGCCTCTGCTACCACTCCCAGGTGCCACAGCAAGGGAAATGTTGATACAGGAAAGAGCTAGTACATAGAATCATAGAAGAGTGGAATTGTTAAGGTTGGAAAAGACCTCTAAGGTCACCAGCTGCTTACCCATCACCATCATGCTATCACTGAACCATGTCCCTGGATGCCACATCCACACATTCTTTGAACACTTTATCACACACCAGCTCTCCAGCTGTATGCCCATGCCTCTGGTAAATCTGTGTCTGATTCAGCCAGTTCCTCAGCTCAAACTCTTTCCTTTTCAGAAAGTTGAGACCTATTCCATGGTTTGTTGAAGCCATCCTCAAAAGCTTTATCTAGCTCCTTTATTGCCTCATATGAAAAGCAACATGGTGGGTAAGTCAAGAAAAGTCCATTGAATCTCTTTGCAACTGGAAAATGCACTTTCAAATTTCTGTAGAGTTAAAACTAAAATTTCAATTAAACAAATTGTGGGAGAAAACAAACAAAAGAATACATTGACTAAACCAGTTTAAAAACAAAACAAGCAAAAAACCCCACAATGACACTCCAAATGTTATTTTTGATTTTCTGCAATGATTACTATTGTAGGTAGCAAATTTCATAAAGCTGTAATGCACTAGACTGCACAAAGAAGTAATACAGTGGCAAAAAGTGTAGTTCAAATTGATTCAGTTCCTCAAAAATAATTTTTAAAGCCAGGAAGTTCAGTTATGATTATATATATGGGAAATTTTCAGTGTCATCTGCTTCATCCATTTTTAAATGTGCAGAATGCATAAAAAACCCTGGTAACTTCTAGCCACTATGGTTTCACCAGCAGGGTGCCACAGGAGGCATACTTCAATCCTTTATCTGAACTGTACATAGGTACCTAAACCCACTTTGAACAGTTTGGATTCATCTGCAGATTCTCATCACTGGGCACCCTAACTTGCCTCTGGAAACCTGGAGTCTGTTCCCTCCCACTGCAGGCATCCCACCGCCTCTGCCAGAAAAGCCAATCCTTATTTCAGTAGTACCAGAGAACTGCCAGAAAATCTTAAACTGCAGGATTCATTGGTTTCACAGCAGTGCAGAGGAGATCACAAAGCCTTTGCTGGTAAGCTGTGGAGTATTGAAGAAAGATGTTGGCATCAGAAATGCAATGGACTGAGTTATGCTGTCAGCTAGGGAAAGGAGCTCTGCCAGGCAAGAAGCAGCCTCAGCACAAAGGTCTGTCTATCCATTACCCAACATGAGTCATGAAAAGCTGGTATCTTCTTCTCACTCTGTGCCACCTCAGACACATCTTTTTCTCACAGGGAGTACTTTGAACAAGACCATTTTGGCAAAGGTATGCCCACAAGAATGTTTGTGGATATATTTCAAGCCATTCCCTGCCACCTGATCATGTCTAGTAGTGTGAAGCTGTGGTTTGCTGCTGGCAGCAGGTTTCCAAAGTTAATACAACATGGTGGAGTTCTCCAGGTAGGTAATCCCCAACCAATGATCCACAGTCAAATTTACTGCATCCTCTGCGTAGATGACAAGAACCTGCCTGTGACCTTAGTGTGAGTAATCAGCTAAGCAATGTTAATTGGTTCAAGGTGTCAGAGGACTGTGACTTGCCCAAGGACATTTGCTAGTCAAACATCTTTTTTTTGTTGTTATTTTGGTCCTTGTCAGACTCTGATTTTGTTTCTTACGTCTTCTGTCAGCATAAGAAAAGATTATTAGTACCCAGAGGCCATTACACATGGGTTTCTCTTCACATGGGTGTTTATGGTCCATCAGAGAAAACACATCAAACTGCCTCCTTCCCTGGCAGCATCTAGGGCTGCATTAGGTCTGCCAGACCAAAAGTGTTCTTCTTGGCCCTGGGAAAGGCATTATCAAATAGCCATCAAATTCTCTCTTGGGCAGTAACTAACCTCTCATATGAAGCCAAAAAACAGCTTGAAGACATGTTGACATCCCTATAATGTCTCCTACACAGTGGGAAGCTCCTTGTTTGAACACAGCCTCCCAGATGTGATGGCATTAAATTTTGCCTCTGGTGAGATAACCTGGAGGGAATTGTTTAGAAGTGTTTGTTTGTCCTGTGTTTGTTTGATGCTGTTCTCCTTTATTTTTGTTTTTTTTTTCATGTACTTTGTTTACTCTTGGGGAAGGATTTGTGAGACTCTGCAAATGATTGAAGCACCATTTCCTCAGTCTTACCCGATCATATCTTTGTGCAGTTTTCCAGCCTTTCTTCCTGTGACTCTTCCCTTTGTGACAAAACCACTGTTAATTGCACAGCTTAGCTTCAGATCCAGGATCAAAGGTTTGGTGTTCAGATTTTTTGCTCTTCAGGCATTTTCTTTTCTTTCTCTAATTATGAGAAATTTGCAAAACCACTAACAACCGGATTGAATTAATTTTTTTCTTCTGTAAATTGAGGGAAAAAGGCTAACTGGGGATATTTTAATTGACTTTGTCTCGTGTTCTGGGAGGTTGATATATTTCATTGTATCATTAAAACTACAGTGATGGTTTTCAAGAGTGTTTACAGACACCTATGGCTGGAAGCCACACTGCTGAGAAAGGAAAGGCTGCCATTGTGTCACTTTTACCATTCACAAGAGTGATAAGACTGAACCACTCTAGGCACATAGTCTGTTTATACACATTTGCTAGGTTAAGTGAAAAGACATGTTGTGTTCCTTGTCTATCAAAAATCTGTACATGCATTCAGAGTGGACAGCTGGCATTTTGAAAAGCTGTTCTGGGCTTTAACGAAAAAAAAATTATACTTAACTGGCATGAGAGACCTCCATTTCAAACATTGACAAAGACAGTGCTTGTGAGAGTGCTTTGTTCCTCAGGGCAGCAAGGACTGGGAGGTCCATGTGCACTTCCCAACCAAGTTCAGCCCTTTTTTCTCATCTTTCATTAGCTCACAAAAACAAAAAGAAAAGAAAGGGTGAGGGAGCTGAGGGATATATTCTCCTATTTTAAACATGGGTTTATTCCTTTTCTTCCTTTGGAAATAAATTTCATCCATGATTCAGTTTTGGCAGTAAAACTTCACAAATTGATTATAATTTGAGCAACTGTTAGACTTTACCATGCTGGGCTAAAATAACCCCAGATTATTCCTGGAATAAAGAGAGTTACACTGAGTCGACCTACAAAGTGAAAACTATGTACATGAAAGTAGATATTACTAATGATGTACTTAAAACTTTCAGCCAAGGTAAAGAACTTAATGACAGGGGGTTGGCAAAGAGGAAGACAGATAAAGAATACCTTTTCACAGCATTTTATATTGAACTTATATTTCTTATGTACAACCACCATAGAGCTTTCCTTGCCCTTAGCAGTAGCCAATCAAAAAAGTGCAAAAATGACAGATGACTAAGACATTCTTAAAAACAAGCAGAATACTATACTTAGCTGTGTCTGCATCAGCTAATTAATACAAAACCTGAAAGGATCAGCAGCAGATACATTACATGATTTGCCTTTATGTAAAGTGAATTTATTTGTGTTTAAGCTTACAGGTAAATAGCTCATGATACAAGAAACTGCCCATATATTGTCTGTTCATATGATGTTTTGTGTCTTGAAAGCTTCTCATGAGTAAAAAAAAATAAAAAGCCCTTCCTACAGCTACATTTTTATCATCAAAGACAATGGGAGTGAAGAATTATAGTTTACTCGCCCACACACATTGAAGAAAATTTTATGTCATTCCTGCACCCTGATTGGCTGAGGATTCCAAGGGCTAGATATATTTTCTTTCTCCTTTATTTTGTTTCTTGTTTTTTTAGGAAAATTGAATATCCTCTTTCCTTGGTTTTCCCACTTGTGTATCCAAAACCTCTAATGACATTTTACCAAAGGTGCTTGGAAACACTCTCAGACCACGGGAATAATTTTTTTGTATTATTTCTGTTACCAATATGTTTTTTAAATATAAAATAAGTATCTTTTTCTGGTTTTGCTTTTTGAGGCGGTGAGTAAGAAAGGCATTGAACAAACATATGGCATTAAAGTAATAAAATATCAAGTGAATTTCCTCTACATTTTAAGCTTATTATTTTTCCTACTTTGGTCACACACAGCTAAGAAGCATTTAAAGTGATGCAAATTATTAAAAAGGGTTATTACACAAACCACAGCTTCATCTGCCACTCTTCCATCAGACAATCATTTTTCCCCCTCAACCATCACTTTCAAGTTCTATAGCTTAGTGTAAACATTTTAATTTTTTTCTTTCTGGAAGGCATGAAGATAAACCATGCATGAATCAGTACACGAATGAATCAACCTCTGGTCTAGCTTTACGGATATATTCATCATTTATATCCTTGCATAATTTACAGAAATTGAAACTGTAGCTGAGCTTTGCATTCAGCTGAATGTGGCTTGTTTATACAGTCCAATAGGGTTCCATGTTCCAAAAAAGCTAATTTGTAGGGTTTGCTCAAGCAGGATGAAAACACCTAAAGCTTTGTGCTAAATAGATGCAGTTAAGAACCAAGTTATTCCAGTACTTTAAGGCAAAGCTTGGTAGGATCACCAGTCTCTTGGCTCCACTACAGGGTCTGGCTTAATTCAAAGGGAGTTTTGTCTTCAGGTTCCTGTAAGGCACTGAGAGACATCCCACACCCAGCTGTTCCACAGCTCCTGGGGTTGTCCCTCAGATACCCAGGATTCAGTTTCTGGGACCACCACTCCCTAAGTAGTTGACTTTGGATCTTAAACTCAGTTGTCCTCTGTCATCAGCCTCAAAGAGAACAAGATTTGATACCACAACTATCAGTAACTATCCTGAACATTTTTTGAAAACTCCCTTATTACCAGCACATTCCCTTTTCCTTTCTGTATCCTCTCTTGACATATATCACAGGAACAAGGACTAATGGGAACACAATGCCTGCCAGATTCCCTCAGAGAGCTCCTGAGGGAATGGTATTCCTCCTCCATTCACCTACTCACAAATACACCCTACAGCTCTCCCAAGCACCAGTGGAAACAAGGGGCCTTTACAGACTACCTGCCTCCACAGCCTGTGTTATTTTGGATTTCACTGGCCTTTGGTAGGACAACTCTGTTCCTATCATCTCTCTTGGTTGCATTCTCCCAGGGATATATATATCTTTTATAGTCTGAATTTTAAAAGATTCCAGGGAAGAATTTGTGTCTCTCTTGAGTATTTGTTTGAAGTGCTCAGATTTAGCAGCTACAATTACAAAACAGTAGAAGCCTATAAGTGAGGAAAGACTTTTCTGGATTGGAAGGATATTTTCACTTTGATTGTTACTGTCAAAGGGGAATTCACAGCTATCCACATTACATCTCACCCATGCAGCTGACATCAGAGCAACCTTTGCTGCTTGAGTAAAAGGAGACTCGGCGAGATGCATTATTCAGTTTTGAATGGCGAAGGAACAGAAAATGTATTTTCAGAAGCAGTCTAGAGCTTCACATTTAATAACATCTGTATTTAAAAAGAAACACTGGAGCATGGCCTTAATGAGTTGTTGTTATTTCCTAAAGGCACAGATTAAACCTTTGGTTCTGTGGAAGTTAGAAACCTCAAAACAGCCGTGTCCCATTAACACAGCACATCAAACATCACGGGCTGATTTTCAGTTCAGCTGAAGGCTGAGGATTTACATCACTGACAACAGCCACGCATATGGCCACATACAGTCAGGAAATGAATAACTTTGCTTGAATGAAAGTGAGCAAGGGTGCAATAAAAACATATCCTGCAAAGGGATCTGCGAAGGGAAATGGGAGGAAAGCTGAGCTCACATGTGAATAACAAAGCCTGTCTCACTCTAGACCCCACTCCTCTGCAAAACACAGAACAGGAAAGGGCTTGAAGCTCAAAATATTACCAGGGAAATGTTTCCAGGCCAGTAACTCAGCTTGCATGACAGTCTGTACCCAGGGTGCCAAGAGGGCACCGAAAGGTCCTCCTTGTTCTGAGAAACTTGACTTCTGAGCAGAGCCCAGTCCTGGAGTGCAGGATGCTGATGAATATGTTTGGCTTGTCACTGATGAATAAGTTTTACTTGTCAGTCACCCAAATGGCAATGGTAACTAAGAGGTCAAGACTGCTTGCTCTATATCTGTCTGTGAAGTAAGAAACTGCATATTTTATTTGGCTAAGTCAAGCACAGTTTTAATATTTGTTTCTGTAACCACAGATGATTTTGGAAGCAGTGAAACAACCATGCACAGACAGCCTGGGAGACAGTACAAGACCATGCACTCTTTTGGTATTTCTGATACTCCCAAAGAGAAACAATCACAGAAAAACAAAACAAAACAAAGCGTATGTCCTTTATAATACACTATAATGCAGTGAGAAGAAGCATAAATTCTGGTTTGGTTTGGTTTGGTTTGGTGTGTGTCGTGTGGTACTTTGCCCTCAGTGACTTCAATCTATCTGTCACCTCAGGAAGAACAAAACTCCATTGGCCTGCATGGAAAGTGTGTTTCCAGAAAGGAAGTAGTACCAGTCAGCCACTAAGGGGTTAAAAACAAAATATACCTACTCTTGCTTAAAAATTAAACAGCTTTGCATCATGACAGTTTGGTGACTTTGGCTGTTTCATTGACATAGAATATCTGGTGATAACAAGAGCATGCCCTACCTATTTGCAGGGAGTTGTTTGTTTTGTACAGACATATGCCTTGTTCATATCTTTGGCTACCTACTTTCTTGCATTACCTGGTCAGTATTTTATTGTTTTCGGGATTTTTTGCATAATCAGCATATCCATTCACACAGTAATTAAAATCAGAATTATTTTATTGTGTCAATACTTGCACTGAGTTGTGACACCTGACCCAGGCAGTGCACATGAACACCCTTTATTTGTAAATTTTGTGACCTGGAAGCAGAATTCTTTTAAAGTAATTAGTCATCACAGATGGGAACTAAATCAGATGACTACTAAATGAAATAAAAAAATAAAATTAATTGTTTCTTCTCTCTGACTGCCATTAAATGGCAAGAAATTTCAGTGTGTTTGGCAGAGTACTCCACTTCCTCTTCTGAATATTTGTGTGAAATGAAAGGTATATTTTGTATTGATGTTGCTACATGATAGCTAAAAAATAAATATCTTGTGCTCTCACCTTCACCCAGAAGTAAATGAGAGCAAAACTAAACTTGCATCTTCAGAGAAATGTAGATGGATGCTGAAGGCATGCAGACAAAAGAGATGCTTGGGTCGCTTGGGCTAAAGGTGCTATTTGCAGCACCAATTCAAGTGCTCTGAAGTCAATAACCACATAACTGGCCTTGATGCACTTCAAACCTTTGGTTCCTGTGAGAAAAGTAAGAATTTGCTTAAATTGTTCTGAGAATTTCAGTTTGCACTTGAATTTCAGTAAAGCAAATGATCTAATCTATTCTTTATTTAGGTTATCGTAATTTCTTTGTTGATAGTTGAGGAAGGTTTGTTCCTCAGATGTAGATGAGATGTATACTTGTATATTTTTGTTAAAGAAATCAGATGTCAGAGTAGAATTAAGTGCTTGAAGGCTGCTGACAGTAAAAGTCAAGCAGAGGCAAGACACACTGCACACTGCAGCAAAACCAGGCTGAACATATGAAATGTTTTTATTGTACCTGTTCAAGAAGAAATCCTTGAAGTAATTTTCAAGCAGCCAAGCCTCACAGCTAAATTATTGGCTCACACTATTCCAGCATTCTTTGGGGCCCTAGATAACTATGTTAAACGGGCATTTTCTTTTCATATTTGGAGTGTCACCACATTTGTTGTTTGATCCTACCTGCCTTCCCAAGGGAGGCATATCACTGGCTGCCAGCCCCCATGGTGTTTCTCAGCTTGGAGCTTTGTTTCCAGAATCTGAAAAGAAGGGAACAGCCAGTCTGAAATATCTTTGTGCTGCTGTTCAGGGCCAGACTGCTACAGGGACCCTCTGCCAGCTGCAGGTCTGCTGACCCCATACAGCCCCTGTCTGCCCAAGGAGTGCATGGGAACTGCCCAAGTTAGCCTGAGCTGCACACAGGTAGGACTCCTGGGCCAGCCCAAATGGTGGTGGCAGCTCCCCAAGGTGGCCAAAGTCATGGATGCAGGAAGGAGCAGCCTCCCAGAGCATCTCCCTGCTGTGGGCAATGGTGCCTACAGCACTTCCCACACCCTGTGGAAAGTGCAGCAGACAGTGGTTGTCTGACCCAGCCTCTCTGACCTTGCAACAATGAGGATATGGAGCAGTCACACAGCCACACCATTGGCAAAGAGGCTGAAAATCTGCTCCCAGCTGTTTCCCAGAGAGTGTTTACTTCCTCCCAGCTGACAGGCGTGACTGACTGTACAAACACTCCTCGCCCCTGTGAGGACAAAATAAAATAAGTAAACCTTCAACAGCAATCTAAATCGTGTGACATTGCTCTCAGATACACTAACAGTGATTATATGGCAGGTAGCTGCCTCTTGGCTGGGAGATGGTAACAAACAGCTGCGAGTTCAAAGACCAGCCAGAGTCACCTCCACAGTTATGATAAGAACTAGGGTACAAATGGTAAACAGACTGTGAAACAAAATTGCCATTAGATTTAACAACAGATGGGCAATTGCTCCCAAATCCCTCCAATATTGAAAAGTGCAAATCAATTATTTTAGCCCCATCTTGAGTAAAGAGACTTGGGCTCTTCCAGGCAGGGACCCTCAGGTGTGAATTCAGAAAGAAGAGTAGCAAAACAGGGACCCACCCTGAGCAAAGGTCCTACAGGTTAGCAGCAGCCTCTGCCTGGTGCTGATTCCCCTCAGCAAGTCCTTTGCCTACCTGAATTATCAACCTTGACTGGAGAATCATGGGAAAAAATTAGACAATGGGATAGCCATGAAAAAGGGATTACAAAACCTGAAAGTGGGAAAAAACCAAAAGAGCAGAAAAAGGAAAACCAACGGAATGTGGGAAAGAAAATTGTCCAGAAGAAGAAATACTGGTGATTGTCAGAGGATGGACATGTCATTGCTGCCAACCCATTCCCCACAGGAGGTGGGAGTGCTGCAGGAAGGAGCAGGTGACTCTGGGCACCACATCCTGCCTCTGAGCCAGGACTGAGGAAAGCGCTGTGCTGGCCCATGATGGACTGACTGTATGGCGTGAAGTGTTGGTGCCTGGCTGAGACAGAAAGCCAAAGCCCTCTGTACTGGCTATACATCAAAGCTCTTCTCACTTTCATTTCAGCAGAGCAGGATGTGACACCTGTTTTTCTGCCCAAATTTTAACCAGGTCATTTACTTTTTTCCCCTTCAATGTACACAGTGTTTTGCTTTGTGGTGGCATTTTGTGCAGCTCAGTGTCCTTAAACACTATGCTGTTGTTCTCCCTGATAGAAGTCGTTGAGAAAAACAATTTTAGCAAAACCAACCATTTTTCAGTAAAGTTTTGGTTGAAAATGCTTATCTACCCTTATAGATCTACTACCTATGTCTCAGCTTCAATTTGGCAGCAAGTTTTACTGTAATCTCTCCAGTGAAGCTTTGCTACACTCAAATCAAATCAAGAGAAGCTTCCATTGATGTGAAATACAACAGAGAGAGCATTTCCCAGGCCATATATCCTAATCAAATTGATCTTCCCTTAAAATTTCCATCATGATTTAGATTTTTCACGTGTTACTCTGCTGCAAAAATTGCTGCCATGCATGACCAAACTGCATTAAGCTTTCAAAATGGTCGTCGTGTTGAAAGGAATATGGAAAACCAACATCAGAGGTATTTCAACTGCAGATCATTCTCCCTTGTGGGAAGAATTGGGTTTTGGCCAGCAAGACCAATCATCCATCTCTGCAATAAAATGCAAAGCAGCACATTAATGTATTTGGAGGATTTTGAACAACCAGTTCCACTCTATAGCAGCTGTTGGTAGTCTGGAGCTCTTAGACCTGTTACTCCACATTTGTTAACCATCAATTTATAGGCCAGATCTTCAGCTGGCTTACATGCAGACTGCTCTGTTGAGGTTGCTCCCCTCACAAGTTGCAATCCAACCTTAATGTACTGCTCATTTCCTAACACTTCCACACTTATAAATGTGGTATTTGGAACAGAGAAGAGCACTCTAATGATTTGCTTAGAAAGAAGAACGTTATCCATTTTTTTGACAGAAGTGCATGAGAGGGACAGGGAGTGAGGACAGTGGGAAATACAGTGTTTGATTCTCTTGCATCCGTGCACAACTGATCCAAGGATTTTAGATTTTTTAAACTTAAAGTACTGTAAGCACTGACAAAAGCTCCCTGACAAAAAGGGATTGATTCAGAGCTGCAGAAACAAGCCATATTGAATTCCTTTAGGTGTCCTGCCTTGAAAGAAAACACCCATTATGGGATACCGAGGCTGACAAATTAACAAAATATCTAACTGAAGAAGATGCGTTGAACCAGAAGGCCTCAGTCCTCCTTTTGAGGTCAAGGACAGCCTTATCACCCAGCACTCCCAGCGCAGGAATGAGCCACACAGACACCTCACATGAGTCACTCCTGGGTGACTCTGCTTGTGACTTCACATCAAATTTTCACACACATACCAGCTGGGACCTGTGGGGCTCATCATTGGTACCCCTTAGCTGGGTACAGATTGCAGAGCAGGACTTGATAGGCCCGCTGGACCGGCCTTGGTGCTGATGAAACACCACTGAGGATGCTGGCTGTGCACAGGGCAATGGAGGATCTGCCTGCCAGAGGGCTCTGATTTGAGTCAGAAAGGAGTTCAGCAGGAATCCTAAGCAACAAGCAAGGGCTGACTATGCTCCAAGCAAAAGAAAAGGAAGAAAAATTAATGCAGCTGTAATTGTTTTGGTTTTAAAATATGTGTCATTAAATGCAAATTTAGTTATGCCTTCTTTTTACCCCCCCCTAGAGAAATCAGTTTTTAAATAAACCACAGCCCTCCCCCCGACACCAGTGCTGCCAGATCATTTGTCACAGACTGTGCTGGTCAGCTGGTCCACTTCCAGCCCCTATGCATGCTACTTTACCTCACATTTTTGGATGCTCTGCTAGATCAGATGTCAGGAAAGGAGCATAACAGTATTTCTGGGCTTTGCACCAGGTCAGTGGCTTCTTAATGTTTCAGCCATGCCAGTGTGTGCTGAAACATTCTGTACCTTCTTTGAAAGAAACCTCATCATAAATTCAATTAGCATGAAAAATGAAGCATGGCATAGTATTTTATAATCATCTACAAAGACCCTTTGGTTGCAAACAACACTGAGCTTCTTTGCAGGAGAATGTAAGTGGAATGAGCAAACACAGATACCTCCACTGTCCTGTTGCCACTTGCTCTCCAGCTTTGGAGAGGGCAGGAATGCAAATTCCTTCACGCTCCCATTTGCTGGGCGATAACAGCACCAATGACAGCAGTGTTGACAAGGCAGGGCCATTTGTCGATCTCCTGCCTGACCTCATTCAGAGCTCAGCTAGAGAGGAACCTGATGTCACCAGGCACTGTCATCTGCCCACAGGAGCTGCCAGCTCAGGACTTCTGCAGACCCTCCAATGCTGTCCAGAGGGGGCAGAGTCCTTTCCATTTGCCAGGCGTATCAATTTGGGTGGAATTTGGGTCACTCAAAAATGGGTTGCCTCTGGCATCATTTCATCCCACTTTAATCCCACCTAGTCTTCACTTTACCGGGGTGGGAAGCCCACCCTCCTTGGTGGGCTTGGAAAGGAACTTGGGGCTTGGAAAGGAACTTGGAACTTGGAACTTCCTTCCTTGGAAAGGAACTGAGGTCCCTGTGCTGCTGCTTACAGGGTCTTACCTCTCACAGCACAAAGGGGTGCACATCAAATGTGGTCTTCAGGGATCTGTGTAAAATAAATTAAACTAAAGGAGAAAATGCAGGGGGACCTACAAGTGCATGTGGTATGTGGTATGTGGCAATACCTGATCCTTCTCATCATAAAACCCTTTCTTCCACCTGGCTAGAAATTTATCAGGCTCTGGGAAAGGCAAGAGGAAGTTTGTGATGCTATTTGTCTCCCCACAACTGAATCTTTTATTTAAGTATTTGATAGAGTTTCAGCAAAATGGTTTAGCCATTTCCAAGAATGAAACTGGGGGCAGGGAAAAGAGAGAGAAATGTTGTCAAGGCAACAGTAATCCCATTATTTTTTAACTTCTGAGTGCCTGAGTAGGCAACCTTTGTCTTCTTTTTATGCCATTTTGAAACATAATAGTAATAATGGTGGAGACAATTATTCTCATCTCTTCTAAGAAAAGAGCATGCCACGGTAGTAAAGGGACAATAAGACATGCATTTGCAAAGAAAACAAGCTGGCACCCTCGTCTGCTGCATCTGCCGCTGCTATTTTGAAAGCAGGCTTTCAGGGCCTGAGTACCCTGTTAGCAACATCTCTTCAAACTGCCCCACACCCGGACAGGATCAAGACCCCCATTTCCCTGGCCCGAAGTGCAGCTGACAGCCTCCACGTGTTTGGGGCATATGTTAGAGTTCAGCAATCATTTCCCTCCAGATTTTATGGCTCATTGTCATTTCTCACACAACAAAATGCTTTAAACGTGGAGAAACGCTCTGCTTTATGATTTGAGGAATGTCCCTGGAGAGAGAATTTTAATTTCTGCATGATGTGGGAGACTTTTAAATCATATTGCATCAGTTACTATTTGTCAGATAAGATGTGTTCTTGCTATGAACTGAGCCTACAGCACATTTGTAAACTGCATTAAGTGAAAGGAAAACAACAACAACAAAAAGAAAATAAAGCCCCCACAACAACTGGTCTTTCAGGAGTCCTGCTGTATCTTCATGTTTTCCTTTCATTCTCCTAGAGTAAATGAAGTTAGTCAAAAATTTCAAGGCTTTGGGGTTTTTTTTTGGATTGGAAAAATAGGAGTCTGTCAACATTGGAAGTATACACAAGAATGTAGATCAGATATTGTTCTAGGAAAAACAAATGTAGTAGAAAGTGACAGTAACTATTGAATAGATAATGTTGTGTGTCTACTTAGACGATATTTTATTTCCAATTATTTTACATTTGTCTATTATTTTTCTTTGAGTTATTTCTGGTATTTTAATGCCATTGTTCCGTATTTTCGCATTTTCACACTGCAAAATACGAAGGCGAAAATTCCTAGCAAACAGACTACTGAACTACGGCAAATGAAACTCAGTTCTATGCAGGATTTTGCCTCTGAACCTCTGGCTTCTATGTCAAGCCATTTTAGTTCTGCTTCTCCATTCCCCAGGCCATGAAATGAGAAAGATGCATGATCTCACTTATTAAGTAAATTGTTATCTATTACAAAAGCATTGTGGGAAAACTGGGGTATACTTTGTATGTTATATATATTTGTATGCTATATATAAAATATGTAGTATTTTATATATAACTTATGTATTTTATGTATAACTTATATATGTGTTTACTTGTGCATAAGAAATTGGATAGGTATGAGAAGACATCAGAGAAGTTATAGGAGATGTAGATATTATTGATTTTCTTCTTATTCAGATTGAATGGTCTCCAAAAGCAGGTCTCTTTCCACTGCAAAGAAGTCTTTCCTGGCTTCTGCCCATGTTTTGCAGCACTCAGCAGGGTCTGTGTGTTTGATTTGCCCTGAGTATTGCCTTGCTGTTCTGCCCCCCTCATCAGCAGAGCTGGTCATCTCTCTGCTATAGGAAGCTGAGCTCCCATTTCTTTTTCAAGTATGTTCTGACAACCCGTGCAGATTTGTGCCTTGCTACTAGATGCATAGGTACTGAATCCAACCCAGCAATGTACACCAATTAAGTGACTGCACTTTGAGAACAGATGTGACATTTAAAAAAAAATCATACCAAACCCATTCCAGCAAAACATCAATCAAAACATTAACAGTGTTACAAAGAATTTCTGAGAATACTAGGGACAATTTTACTACTGCAATAGCAACAAAAACAAAGCCATGGCAGGAAGAGGAAAATAAATTTGTTAAATAACAGTCAAATCAGCCAGTGTGAAAATCTGTCAAGAAGTTATTGGCTGCATAGGAGTACGTGTGCATACACCACACCAGCACAGTTACAGGATGTTATCAGTACAATGCAAACCTTCACTCAGCTGTCATTAAACCACAGGCTGTGCTTGTCTTGGGTTTTTAAACTAATTTTGAGACGCATTTCATGGAATCAGCTGTTCTGCTGTATAACTTACACCACCTGCTCTCCACCTGACAGGATAAACTAAGCCACTTCTTGTCATGTGGCAGCACTGAAGAAACAAAGCCACACGTGCTTTCTCCTTCTCCCAGCCCTCTGAAAAACAGGGTGTTTCACTAGTGCACTGAGGACTTAGACCCCACACCTGAAAATGCTTAAATGTGTATTGAATTCTACTATTGAATTTCACAGTTTGACCTAGTGCAGGGTTTAATCCTGCCTGTAACTCTAAAAATGCCAGGATTCCCACCATGAGGAAACCATGTTCCTGTGCTTTTGAAGGAATAGGTATAGAGTTCTATGCCAACAGATGAACACATGACTTTTCTCACTAACCATGGATTGAGATCAAACCCTCTGTTCCAATAATAATAATAATTAAGTACACTGCATTCCCGTGTGGTACAGGCAAGGGTCAACAGAGTTCATGCACTTATAAAATGGTCAGTACAGAGTTTACCCAATGCTAGGCTTGAAAAACAAACATGGATGCTCTATATCTGTCATTTTAATTATTACCATAGCACTGGCATGGTGGAGAAATCCACAGCTGTGAACCAGCAGCTGGCAGCTGCACTATTCCTATTGTCAAAGAGGTGTACCACCTGATAGTTTTTTAGCTCTTCCAGAAAGAAGGAAGAAATATAAAATTTCTTTGCAAAGAGTGATTTCAGTCATGTGATGGACACACACACATAAACAGTGACACCTCTTTAATTAAGGAGAAACTGAGGGTCAGACACAAGGAAATCAGAGGTCTTTCAAAATAAACAGTAACCAAAACCGGAAATGTCCTCTCTCATAGCCTTCCTTAGAACACTAGGACATAGTTTAAACAACAACAACAAAACCCCCAGCAAGTGTGGCAGCAGCAAGTAAGCATTAAATGGGTGTGATGAGTTGGGCTGCCCAGGAATCCTGTGCAGTTTTTTGGTCTGGTAAGCATTTGCACCATGCTGAAATGCCCCAGAGTTGCTCTCTTCTCAGCTCTGCAACGTATCTGACCTTTCCATATCAGTTCTTGTGCAACATGGATAGCATGAGAGATTTACCAGGCAAGATAAACGCCAATATACGTGATTGCAGTCACGTCATCAGTCTTGGATGCTTTTGCTCAGGGATTGCTCCAGCCTCATTTTCTGTAGAGTGAATGAATGACACTTTTGCAGATTTAACCTTTGCTTTACATTACTTCTCATTTCTCTGAGTCACAAGGAGTTTATTCTCTGTTCTTCGGCTCACTTGCAAAGAGCTTAATTTCCTTTTTCTGCCACGAAACACGCACACACAGTGTAGAGGCACACTTATGGTTTCTACTTGGGTGATTTCAAGAGATCAAGCTGCTAAAAGGAGCAGCGTCTCTGTCTTGTTTACATTCCTGCTGAGCAGGTACAGGCAGGGCACAGATCCATACGAGTCTACCAGGACACCACTGTGTACACACAAAAACTCCTCTAGAAATTGAAACTCTGCCAAAGGGAAACTCAAGGGTCTTTTCAGTGTCTAAGGTGGGGATTAACACTTGCAATTGTGTGCAGCTTTTAATTTCCTTAGGGCAACATTTCTTATGCCATAGAGGCATAAATCTGTGGTTTATTTTGCTTCTAGTTACTCATCATACCTCTCATAAAAAGTCATGTAGAATATTATCTTCATTTGCTCTTGCTGCTTTACAGGTCAACTTTATCAGCAATGCCTTGTCCAGTCTGAGGACACTTTCAAAGCATTAGTCAAAAAGGACTGTTTTTCACACTTTTGTACATCTGACAAAAAAACCAGATTTTTTTCAGAGACTGAATATAAGGACTTTTGCAAAATCAGGACTCTTAAGGCATTGCTCACACTACGCATTAGATTTAGACAGAATTGTGAAATCCCAAATAAGCAGGCATTTTTGAAAACATTAGCAAAATTTTTAATTAGGAGGCTTTTCAATGCCAAATACTTAAAAAGTGACCTTTTTTCCCCACCAATGGATCAATAGTGGCACATGTAGTAAGTTTCAAAAGAACTCTGGTCTTCTCTGTCCTTGCTCATAGAGATCTCCCTATGTATAAATCTTCACAAACTCGCTTGTGGAGGGGCTTGGAATCCATTTAAGGAAAATGTCCCTTAAAACTGAGATGCTAGAAATATTTTGTTAGCTATCAATCCTCACTCCTCCCCTACACCAAAAGTATTCAAAGCAAGATGTTGCTTTATATCTTGAAGATCGACCTTCTGTGGGTCAGAAAAAATCACCATGGTCCAGACTCTCTAAGTTCCACATGTAGACACAAAGACTTGAGTGAGATGGGTCCTGTCTTCCTTCCAGAAAGGCCAGAGATGGACTTGCCGCTGGTGTTCATGAGCAGGATTTTGCACTGCACCCACACAAACAGCACCAGGGCCCAAAGGTGTAGTTAACAAGCAGGGATCTTTGAGCCAGGACAATGACTTCCACTTGAAACCCATGTTTGTATGGGTCCTTATCCCTTCCCTGGCCACGCACACTCGATTGCCCTACACATGCAGTGTGCACTTTGCTGCAGATGCTGAAAGGAGGATGCACTTTGGATGGCTGAGGGACAAACATTTCCGTGTTACCAGCTGCAGAGGGACAAACCATCTCTGACTGGTGGGCAGCATGTGCCGGGGGTATGGACTTCACTGCTGGGGAAGGGAAGAGACAGGGACAGCCAGATCCATCCAGCAGAGGGGAAAAGTAAACAAACTAAGTGAGAAGGAAACGGCATCTTGGCAAACTGCAAACATCTTATCTAACAGGTTCAACAGCACCAGTTTGGCATGTTGCCACAGACATTTCTTCCAGTGGCTCCCAGTGTCATATGGCCCAGAATGCCTGCCTTCTCCTACCACATTGCCACATGCCTACATTGCCATGGCACTTAAAACAGCCCCAGCTGCATCTGTGCAATCTTTGTGAACCCCTGCTTAGTGCCAACATGTTAATTCTCTTGGAAATGTTTACGACATTTGAATCTAATTGGTCTTGGCAAGGAGGGACAGACACATTGTTGCTATTCTGTCAGCAGCTTGCATTGCAGTGACTGGTTCAAACTTCTAGGATTTAACTGGAAAAGAGGCTGAGGGACAAATGTACTGGAGCTGTAACAGTTTCCAGTGATGCAATTTTGTTTGCACAAAGCCTGCACCTAAAGCTGCACTCTGACCTTTGCTGTTCAGCTGCTTGAAATTTTACACAGTGATTACCAAGAACATCATTTTTCAAATAGTTATTTCAGTAACCAGAGGGTCATGATTTCTGCTATTACATATTCACATCTAAGTTGAGATGCTGTAGCAATCTCCACTGAAGTGGAAAGCTACATGCAAGCAGGGAAGTGATGCCTGGATGAGCCGAACTTCCTAAATTTAGGCATAAAATCTGTGGCTTCATCTAGGAAATGATCTCAGAAATTGCAAGCTGTGGTCCAGTCATTGTACCCACACAGACAGTGGTCATGAATCATTTTGCCAAATGACAAACCTAAAGAGAAAAAGAACACTTCTGAGAAACAATGAAAACCAAGCTCAAAAAGCGCTTGTAAAAAAAATCCTCAACCTCAATGCTGTAAAAACCTTCCATAGATGATGTGGAATGAGCACCTGTACATAGCCAGGATTAAACAGACCCTAGAAAGAATTTTTGTCTCTAAGACAGAGCACCCCAATGAGTTCTGACTATGAACAAAGCCTCGTAATACTGTGGGCAGCAACAAAACATCCTTGGCAGCTTCAGCTGTGCCAGAGAGAGCTGTGCCTGCTTTGCAAAGCAAGGGAGGAAGACTGAGAGGATGTCTATCAGAAGCAGGTTCAACCATCCCCTATCCTTCTGGCAGCAGTGAGAGTAGCAAGCTGACTCTCCACAGCACTCCCCACCTGTCTCCGTTCCACCTTCATTCTGCCTCTAATTTTACTTTCTGTCAGAAAGCAAAATGTTTTTAAATATTATTATTATATTTTGGACACCACTGCCAAGAAACCTTGAGCTGGCTTTGCAAAGCCCCAGTGAAATTCCAAGGAAAGGCATAAACTTGAGATTTCTATTAGCTTTGGCTCAAGGACAGATCTACCTGAAACCTCCAGATGGCCAATTTCCGCATTCGTTGGACCTACTGCTGTTTAAGAGAGCATGTCCAAAGCCATGTCTCAAGGTAGGTGTTGTCCAAACAGAAAACAAGTCCATGCACAAGAAGAGACCATATCACATTCTCAACCACCTCTATGTGACATAAAAAGCATTCTGTGCCTGGAAAGCAACAGGCTACAGCAGATGCCCCCCTTCAACCCAGAGGTCTTTCCTCTGCGGCTGCTGTCTTGCATTGCTCCAACAGTGACAGATTGATCTTCTCAGTGTGCCAGTTCTTGGCAGACCCACCTAGTAAATATGGAAAGCATAGTATGATACTCTGACAGCTGCTCTGCATGGACATACCTTAGAGTCCTGCTACTGTTCTCCTTTTCAGCAGCAGCAGGGAAGCCTGAGGAACAGTTTCAGTAATGTCAGTGGGCACGAGCTCTGCCGAGAGCCTCCAGAAGAGCTCTACTTCCCCACACCATGACAGAGTAACCATGTCTATTAATCTGTCAACATTTAATATATTACCAAAAACCCAAGTGATTTAATGGTTTATTTGCAGCAGCTAAAACAATGAAAAAAACCCCAAATCAAACAAAAAAACCCCAGCAAAACAGAAAGAACACTCTAGTGATTTTTGAAAGTCACCAGCTGTCTTCCACTAGAGGAGTGAATACTTTGAGAAATTTCATATATGAAGATCTAGCCTTTATGAATATGACTTTTATTTTTGGGATGGCTTTGGGTCAGAAGTGTGAAATTATTTATTTTGAACTTAATTTCTCTATTATTTCTTTACCACATAGACACAGACCAAAAACTACAACTTCTGCATCAGTGAACCATAGACTATGTAAGGATATTTGCAACTGGGAGTAAGAGCATGCAGATTAATAGCTCTGAGTTTCTGATGCAAGAGAAAAGGTAGAATAGTAGCTGTCACCAGGCTGGAAATAGAAAGTAGCAAAATCAAGGGTCCTTGGCAAAAGTCTGAAAAAATCTAACAAACATTAAGAATCCAGGTTGTCTGCACTAGTAGCTCACTGTCTTTCCTTCAGCTGGTATCTGTCAGCAAACCCACATGCATCCCACCTGAAATGAGCTTAGTGTTCCCCATATATATGTGAACAAACACACAGAGTAGCCAACTAGACAACCATAAAATTTACCTGGCAAAATGCACAACAGCTGGCAGGAGATACCTGGCTGCTTCTTATCCAAAGATAAATGGCAAACCACCAATATCCTTCATGCCTAGCTTCACACATCTTTGTTTATTATTTATTATTTATGGGGCAGCACAGAGAAAACTCCACAGTGTGCATGAGGGGAAAAAATGGAAATGACTGTGTGCACCTTCTGCATGAAAAGGAGCCTGTGAGCAAACAATTCACACTCTAGAAGCTCTCATGCTGCCTACAGAACCAACACAACAGGGTAGTGTGAATTTCTTTGTCCAGAAACAAAGAGTTATTGTCTCTTCAATTTTGACAGCATGAAATTCAAGGATAAAGTCTGGAAATGCTATTGGGATACATATTTGAGCAATGAAGATTCTAACAGGTACTTGTGTGCTGGGTTTCTTCATTCTTCAAGTTCCACTCTTCATCTTATGTTCAAAGGTAGCCAACAACCTTCCAGCAAGCTGCCTTGGCACTCAGAGAGATGAGACTGGATGGCTTTTACAAAAGGTGGCAAATGAAAACTAAGGACTTACAGAGTACTGTTAGTCTACCAAAATTGGGACAGGTACATGAAATGTTAAAAGTGAACAGGAAGAAAAATACCCCACAAGGGCTTGTCTACTCATACAGGTTACATTTTTATCTGTATTTTATGGACATATATGGTATTGTGACACTTCTTTCCTTATGTTTGGATGGTTTGTGTGTCACTCCTTATTGTTTCAAAACAATGGTGAGAAAATGGGGGAAAATATGTTACTAGTAAAAATTTCTAAGTGTTTCCAGGAATGTTCACCTTTCCTGGAGGGAAAAGTTCCAGCTACTATTTCAGTAACCCATCCTATCACACTGTTAGCTTGTTTGCTCTTGTTTTTAGAAAAGCATTGTACAACAAGCACCAAAATCCTCTCCAGCACAGGGAGCAGCTGTACAGCATAAAACTGCAACTAGTGCTCACTGAGTCAGACCACTGGCCCATGCTGCATGGTATTCCTTTTCAGCAATGAGAAAACAGATGTGATTTAGGAAGTGCATGTGAGCAAGGACACATTCTTCACTCCTTTGCCCTTGCTGGGGGTGCTAGAGGGCACCTCCTTGCCTGTTATATTTAGTATTCACAGCCGTGTCATCCCCTTTCTTATCTGCTGGCAACATCTGCTGCAAGTTCCAAAAGTTTGGTGCCCAATGAAAAGAGAAATCTTTCCTTTTACTAACTTTAAGTTGATGTTCTGCTAATTTGATCACGTAGCATAGGCCCACAGTTCCTCACTCAGTGTATCCACTATCTTCATTTTATCACAAAATCTTCTGTTTCCAAACTAAACAATCCCGGATATTTAATCTCTTCACTTAAGGCAGCTGCTCTAACCTCTTGAACATTGCAGCTGCCCTTTTTCACCTTGACTAAATCCTCCTTGAGATGAGAGAGCAGGATTTCAGACGATACTCAAGATGAAGGCACATGAGATTTCGAATAGCAAAAAATAATGCATCTCCTGTTTTCAACATCCTTCCTGATGATGCCCCAGATGTTTTGGGCTTATTTGCCCATGCTGCACACTGAGCTGATTTTGGCAAGAGCAACTCCAAGATCTTTTTCCTGAGCTGTAACAACCATTTTCTAGGTCAGCATCATGTAAGCGTGATTTAGATTATTAAATTACTAGTGCAAATACAGAACACAAGCATATTTTGATATCTTGTCTAAAATTAAAATGCAAACCAGCCCTTTCCCAGTCCTTGGAATATGGATTTATTTCATTCTTTGACAAGTTTTACAAACTAAAATCTGGTAACAGTTTTCAGGGGAAAAAGTTTACAAAGTGTCTAAGAAAACTTAATTTTGTAGCATATTCTTGGCTGGCTCAAGCACAGCACGTTACTTTAAAAAAGGTCTGCTCACTTTTCAAGACTTAAATTTAGAGCAGACCGCCTTCTAAGCTTGGTGAACACTTAGTCTTATATTTTTATGTCTGTTTGTATAAAGATAATAAATTGATTATAAAATTAAATTTATTAATTTGTTGAGAATTGATTGCATTACGCATTGCACCTCTTGTAACTCATGAGCTATCACCTCACACAATATATAAATAAGTTATATACCATATAACTGCTTCCAAAGATATTCCGTCCAAATATTGGAAGTTATAGCTATGTTTGGCAGAGAATTTTAAAGGATACGGGCAAAACCAAAGCAGGTCATGGGACAAAATTTCCTTATGTGCTGAAGATTGCTGTCAATGTAAAGCAGATACCACTTTCAAACTCTGCCATAGGAGAAAATTCCACCATTGTATACTGAAGTTATATATTTGTTTTGCAGATATTTTTAGCACTTCCCTTGACTACTTCATATATGTATAGGAATCATCTGACTCCAATGACTGCTTTTGCTCTACGTGGACTTGACTGTTTTCCTAAATCTGCTCCTTGTTTTCTATCAGGATGTTTTGGAAGTGGACTAGACAGCAGTCCCAACGATTGCTACAAAAACAGCGTTTGCCAGACAGAGGAACTGATGCTTATGGATTTGTGCCAAAAACAATTGACCTGGTTATCCTGACTGGGTAAATATCAGTATATATCACTTGTAAGAGTTCTGAGAGAAGTGTATTCATGCCTGGTTCTAAAATTCTGTCCATTGATATTTTCGCTAAAGGGAATGAAAAATAAACACACAGAATACTCACAAGAAAAAAAAAAAAAGATTAAAAAACACTGGATGCTTGTCCTACAGTGTGTAAACTAAACTGCTGGAATACTCTTAGTCCTTGCCTCTTTATATGATTTCAGTCTACTAAAAGCTGTATGAGATAAAGTTATCTGTTTGAAAGTGCTATACATGCTGGAGAGAAGATTACCCACTTTAAATCAGCACTGTTCTGTTTCATAGCCCCAAAAAGAAACACCTAATCATTTTAGGTTTGTTATTTCCTTTCCTGCCTCTTTCTCATGTAACAGCTTGCCTGCTGCATTCCCCACTGAGACCCTGAGCAAGCCCAAGATATGCAAATGAAATCTTGCAGGGAAATCTTTTTCACTCTTCTGTGCTGGGACCTGGGCCCTTTGCTGTTTCAGTACTCAATGCTCTATGTCTGGCAGAGAACATTTGCCAGCTCTCTCTGTAGAGGATTGTGTCTTTTCACATGAAGACAGCAGTGAGGAAAAAAACCATGGGGAGATGGTGTCTCCCAGTTTGGTTTATAAGTCTGCCTGGGCCAGCAGGTCTGTGCTTTGCCCCTTCTTGTGGCTCAGACAAGGCCACTCATTACCTGTCCCCTGTGTAAACAGTACAAGTTTTGGCTTGTGTTGTGTAAAGGTAAAGAGAAACTCTGCCAGAATATCCTGAAAATCTATTTCAAAAACCTCATATTTGGGGACAATGCAGACAATTCCATTGCCAAGATAACCCCTGCTGAAGAAATATCCTTCATCTCAAGTACAAAGCTGAACAAGTGTTTCTGTTGGGTGAGTCTGTTGCTGAAAGGGTTGGATGTGAGGGTGACAAGGAGATAGAATTAAAAAATCACAAAATCATAGAATTTCTTATGTTGGAAAAGACCTTAAAACTATCAAGGACAACTGTTAAACTCACAGTGCCCAATGCACCAATAAATCATGTCCCTAAGCACCACATCTACCATGTCTTCTAAGTATCTCCAGAGATGGCAACTCAGCCATTTCCCTGGGCTTGACAACCAGTCAAGTGGTGTTTGACAGTGCTTGATAACCTTTTGGTGAAGAGATTTTTCCTAATGTCCAATCCAGATCTCATCTGGTGCAATTTGAGGCCATTTCCTCTTGTTCTGCTGCTTGTCCCTTGCAAGAAGAGACTGACACCCACCTGGCCACGACCTCCTTTCAGGTTATTGCAGAGAGGGATGAAGTCTATCCTGATTCTCCCCTTCTCCAGGATAAGCACCCCCAGCTCCCTCATCCACTCCTCATAGGATTTGTGCTCTACATCTTCACCAGATTATTCTGATTCTTTCACCTCTTAACATGGATGGAGGATTTCAGCAGGAGTCTCCAATGGTTTTATCCAACCCAGCAGAGTCTGTGGGGACACCTTTGTGGTGAGAGGAAGGTGCAGCTCTTTTAAGTTAGGATGTGGTGATGCTGCTGGAAATCCAGAAAGCCATGTGCTTTAGCTGGAAACAAATTTCAAAAGCAGACTTTGAAACATCATCTTGTTTGATGTTTTCAGACATATCAGCTTAAAGCTAATCAAGCAAAGTAGTTTTTTCTAGTCCTCTGAGTTTTGAGCTAATGTGTTTTGCTGGATAAAGGGTTTGATATTAGCCCTACTGTAAACAGCCAAGAAATCTGAGATATCTTTTGTCTCCTTATGATTCATGCAGAGACCTGTAGCATTTGAAGCCCAGCAATCAGCACAGAAACTTGACTTGATCGAGATAAAAATAATGTTTTATTTATCTAAAATGAACTAGCTGTCAAAGAGCTGAGGAAAGTTGAAGAGCAAAAGAAAAGCAGTACTAAAAGAAAGGCAAAGAACAGAATGTATCTGCCATTCTCTCTTGTGTAAGAAGAAAAAATGTGACTTCTTCCTGATTTCTGTATCATCACCTGATGAGAAGCAGCCAGCCTCAGTGCTGCTTTCATAACAACATCAATCCCATTGATTCTGCTGGGACCAGCTCTGAGCACAAATGCCCTATGAACAACACTATGAGCACTTTCTTTCCACTCCAAACCTGGGACAAATTGTTCCTCCAGTGCTAGCAGGAGAACCTGCATGAGTGAAGGGAAAAATATTTTTCTGGATATTCACATACTTCAAATGAGCTTTTTTTCCCCGCATCTGTATGTATAGAAATGTAAAGCTCTTCCCTCTTTCCCAGGAAATTAGCATCCGTGTTCATCACTTTCCACTTTCTCAGTTTTCAGGAAGAATCACAATCCATGCATAGTCATAGCTCATCAACATGTAACTTCCAGAGCAGTGCAGGCTTTCAGACCCTCACAGCATTCCTTCTAACACATCCTCACTGCCCCTGAGCACAGACCTACCATGTCAGCCTGGCATCACTCTCTGTCACTGCACACTTGGCAGGAGGGGAAGAAAAAGGAGGGCTCAGCAGGCCGTACCAATAAAAACCCCCTGATATATGCATCTCTCCTAGACCATGATGGGAAGGTTATTTGTCTCTTCTGAGCTCAGGGATGTCTTTGTCCTGAATTTAAAATTTAGAAAACATAATATCAGATTAGTTTAAGAGAACAGTTAAAATCTTAAATGTCACCTCTTATTTAAACATCATGAGGGTATATCTGCTATTGCCCTTTCTGCCCAGCCCCAAGCCAACATCTGAGAGTGATTTCCATGGATTGCATCATGCCAGGTTACCTGGTTGTTACTGTTCCAGTTGGTGTTTTACTGTCAGACTGCTGACTGTCAGCTTGTGTTTCTACCCTGCGCAACAATAAAAGCAGACAGTTTGTGGGAATAAACCACTGGGAAGGGCACTGTTAAGAAAATAGCTGTTTAAACATTAAGTATCTCAATAGTTCCTGACTGAAAGTAGGTTTTTAAAACTCTTATGGGTGTGGGAAGACCCAAGCAATATGTTGGGGCTATCCATTTATTATTATTCCAGCCTGCGAGTAGAAATGTTGGCCAGAAAATATCTTCTGATAGGAAAAAGTCTTTGAGTCAAAGAACAGGTCTAAAAAGTGCTGATCCACTCCTGAGTAAGGGTCAAGTCCTGCTTCATCCAAGGAAATTTTTGAAGGGGCTGAAACAGTAACTGCCACATGTGCTAGTCCAGATAAATAAATATTTCTCCTCAGGACCAGGTAAGAAGTACCTCCAAGAGGCGATGGTAAATGTTCATTCTGCAGCCAAAAAGAAAAACAGGCTTTAAGCAGCCTCTCCCCTTCTCAGCAGCAGCAGCATTTTCAGGAAAACCGTAGACTTCTTACGGGAAGGTGTGCAGAGGATGATTTTGTGTAGTTAAACATTAACTATCTTCTTTTGGGCAAACCATCTCTCCCCTCCTTCTTCTCCCTTCTACCAGCAGCACCTGCCTTGTCAGGATTTGAGAGCAGAGGGCAGCCCCTCAGCAAGCACAGCTGTTGCCAAGGAGAGACAGAGCATTCACCCAAGGACAGACAGAGCACAGCTGCCCCACTCCCAGTGACGCTGCGCAGCCCCGCGGGTGGGGAGACACACAGGGGATGTCCCAGGGGCAGCACAGCCAAGCCACACACAGTGAAGAGTCCTCTTTTTTTTCCCCTAAGTAATCTGAAATCATGGATCATGGGTTAATTCAGTTCCATCTCTAAAACTGAGCTAAAATAGTTCACTCAGAAAGATACATGCATAGCAGTGTGGGAATTACAGCAGTCCTAAAGAAGAAAAAATTACTGGTCACAGAGAGAAGGAATTAAAGGGGAAAGGAATGAGAGCAGGGAAATCCTAGATCAGCTTTGCTCCCTCCCTCCTCAGCCTCCTGCTGCTTCTGAGCTTCCAGCTCCAGCTTAGATGTTACCCTGCAACCTTCTTTCTGTAGATGGTGGTTTCCTGCTGCAGGAAGTTACAGTTCCCCTTTGACTTCACCAAAATAAATTACCTCTTGTCCTTCACCTGTGTTTTCAACACAACAGATGAGTTACAATCTTGTGGGTATTTTTCTTAACAAAATGGTAGATAGAAATGCTGCTCTTTCATTGGGCTGCTTTATCTCCCATGCCCTGTAAATAGCAGAAAGAAGAAAGCCCAGAAACTCACCAAAAGCAGAGTGGAGTTCTCCTCTTCGCCATCTGTTGTGCCCTGCAGTGAGATGGCAGCTGCTGCCCCACTGCCACAGAGAACAAACCCTCTTGGTATGGGGAAATGCCATAAGGGTCTGAAACAGCTTATTCCACTCCAAGTGTATGATCCCACTTGTCTGTGTGGGTTTGGTTTGCTTTGTTTTAATTTCATAGTATCACAAGTTTAAGTATCTACAAGTTTAAGCTTTGTCTTCACATTCAGATAATCTTTGAGATCCTTTTAATGAAATTTGCTGTTAGACTGTAAAATTTATACACTTTCTTCTCATCCAGTTTTTTTAGTCACTCCATGTCTCCAGTTTTATCCATATGTCTTGCAAGATTCCAGAAAATCTAGACTTTTTTATGTCTAGTGAACTGGCCTGGCTTTCAGTTTGATGAGAGGAGATGCACATACCTCAAGCTGAGATTTCAATACTGCTGTGCCCAGTGTAAATTTGCAGCCCTGAGAATGATACCCAAGAGCACGTCCCAAGCTCATGCTTGTTGACAGTGGGAAATTTTTAGAAGTTCAATAGAATAGCCCAGTGTGAAGCATTAGATTTCCTCTACAAAACTGAAAGCAAGAGCAGTCATAAGAGCTAGAAAAAGAACCAGTACCATGTTTTGTCCACTTTAGCCTTATTATATACAAAAATTAATATCTTAAGATCAATCAAGTGCCTCAAAAATGACCAAGTACAATTGTGTCAGATAGAAGAGGTGTTCTTAGTCTGATGTTGCCTCAAAATCATTCAGAGAACCCAGAAGAGGAAATCCCTTTAAAAAGCACCAAAGTCTACTGGACAGCCATGTCTTCTGTCAGAAACACTGGCCTGAACAGATAAGTAATGCCCTTGGTGTCCCTTTGGATACAGTAGTTTTAGCCTGAAGTGGTTCTCAGCTGTTTCCCATCAGTAGACCAACATCAGTTTATGCCAGGAGCCTCCAACCACATTCTAGGTGTGTCAGTGTAAGAGACTGTGACATTTGGGGTAGGGAGAGAGGAAAGGGAAAGTATTGCACTGCACCACAATATTGTGGCTGTTCAGTAGAAACACATGACAGCTTTGGCAGTTTCACTGAGCTGTTTAAAGGGAGGTAAAAAAAAAGGAAGGAAAATAAATAAAAACACAAATGCTATTGATTCCTGTCTCATGGACATTGTGTAAGAAAATGATTTGATGAAGAGACTGTAAAACGCTGTGTTCTGAAGAGTGCCAAGCAATGGCAACCACATCAAACTAGAGTGCTCTAGGGGCAGCAAAGATTCCAAGCAGACAAGATAAAGGGAACTTCTTCACAGCCATGCATATAAAGGGCTGTTAGCAGAAGTGCAGGGATGTTTCCTTGGAAAAACAAATTACAAATATTGTGCAAACTGAAAGCATCATCCCATACCATGACAGTATTTTGCATCCTCACAAGCATGAAAATGGAGGGGCTGGGAGTGGAACAGCCAAGGACACCAAGATGCTTCACAGCCCTTTGGTAGAGAGGAGCCTGTAGAGAGTGGAGGTGCTGAACAAAAGAAAGAACAACACTGTTGGATTTCTACTCTGCCTCCAGACTGTTCTTAGTGTGTTGTGAGGAGCTGATGTCTTTATACTGCATGCATTTGACAGGATGCAAGCATAAATTTTGGCTTCCAAAAAGAGATACACACAAATTTTGATATAGCTATCTAGGTTAGACTGTATGAGGTGTGTGTTGGTTTTACGGGGATACTAAGGAGACTGCTAAAGCCACTGGTCCCATTTTTAGATTGTTAAATTTCAGTTTGGTGAATCCCACTTCAGGAGATACCTGTCCTGTACACTGTACATCAGTGTACATACCTGCAACCTGTTAAAACACCCTCAGGACATCTCACACAAGGTTTTCAGCCCAGACATGGGGTGTTTCAGCTCTTGCATTTCTTCGAAGTGCCCTTCTCTGCAGATGTCCACAGCCCTGAAAAGCTCAAGTTAAACATCGGCTTGGGCGTGGCACAGGCAGGTGATGGTTTCAGCAAGTAAACTTACATGGACTCACAAGAGTAGGAGGAACCTACACCAAGCTTATCACTGTTTCTGTACAGCCAAAATGTTATGGGCTCCCAGGTGCTGTGCTGCCAGTCCTCCCTTGGCTGCACCTCTCACTGACTGCTCTTCCTGCAGCAGGAGCTGCCAAGCCCTTGGTGGAGCACATAAGGCAGGCAGTCAAGAAGAGGGTCTGCTGTACATGGAGCCCTCAGCAAGGACAGTACAGTGCATGAAATTACTCCCTAAACATGTGACATAATCATATCAGCATGTATCCCATTGCAACAATCTCTTCTGGTTCTTACAGCTCTTCATGTCACCAGCACCGAATGCCGGTTTACAGTTGCTGTGATAAACACCTGAGGAAGGACTTGTGACAGAACAGTGGCATTCACCCACCAGAAATGGGAAGGAGACTTGCTCCCTTTTAAACTGTAGTTATTGCTTCACCATTGTCTACCCTATCCTTCCTTGTCAGTTAAATAGGAATTTAAAAGCAGAACTGATTTTTTTTATACATAAACATTTGTGGTAAGCAATGAGCCACAATAGTGTCGCAACCAAAACACAGTTGCTCAACGGCACCTGCTAGTGCAATTACTTTGACACAATATGTGCTCTTTGCTGTTGTCTACAGGGAAAACCAGCAGCAGCCTGTTACCCTGCAGCTCCAGCTGGCAAAAAAATTGTTACCTTGAACACTGCTCTTATTGCAGCGGAAAATAACAGAATTCCAGTGATTAAACTTGTTTTTCACTTATTATGAAGTGCATGCTATACCCTGCAACCAGATAACCTTGAGAGACAAGACTAAACCAAGATGCTAATTTACAGATAAATATTTTCATGGGACATGAGTATATGCATAAGGGAAAGCATGCCTGAGGGCATATTTTTCCTTTATTTTTCTCCATGGCTGAATTAGTTCTAGAGAGAAGACAGAGTCTTAACAATAGTCATCTGTTTCTTTGAATGTTCTCACAAACCCTTCCACAGTCCTAAGCGGGCGGAAACTTCAAAGAACTGGCTAAAGACAGAAGAACAACCATAAAATTAGAATCTGATCAGAAGTTCTGACAAATTTCACCTAAAATAACTATTCATTGTAGAATGCACAGTGCAGATGTTATCTATATATTTAGGGCTAAGGGTTTTTTTAAAGAGGTTTGTGAAAAATAACTGAAGTAAGAACGAGCCTTCCAAGAAGGTTTTAATTCACTGCAATGGGGCATGTAGTTCAGGTGGGAAAGGTATACAGGACCATAAATTTACAAAATAGAGAGTTTTGCATTGGCCAGTGTAGAAGACTAAAACCATCCATCTTCTTAGCATGTGTACTGGGAGCGTGATCCATAGGGAATGTGAAATTGGGACATTTAGTCACAGTGGAACAGATTCTTATATATCAATGTACAAGAAGCAACACAAGGAAATACTCTGGTAGGCATGGGCTATCCATCTTCTGCGTATGTAGAAATGTAACAAAAATATGATAATTTGGCTCTGAAGGCATCTCTACAGTTTTTACACCATTACAGCAATGTATACTGCCTTACAGTCTATACAGCCATGATAAAGTCAACTTTGTTGGAATAAAAGCCCAGAAAAAAGTTGAGAAGCAAGTAGATGGAAGGATAAAAAATTTCATCTATCTGTGAAATGAAAAAGAATAAAAGAGATGCTAAAGTTAGCATGGACAGTTTTCATTTTCAAGTTATGACTTCAGAGTGATGGACCAAATACTGAAAGTCAATATTTAAAATAAGTATGGTTTAAGTGTTCTTCTCATAGGACATGCTCAACGGCCCACAAGATAAGGTCTTTTTGTATGAATTATGATGGAGTGAAGTCTGCAGAGAAAGGGCTCATCCTACCATTTAATAGAACTGCTGGGGCTGGTACAATTTAGATTGCATCCCACCAAACCAAGGAAAACAGTATGAAAGCAGTGTGCTGAACAGATCAAAAGGAGACTCAAAAGAAATGACATTTGAGAAGCTTGAAAACGGACACAAAAATCTATATTTAACTTCTATTCACAACAGTGAGTAGCAGACTGGGAAAGGCCACTAAGCTTATTTTTTCTATTTTTTTCTATTCTTTTTACAATTAAAATTGGGAAAGAGTCTCAAAAAAAGAAGAGCAAAATGCAGAAAAAAAATGACACCTGAGGGGAAAAGATTGTCCTTTGCAACTTGCAAAGCTAACATTATCTAACAACAGGAGGGATAAATGTCAAAAAACCCAAAAACCTTGTGTACCATGGTAGCAAAAGGGCATTACTCACAGCCTGATATAAACAAGTAACAACTCCCATCTGGCAACAAAACTCTTTGCGAAGGGAAATGCACTGAAACTCCTGCCATTGATAACTGTGGCCTGTTATGGGAAGTACCTGCAGGATCCAATTGTGATTGCAGCAGAAGGAAGGGAAATGACATGCTCACGTCCAAAATAGCTTGGAGTCTGAGAGTATTTGAGGCACTCCAAAATAGCACACACTCAGAAATGAGAAGTGAGTAAAAGTGGACAGTGGGTACTGAGCAGTTCAGCCAGCTGAGCTCTGAGACTGCTCCTTACTCCTGACATGATGAAGCATCCACGTTACCATCAAACCCAACACCCCTCTCAGAGGAGGGAAGAGCAGAACTAGGCAGTGGTGGTTCAAACTGAAAAAACATAGGCAAGACTCTTTGGCAAAATGAAGTCAGAAACTAAAAATCATAAGGTCTTTTCATAATTCCAGAAAAGAAGCTGTCATTCATACAGAGCTTAAGCCACAGATTACCAAGGCCAAAAACAGCCTTGCTGTGAGATTCAGTGGGCTTTGGCTCATGTCCATCAGCTAAACGCTTTCTCTGGCAAGTCTACAGAGTGATTCAGCCCCAAACTGCTCAGTACAGCCAATTTCAAAAGTCCTATTCATATTCTAAAAAAGGCAACTGGACGTCATTCCACAGTCCCAGTTGCACAATTGTCTCCAAACAGGTGGCAGAAACAACGTCCGTCACTGGCCAGAAAAGAAAGGAAAGCCTGGAGTCTGTGCTAGAGCAAGATTTTACATCTAACATTCACACTATAGAACCAACTTGATATTTTCCATTGAGATTATTCTCTTCAAAGCACTGGCCAGGCTTCTCTCTGGTCGTTGGGTTTTTTCTTTCCCCTGATTTCACCACAGAACAAATATATTCATCTCCTCTTACAGGAAATCACATTAGCATGTGGAACTGATACAGCAAACAGTAGCAGGCATGGTAATATACTTGAGAGGCTTTCCATTACAGCAGGAAGGAAGATTCACAGAAATTAAATTAGCGTTTTTAGATAAAGGTATTAGTAATAGTATTTTGGATAAAGGAGATTGGAGTACATCCCACAGAATAGGAATTTCTGTGGAAAAAAAGCAGATATTTTTACAGCTTACCCAGGAAGAATGTAAATCAATAGGCATAAAAGTACTTTATTTGGCCCATCTTTTGCAAACAGAGCTTTTTAAAAAGATTCTGTCTCCCCACAACTTCCAGGCAACTTAAGGAAAGAAATTCATATTTTACCAATTTGACAGGGGAAGAGATCAAAAATTAACAGGAAAACATTCAAATAATTACTATTGACACTACTATTATGATATTTTTAAAACTGAAAGGCTTGTTTGGACAAGGTGTTTATTTCAATATTTTCCTGAATTAAATTCTTACTGTTCCTTTCCAAATAACATTTTATGCTTTAAAATAATCTGGCTGACAAGGAAAAGATGCTGAAGATCCCACAAATTTAACTCTAGCTTTTGAATTTTGCTTAAAATTTGAGTAGCTTCCTTTCTGCTGGACTCACTTCTCACCTCCCCTCTGGATTTTCAGATTTGACCCAATGAACAAAATTGTCTGTTGTTCAGGCACGTTGTTTGAACAATGACAAGAGGTGAGTCTGCAATGTGATGATACTGCAAGAGGACAATATCTCAGTAAAGAAAAAGCTCTACTTGTGAGAAAAACACTGCTGAATTCGCTGTTGCCTTGTGCTTGTTGTAAAGAGTGCATGCAGGGTTAACGCCTGTAGCACACCTTCTCTCCCTTAGGGCAATGTTCCTTAGCCATTTGTGGCTGCTGGAAATATACAGGACAAAACATCATCAGCTCCTCATCACAAGAAAATGTTGGATAATATTGCAGCGCAGGGCTGTTCTGGAAGCCCCTTTGTGAGATAAAACAAAGAATAAAACTGACTTTCTAAAAAAATAAAAGGCCAAGTTTCTATCATCAGTGAAGAAAATTTGGCCATGCTTTATGGCATCAAAAAGTTCAGAGAGACTTCAGCAGGAACAGGATTTTAAGAGAGTATGCACCAGTCTCCTTACAGACAACTTATTTCCTTTTGTCTTGAACTTAATGTGGGAAGTATTTTTGCTTGCCTGTTTTTTAGTCTTTTTATTTAAAGTTTTGGGCAAAGACACGAGAAGGAAATCTCCATTCTGCATTAATAGGTGCATGTAGGAACTTGTTGAGGAAGAAGAAATTAAACGCATTCCTACTGGAATATTGCAGCATTTCTCAGCTGCAATTTCACTGTTCACATACTTCAAGCAGGAAAACATAAAGGATCATATAAGTATTCCCATTGGCACTCTTTGCCATTTCTTACCAAGAAAAGCATCTTGAAGAACTCACCTCAGGTTTGACGAAAAAAATCTGAAATTCACTGTGTGATAAATGTTAGTGTTTATTAGTTTACTACAACCCTTTCCAAAACAAACAAACAAACAAACAAACCCCAAAAACCCCCAAAACCCAAAAAACCAACAATTAAAAAAACCCCCAAATTAAACTAAACCAGAACTAAACCAAAACCAAACAAATCCCCTCACAAAACAAAACAGACAGGGAACATGTCACTCAGCAATGCCCCGAATACGCCCAACTTGAGCTCTGCTAGAGCTTCGTTCAATTAAAACAATTGGTTAGATCTGAGAATTGCTTCCTTTTTTCATTCCTCTTCCCTCCTCTTTGTTTGGGAGGAGAACAGGCAAACAGAAAAATTTCCGCTGGTGAACTGTAATGTGTGTTTGATAGTGAGGCCAAATTATACAACTGAATCAACATACTTTGATCTCTAACTATCACTTCTCTATCTTTTCATCCAACATAACCCATTCAGCTTTCCTCTCTGATTTTCTCCCATTCCCCTTGAAACACACCCATTTGCAAGCTGCTGTGGAGTGCTGACCTTGTCTTCAAGATCCCCCAACATGACAAAAGCTGCATTAACCTTGCCAAGGAAGAAGGACAGGGGCAGGTTGTGCAGGTTTGCTTTCCCAGGAGAATCTAGATGTACGAGAAATTTATAACTGAGAAGTTTAAACATGTTGTAAGAATATAAATATGCTGTATACATATAATGTAGTATATATGCTCATGTACTATGTCCTAACAGGAACGCTTGCAAAATATTTGGCAGACAATCAAATGATATTAAAAGGCTATCTTTCCTCACTCCATATTGTAATGTTTCAGTTCCTTGTTGTTAAATTAAATGAATACACAAAATAACAAGGGTTGAAAGGGAAAGGTGTACTGCAGAGCCTCCCTAAGAAGGAGCTGTATCTGTAGAAAATTAGTATCTGAGTAATAGAATGCTTTGGGTTTTTAATCAAAGCAGATTATTAATTTTTGCTCCAAAATGAGAGTGTTTTCTGTGGTTTTTTTACAAGTGAGAACTTTTTCTTCCTCTTGAAAATTCAGTTACTGGAAAAGAAAAATTCACTGTGAAGCACTTTAGATAAATAAAATCATGTGTACCCATCACAATCCTGATACTCAGGAGTAACAGAGAAATCTGAGGAAGGTGCACTTCAGGAACCCCTCCAAACAAGTCTAAACACAATAGTTTGGAAATCTTCCCTGATTTCTCCTGCAGCTTACTTTGGCTGATGTGAAGGGGAGAAAAAATACACATCTTTTTCATGCAGAGATTGACCTACATGCCTAATTTTACCATTTGTAAAGCCAGAAGATTAAATATGAGCACAAATCTTTGAGGAGGTGAGGCCTAAAAACATTTTGATAGAAAAACAGAGGAATATGCAGGATGGTGGATTACATCTTTTTCTCTTTACATACTAAGAAAGCTAAGTGGAGTCTGTAGCACCTTACAGATTAATTATCAACTACACACTAAGTTTTTCATTCCTTTCCTCATTTATTGCTTCTAGCTGACAGCTGGTAGTTTTACTTTTCTCTTGCTTTGAGAGTGCCTACCTTTTACTGGTAATAAGTCCTTTCAAAGAACTATGTTTGGAGTTCCTTGCAGAACAGAGTATCTTCCAACCAATCCCATTTCATCTGTCAGAGAGTCCAGAGATTTTAAGCAACTCCCTTTGAGTGGATTAGAGTAACAGAAATAGCCTTGAAGACTTTTTTTGGAGAGGGCAGGTCTACTCTGAAGTGGTTATAGCTCAAAAGCAATTACCACATATTTCCAGAAGAAATTATGGCTTGGTGGCACAAAGGTACACTACCACACTGTGGGAACCCAGGGCATCTCTTTGGCTGCCCTAGGAGCTCAGGAAACCCTGGCCAAACAGTCTGGGAACTGAGCAAGAAGGATTGACCCCAGTACAGGGTGGTTACAGCCCTGTCCAGGGGGGTGAACAGGGGGGTTTTGCCTCCGTCCGTGGGGGTCACAGACCATGGCACAAGGCAGAGATGAATTACAAATCTCAAGAGTGTGAAATAGAGTAGTTTAGCTTATCACAGAGAGAGAAATATGTAGTTTTAGGTTTTCACAATGGAAGTAGATGGAGACAAGATGGAGATTTTGGGGCGGTTCCTAAGGCTTTTCTTCTTCTTCTTCTTCACCTCCATTTTCTGCTGTGACGTTAGCACAATGTGGCTTGTGGAGATTGGGCCAAGTGGACATGGCCTGTTTGGTGTGGATGGTGGACATTGGTAGGAAATGGTAAACAATATGTTCGTAATAATCTGTATATAAGGTGACAACATTTCAGGGGACTGGGAGTTCCCTGATGGCCGGTGTTCAGAACAGTCCTCACTGAGGACAGAGCAAACTATGGGATAAGAGAAAAGAATAAATACCATGATAGACCTTGAGAAACTGAACCTTGAAGCCTCTGTCTCTTTCTTGCGTCTGCCCTGAAGCATCCAGGAGGGCAAAAAGACTCTGACCACCTGAATATCGGAAATCGTAATCCGATACCACGCTGGCGTAAAAAGGCATTCAGGATAATTTTAAAAGTAAAATTAAAAAAAAAAAAAATTAAAACACCCATTCTGTGTTGTTGGTTTGTGTTTGGATTGGATTTTTTTACTGGACACTAGAAGTTATGCTTTTTGGATTTTTTCCCTTTGGAAATGAACCACCTAAATGTGTTGCTTGTGAAGAAGACTATGAAATGCTTTGTGGACTCCAACAGATAAAATACTGTAATATAGTGACTCATAGATCTCCTGGTGTAAGTAGGCTAAATTTCCATAGAGGCTGCCCTTTGAAGTCAGTCCTACAGTAGATGTTGAGTCTTACTCCCAAGAGAAAGAAAACACATATCAAATGTTTAGGAAACTAACTTTATTTAAGGTATTCACATTAAAACAACACAAAATCCTAAAGCAGAATTAGCACCAAAAGGACACAAAGGACCAAACAACCAGCTATGCTTATAATCCAGTTATTAATATAACAGCTTCAGTGGTTCAAAGAAACCTGCAGCAGAATGAAGTGGAGCTTGGAGTGAGCTCAAACTGCAGTCCAGGCCTCAAGAAACCATCACTACACCACCCTAAAAGGAGAGTTGGACCCACCTTGTGTATCACTTCAACAACCCCAAATGTCAAAGGAAGAATCACTTAAAACATTATAAAAAGTAAAGATGGTTGAGAGGACTAATAAAAGTGCAAATGGAAACAGTAAAAAATTCACAAAATATGAGCAATGGAAATGAATCCAGAAAGCCATTTAGTCAGAAGGCTAGAAAGCTTGAGCCAGGAGAATTATGAATGTTAGCAGGCCACTGAAAAATGTGAGCCAAATACTTTTATACATAACTGGACTAACATGAAACGAAAAGAACCCATATAGAACTGAGGGAAAAGCATAAGTTCTCACTGCAAGCAAAAAAAGGAGCAAGGTTAATCCACTGCTGGTAGCTGAAATGTGAAGAAGCAAGAGAAATTGTAACCTGAATTAGTTTATCAGGGATCACTCAGGAGATGAACACAATCACAACACACAAACACTGTCTGTTATGAAACATGCCATAATTAGAAAAACAAAATTCAATAACCAGGGTCCCACCAGGGGGTACTTAACCATTCAAAATGGTATACAAAGAAAGAGCAATAGTTAACAAGCAAAACAGTTTGTTTGTCTTCTTTATCAGCCTCAGCACACATTATGTGGACACAGACTAGGACAAATTCAGTATTCGCTAGCATATGATACTGTTACCATTCTTTTCCAAGAAATAAATTTTTAAAATAACCCACTAACTATGCATCAGTTAATTTGAGATCCCATATTTTAGGCACTTAAGCTTTTATGTCAGCAACGTTCTGAACTTAAACCTTTCCCCACTGAAGCTCCTGTTTTGAACATCCTGTCCTATTCCCAAAAAAATAAAATGCTTGCAGAGACCATTGGCTTTAGCTGTCCCTGTGGCCATTCAGCTTCTTGTGTGGCCAAGGTCTTGAAGCCTCAAGTATGAGAAATTGAAATGCAGTAACCTAAACTCTGTAAAATAACTGAAATTTGCTATGAATAATTGGTCTTTGGGGAATTTAGCTTAATCTGTGGCATATTCCACCTCTTCACCCTCCTTCCCACTGACCCCTGAGTCCTAAAGAGAAACAAAACACATATTTGAAATGTATTAATAGAAAGAAGGTCCCACATCAGAGAGTATTATATGTAAGTTGTAGGAAAGCCAACACCCTATTAAGGTTAAGGCATTGACAAAGCAAGTAAATGTAAACAGGCAGAATGTTCAATAACCACAAAATAGTAAAACTTTGTAAATCACCCAAATCAAGACAGAAACCACTTTATTAACAGATATAAAAAGGACCAAATTACATTCTGTGGTAGATAAAACAAATAATCAGAGAGCTAAGAACCACAATGCCTTGGAAGGCAGTATGCTCAGGAAACACTGGATGCATGTGTTCATGCCACTGAGCTCCTGGCATTGCAGGGGTGAGGCCTAAATATGAACTTAAATTTCATGCTCTAACTCCTGCAAAAATAATGTTAGACAAATTGTCAGAAAGGTCAAGCTAGTTTAATATGTTCTGATACTTTAACTAATTTTATCCTTATAGCAGATACACATACACACACACACACACACACACACACACACAAAGCCTGTGTGAGATGACAGTCAAAGAATAAAATATTTTTTTTTCTGAACTTTGGAGCAAAAGTTCTATTGCAATTCACTTAAGAATTGCCCCTTCACTTTGGGAGAGCAGTTCAGGGTGGTTAATATTTTGCCCGACTCACTGAGAACTAATAAAAGTAAAAGATGTGCAGCTGCTCCTTCTAATCTGAAAATAAATCACAAAGGCAGGCACAAACAAAAGGCAGGTGAGTTCTCAACTGAACGATTAGGAGGAGGAAAAACGAGAGGAGCAATAGGTAAAGTAATCCACTAACTTCTTCAACAAAATTTAATCAGAAAAGTGGTTTAGAAAGGGGCTGCAAATCTACTGAAAACAAAGTTTCAAATAACAAACACCAATAAAAGTACAAAATAAATAATAGCCTCAAGGCCAAAGTCTAGAGATTAGCAGAGCAATCAAAACGAGCCAAAAACAAACAATCATAAGTCTGTGAAGCAGTCTGTCAAGAAAACAGCTCTCAAAACCAGATTTAGGAAACAAGCTCTGTGGAGGGAATGGTCAAAGGCTGACTGATAGAGCCAATATTTCCACCCTGGCTGGGATTCCTTGGTGAGTGTCAACCTAATGAAACAAAAAGACTTTTCCTAAAAAGCAAGTACATTTTGTGAGGATAAGGGATCATAACGAACAGAGCAAAAGTTTGTCCCATAATCTTAGCATTAAACAGAGTTATTCCCTCTTGGCACTGAAAAATTTTGGTGACCTTGACTTACATTTACTCCTAGGAAATATATTGGAGCTGTACTGCAGGATACAGTATACATAGCCCAAGTGGCGGTAATCAATACACCTTTGGCACACAGTCAATCAAAATACACACTGAGATGCATCAGCCTTGCCCTGACTGTGAATCTGGGTATTCATCTGAGACAAAGAATGCAAAATGTCCCCTTTTTAATCTTCTGCATCCTCCTAAACCAGTGAGATTTGGAGGCTGTTACAGCTCTCAGACAACTGTGGACTTATATATTAAAGATTAAAGTATCACAATGTGATCACTTGGTCAAGACCCTTGCCTGCAAGATCATAACACCCACAACAGTAATATTTCAGAATATTTCCAGCCCTTGAACCTAGACTGTTGGCAAGTTGAATTTTATAATTGTACATGAATGTTCCAAAAATTAACTACAAAAAAAAAATAAAAATCTGCCACATATTAAAAAAAAAAAATTATCCTTTTTTGCCTAAATGTTTATTCTGGTCAATTTGACTTTCACCAGTTACTCTTTTTACAACGAGACCCTGCTGCAAATATCCTGTTGCACTCTCCTCCACTGAGACACGCTGTTGCCACTTTTGGCAGAGGCAAGCCCCAAACTCAAGAAAGTCTGTGTGGATTCTGAACTTTCTGGTGACAAACCTCGGCACTGAGGTTAGCAGAGCTAATGACATGCATGAAGATGAGTGCGCATCTAATCACGTATTTGCAGGGTCAGACCCCATTATAATATTACTAACACAGGATCATTTAACAGAGAGACCAGAAACTTTTCCTTGTGTCAGAGGAATAAATCCCCTACAGTTTTAAAGCTCCTGAACAAATAGGGTTTTCATATTTGTTTGCATCTGCTATTTTGGATCTTTGTCATTTACCCTGGACCACATTTAGGCCTGGAGCAGCTGAGCGAAAAGTCTGGGTGTGTTTGTTTTTTTATTGCCCGTGGAACTGAACCATGAGGTAGTCCAGCCTGAAAGGAAACTAACCCTGAATGCATGACCAATGGGATTGTAGTGTAAAAAAAAGTGCATTTTAAAGTTTACCCAACAGCAGTGTCTCTTCAAGCAGTGTGACCCTGTGGCTTCATTTAACATTTCTAGGACAGAGTCTGCAAGGTTAATGTGTTAAGACAGTAAAAACTTTCCCTTTGCCTTGGGCACATCACTTCTATTCAGCAAGGCAAATAACACCCCACCTACAGCAGGCTGCCCAGAAGCCCAAATGCTGCACAGCAACAAGCCTCTGTTTCTTCCCGTCTCCTTGTCTCCTTGAGACTGACATTGCCTGGGTGCTGAATAGCCTGGTGGGAAGAGTTCAATGCAGGGTTTGCACTTTCCCAGCCATTAGCCAGCTGCCACCGCATTTCATTATCTTAGGGGGTGCTTTTATACATCAAAGGCACTTCCAAACAGTGAGATGAAGTGGAAGTAACTGAGCTTGGTCCACGTTGTAAGTTGCAGTATTATTTATTGTCGTTATTTTTTGCGCCCGTCTCATGCCATCTGGCCCGCTAACTGTAAAGGCTGGTGATGCAAAAAAGACTCAACACACCCCTCTCAATTTCTTGGAGTGAATCCTGCTGAACAACTAGGCCTTGGAGCAACTGCCTGTTGTTATCAGGACTTTCCATTGTTTTACACAAGGAGCCCTCTAAAAAGCAGGGGGAAAAAACAAAGGTAGCAGACAGGATCTCATGTGAAAACAAAGTAAGCAGAGCATGAAAAGCGTCACTGAGATGGCTTTCATTTTGCTTTCTTTCTGATGTAGCCAAGAAATAAAGAGTTGAAAAAGATTTCCTTTCAGTCTTCTAAAGAAGTTTCTTGTGAATAAAGCAAGGTAGTGAGTTTTGCATAAGATCGCCTAAAATCACTGTTCAGCTGTTTTAACTTACTTCAGCTTTTGTCTTATTATGGCCTTCTTTTAATGACAAAAGCCCATATGGCTGGTGATTTATTGTACTTCTCCAGCATTTGAAACCTGCTTTCCATTACTGGAAACCTCTAATTGATATATTCACAAAATCTTTAGAATTACATTAAAAGAGAGAAAAAGTGAAATCTCTCTATGTGTCACAGACTGCTTGTGAGTGGTGGCTTAAACAAGAGTTGTCAGTGGACATAGGATTGCGTTGCACTCTTACATAGTGGTTTGGTTTTACAGACCATGGAATAAACCACAGCAGATTTCTATTTTGTGCCTGCCTGCCACCCAAATATCCTGCTGCCAGATCTTCATGCTGACATTTTATGACATAGTATTTTGTCTAATGATTACTTTTACTTTCCTTTAACTATTAACTTGAGACTTTAGAAATACAGTGGTTTGACTGTGAATGAGTAAGGGCAATTGACTGTGCAGTGTCAAGGTACCATGGCTTAAAAAATGTCCACTTGCAGGACATTAGTTCTCTTTTTTATAAAATCACAACATTGTTTTCTGGTTTTATTTGCTTACCATGAAAATAAATATTTGCTACAGTGAATTCTTGTGTGAAAGGCTCTGATTCTGCAAACCAACTCACACAGGTAAAGCTTTTGCTCACACATTCTCTAAAGGTGAGTGTGCATAAAGAAGAGCTTGCAGCATCAGGGTCACAAATTTGCATTTCCCTTAGTAGGCTTGGTTAACTTAATTTGACATTGGCAGGAATAGGAGCTGAGTACAAGACATTTAATTTGTCTTCAAATCTCTTGCTAGTGTGTACTCATTGCAGATGACCTGTAGCTGTGAAATATCTCCCTGTAAGCAAGCAACTAGATTGCTATCCAAACTGACTTGGAAACAGTTGTTAGAGAAAGCAAGCTACTGGCAGCCAACATCAAAAACAAAAATCCCTGACCTTGACTGTTCTTAACACAAAAGCCCTTTTCCTGCTGTTTTTCAGTGAATGAACGAACGAGAGCCAACAAATTATATAGCAGACACTTTCTTCTGAAAAGATAAAGTAAATCTCTTTTATTTCTATATACAATCTGCTTCACAAGCACAAAGACAGGAAGCAATATTGGGAAATTTTTAAAAATATGATTTGTGCTGGATAGAGTCTCTTCCTTCTCCTTTATATCACTTAGAACAAATAGTGAGCCAAGAATTTCCTGAACTTTTGCAATTTGCTTGGAAAATGTATTCTCCCTTCCCTGCTACTGCTTTATGAAGAAAGAGTTTATTCCTAGTGGTATGTTTTGAATTTCACTTAAAATAAAACTGCATCTTATATACTCTGCTCCAGTTCTACTCCTGCCATCTTGGCTTTCATTGTAATGGGATTGAACAGGTGCTGTGACACAGATTTATTTTCAAGTTGCACACAGATAATCGTCCCCATTTTAGAGTGTGGTAGGCATCCCTTCCTGGATAACCAACCCTGCACCACACAAATGGAGAGAACAGTCACAAATAAATAAGTCCTTTGCTCAGTTTTAGAAATATGAGCAAGCCAGATGTATCCAGTAAGTCTCCACAGACAGATTTGTGTAGTACCCCAAATGAGCTGCCCACAGGAGGTCTAAGGCTCACGGGACAGACATTTTTATGCCAATGAACTAGGAACTGCTCAAAAGCAATATGGCCAGTGCAAGTAGGTTTCCCATCTGTTTCAGGCAATAGGATGGCACCTCTTTTGTCATTTCAATGAACATTTATTCCCCATTCAGGACCAAATGGGTAAAACAGGGTCCCTTGATAGGCTGGATGGGCAGCATTTTACCCCAGTGGCCCCACAAGCTGTCGTTTGGGCTATGGCACCTGAACAAGACACCGCTCAGGGAGGCAGCAGGCAGTGTCTTCTGCAGGGAGATGGGCAGCCAGCACAGCCCCACTCTACAGGGGTTTGGGGGAGGGAAACAGTGGAGTAGCATGAAGGGCACAGGGCACTGAGCAGCCCAGGGAGTAGAGGGAAAAGCTCCAGGAGGAGCTTGATCTCTGGAGAGGTGAGTAGTTGGTCTTGGCACTACATTTGTCTGGGGGGAAAGGTTAATTTCACCCTCTGTTAAACTGGATTAGGAAAAAAAATCACTTAATTAGCCTTCAGGCTCAGTTCCTCACCTGATGAAAGCAGGACCATCTTTCACTCTCCCCCTGGAGCAGAGGAGCAGCTGAGGACGTGGCCTCCAGTGCTTCCCGCCCTCCTGCAGGGTGTCCCCAGCAGCTCAGCCCTCAGACCCTCACTGCGGGCAGGTGCACACTGAGGGCACACTGCAGCCTGCCAAAAACAGCTCCCCTGGAGAGCGTGGTCCTCTCCAGCCTCCACCTCCCCTTTGCCATTCTGCCCAGCTGTCAAATGGATGCTTTTCTTTGCCAGCTGGTTTGGGGCAACCCAAACTGCTACTGCAGCAAGGCTCTGGAGCAGCAGGAAGGAGAAAGGCAACTGGATCCAGTGCTTCCTTGCTGCAATCAGGAAAACGGCAGAAATTAGAAAATGTAAATGACACTGCATTCACAGGTTACCTATAGACCTTCCCTTCCAGGAGAAAGGGGATGTGCAAACACACTGCAGCTCTCAGGATTCCCTGTCAAAGCACACAGCAGCCCTGGCTGAGAACTGGTCAACCAGATCCTAAATCTAATGGTCAGAAGAAAATGGGAGTTCAAATGATGTATCCCATTCACCAAAACAATGATAATTGTAGGGTCCCATGAGAAAATTAATTTCATCTGCTTCAGAGTATCTTTAAATACCATGACCGCAAGCACTAAAGATAATAATAGTTCTCACTTTGCTTCAGATAGGTAGAGTAAAAGTAGCCTTCTTCAGATTTATATTTCATTAAAGGTCACCATGAATTATGACTCTCTTTTGAACTGCTCAGCTGTTACCATGCAGGATCACTGTCTGGACAACCCTCCCAACACACCAACAGCTAATGAGCAGTGACAATAAGTTACGAGGCACAATTCAAGGAAACAAAAAACAAAAATGGAAGGATATGAATTCTACAGAGCACACATAGAAAAAATGGGTGGGATGCTCGTTTCCTCAAATTGTGTACCAACTTCATAAGTTAGCCACAAATTATCCTCCATTAAAGGATGAGGGTATCATCTTACATCCCACCTTTGTGTTCTTTTTCCAGCAATCCACTGTGGATCCAGATCTCTGCTTCTTCTGTTTGAAGAACAGTAAGGTTTTTTTACATGTTTTTGAAACATGGAGTATAGTTGCTGACATGACTCACATGCTGGTCTTGCAGCACAGAAAATCAGCTTCAAAATATCTGAAAAAAAGAAAAGAATCACCGTGCAGACGTACACTAACATGCTCAAATGGTAGTGCTTGAACTATATTTAGCAAGACAACAAATAAAGGATGGATTACAACATCATGAAAACAAAACAGATTTTTCCTACAAAATCTTGCAGCAGCTTTCAGACAGGATTAATCTGCATTTCTGAATGAGATATTCTTAACATATTTTTTTTAAAGCTCTGGGTTTAGTTTCTTGTTACTTCATTGTCTCTTGTTCCCCCCCTCCAAAAAAAAAGCAACACTTCTTTTTTCTTTCTATCTTTTTTTTTTTTGTAACTTAATAACTACATTTTAATCCAGTTGTTTAGTCTCTGTGCTATCATTGCTGTCTTCTGTTTTCAATACGATACACACAGTAGCTAAAAATGCTGTTGTACTGTTACACTGTATGCAGTACACAGTGTACCAAGTGCATGTTTATTCTTAATCCTTAGCAGTTCTCAGTCATGAGCTAACAAAACTGAGCTCTTTTTTTTTTTTTTTTTCACTTGTTTCCTTGGTTTGGGGTTTTTTTGAGGGGAAAATATGGAAAATCCTTGTATCCATTGTATGTATCCATTTAAAGAAAGTATTTTGTCCTCTGGTATCAAGAGGTTGGAAACATTGGCAAGATGCAGGATTTCCAAAAAACAACGAGAAGTGATTCCATATAAAAAACCCCTGATGTACAGATCAAATTTATACATCTTTTGCTTCACAAATATGGAATTGCAAGGCAAAACAAATGTGTTATATCTGTAAGGTGGCTTTTTCTAAGGAAATATTTATGTGTTTGGGAGACACTAAATTTACGTTACTGTAAAACAGATTACTTAAATATCTCCTGACCATTAAGCAAAGAACATATTTGTTTACTTTTTTACATCAAATACACACTCTTTATATGAGGAAGAGTTGCACGGTATATAAGAAACTTGGGTTTATGTTAAAAGACAAAATAGCAAAACATAGTATATTATGTTTCAAGACAAAACAAAATAAATAAATATTTTTTCTATTGTTAGAATTTCACAGATTAGATGCAAATCCAGAGTTAATCAAGTTGGAAAAGAAACAAAACTGAAAGAGCATGCTCTTTAGCAAAGAAAACTTAGTTTGACAGTGTTAAATAGATAGCTGGGATCTGCTGGGAATACATACCTTGGTTTCATCTGATTGACCTCATATCATTGCTATGGTGCATAACTACACCTGACAGGTCATTGATTGTCAGTATGTAAAGCAGATCCTTGGGGAAATAACTTGGCAGAGAGCAGCTTCCCGTGTTTTTCACATTTCCACAGCAAAAATTCAAGTCCCTACTCCAGTATTCACCACATATAGAGAAGAAAGAAAAACAATGCCCTTACAAAAGGCTTTATAAATGACAAAGATGGTTAGCAACTGCCTCACATGTCAATTAACAGATTTCAAGCTCAGATCACAAATATGACAGAATAATGTTGATTTCAAATTTCAGAATGAAAAAGCAATACTTTTTTTCTCCCTTCAGCCCAGCTTTCACTCCACAGCTCCAATAACTTTAACACTTTTCGTGTTCAGTCCTGCTTGATAATTTTGCCACAAATATGCAGCGCGCACACACGTGCACAGTAAAAAAGCCTCACAGATTAGAATGCTGTTTATTCTGCTGCCACAAAAGCAATTTTACTCTACTTTGTGTGACCAAATGTACCATAATGTTTTCATCACCAAGTTAAAGAGAGTATGCCTAATGGCTTATACAGTCCTACTACACAAGAACCCTATTCAAACATTTGCTCAAGTCATGCATGGCTTTAGTCACATGCATAATAGCCTACAGACAAAAGACACAAGAGACAAGGAGGGCTTTATGTATCAAACTGAAAGTAGTATTTCCCTGTGCTGATACTATGTAAACATCAGAAATCTGCAGGATGTCATATTATACGAATTTTTTTATCAGAGAAAAAGAAAGAAAAATCAATGCCTATAACTACAGTACCTGTGTCTGGAAAGGATGAACACATAGTCAAAAATGATAATGACAAATTTAGATGTGAACAAAACAAAACAAAACAAAAAAGAAACAAAACCCTCAAGAAACAACAACATAGCAAACCAATGGTTTTTACGTGTACATGTTTACAACACACTAAACGCACTAAACTGTAGTACTTAATGCAGATTAAGCAAAAAGCCTTTTTGTCAGGATATAAAAGAGCCATTCTTTGGGGATTTTATTAGCTAGATGGACATGCTCACAAATTCAGGAAGAGACATAAACAGGTAAAAAAATCTTTATCTATTGGGAGTGTTCAGTGATAGCACACTTCAATGCCCAATGCCTGCACAAAGTCTTGTGCATTAGCATGGGGCTACCGCTCTGCAGTCAACACCACTCATAGGGTGTCACCCCAAGAGACAAGGGTAGGGAGAGGGAAACTGCTGGGCAAAATCATCAATTAATGTAAGCTGATGGGACAACCCCTCCTCCACCCCTCACCTTCACAGCAGCCAAAGCTGCACTTCACAGGAGCAAACAAACACAAGTACAAAACTACGAGTGAAATCAGAGCAATCCGATCACAGATCAGACATACAGACATACAGACATACAACTCTCCCTTGAATCTGGTCAGTCAGCAGAGCTTTCTCAAATCAGATGTCTACTCTGTAACACAGGGATAAACTATGCCATTTTCCAAGCAAAAACCAAAGGACCTGTAAGGGATCCAGCCCTATGGATCAAGTTATCGTTTCCGGCAAGACAGCTGAGTGTACCTCTTCTACATTGTTCAATTATTTAAGAAAGCCAATAAAATGAAATATTTAGAAAAGTTCAATCTTTAATAGACAATCTTGCCTTGTAATATGCATTTCATATAAATAGAATACATCTGTAGCATTTCCATTGGTATATTCTGAAGTATGTTATGAATGAGATCAGTATCAATATTCCCATTTTCAAATGGAAATCAGGATATACGGAAAAGAGAACTGAGTTAGCCCAGTCAGTCACCTGAAAATGAACCAAATGCTTTCTAGACCAAAAATTTCTGACTTCACGTATCAAATCTACAAGAACATGCTGTCTTCCTTAATACCATACTGGGGCACCAGCTGACAAAGACTTCACTATGGCTAAGAGTTATATAACTCTACAAATAAGTGTGAAATGGAAGTTCATTCCACAATGGAAAAAAATATGTTAATTTATAGTAATGGAAACTTTGATGGGAATGGTTTTACTTTCTGCTAAAATATTGAGGAAAAAAATGATTGCTCAGGTCCAGAATTAAAATTTTAGTCAAAAGCAGTAAGAGAGCTGCCTGAAATAGTTTTGTAGTTTGAATCCCCAGGTGCAGTGTATTTCCTAATTAATATTTTGTACTCAGACAGCCCAAAAAGACAGAGTGGTGATGTGAGGTTAATGGAAGAACTGTTTTGGCATATTTATATCTGGTATGCTTGTGGCCCACAGTGTCAGGAGGACTGAATTTCTGAGGCAATGTTTGTCAAATATTCTTCCTAGTGTTAATTCCAGGTGATCTTATTCACTGCATGGTAATACAAGGTGAACAAAATCCTTCCTCCATAAAGAAAAACCCCAAATAAGCAACAAAATACACACAAAAGCCCCAAGGCCTTGTTGGGCAGGCTGCAGGACGATGCAGCCTCGGGAGGAAGCAGAGCTGCTGATGTGGCAGTTAGATAGAGGTGCTGCCCTTTGCAGAGCGCTCTGCAGGATGGTTATCTGGCTGCTGCACACACTGATACACCCACGGCCATGGGAACATAGCTGCTCCTACACAATACATATTTTGCTTCTCGTATCTTGTACATATGGCTACAAAACCTGAGCCTTGTTAAGAGACTATCTCCATTTACCACTACACGTAGTGTGCTGTTTTGTCAACATATTTTTTCAGACTGTGTACACTAACATTTCTAAAATTAGAGAAAAAAACACATGTAAAATGGCACTACCTACAGATTAACTATACCCTCAGGAATTTAAAATATTAGAAAAGATTGAGCAATATTTGCCTGTGATTTCAAATAATTAATGCTCCTATCCTGAGACCCACCTCAGTATTACCTGCAAGACACTCCCAACAGCCTGCACTGGGTCACAGCTCAGGCAGTGTGGTTGGGTTGAGACAGGTTTAAGCTCATACCAGAGCCACACAGAAAATTTGGCACACCCCAGTGCCTGTCCTGCCCATAGGCTTTTTTTTTTTTTT
>VWYP01016695.1:242934-261215 GCA_013400435.1 Pycnonotus jocosus | reverse complement strand
TTCTCCCCCTGGGGTTTTTTTTTTTTTTTTTTTTTTTTTTTTTTTTTTTTTTTTTTCCAATTTCTAGTTGGGAACAGTTGATGAGTGGTACTCTGGTCAGGCATCAGGAGTAGATATGAAGCAAAGGAAAGAAACTTTGACAGAATTCCAGATTTCTGCTCTTTTGTCCTGTGTCAGTTTGAGCAAGGGTTATACCATGTGTAGACCTGAATCTTAACTCACTCATCAGGACTGACCCTTGGACAAGCCTCACACCACTGTTTGCAGGATATAAGCCTATATATAGTGTTTGAACAAGGCAAATGGAAGTGCGTTAAGGCTCGAAATTAAGGTTTTGACCTTGGCTTAAGATTTGTGACAACATATGCAGATACAGCAGGCAGCTCCTTTATTTGCCACCATACAAGCTGTGCAGGTAAATTAACCTTAAGTTTGCTCTTTTAGTACTGACACTTATGAATAAGTGGAATTTCCCATTAGTTTTTAACATTAAGCTCTACAGACTGAAAATAGAGTCTCTTAATTCCAGCAAAGAAATTATCATAAGCCTTACTAAAATGATCTTCAGGTTATAAGAACTATGAAGTACTAGAAATAGCTTTTTATTTTCTTAAGGGGCTTTGAAAAAATAATGACAGCACAGGTAAAATACAACTGAGGTTTTGTTGTTGAGATTACTTTTTCCCACTTTGTTTGCAAAAGAAAATATAAACCACTTAGAAACATCTTCCAGAAATAAAAACAAACTTTTGCAAATTTGGGTTAAATTAAGTGAATGAATTTGACAGGTGGAAACGAGGGTAAAAAATCAGAAACACTGAAGACTTTGCTTTCTATATTTGCTCATCAAACCATGTAGATTTCTGATTGTAGGATGTTTTCATTCAAAATGCTGCTAAAGCTTTGTATAGGCAACAAGAATTTTAATGGATTTTGCTTTTGAGCAATTTGAACTATTTTCTTCCACTGTGTAGTTTGATACCTAAATATGTAATTCCCATAACTTTGATTCTTTAGATTATTTATTATGACACTATATGTATGTAACCCTGAGTAGCCAGAAAATTCATCTTTACTGTGAGCCAGTGCAGGAGCAGAATGTTCAAGTTATTGCTCTCTCTGGCACTCACACCTCTTCCAGAGGCTCCTCACCCCTACCCAAAAGCTGTGCAAAACCCTAAAGCCCTGCATAGAAGGAGCATTCTAATGAGCCTGGGCTCTCTGGTGATGCAAACCTGGTGCAATACTTGTGCTGCTGCTCCCCAGGGCTGCTCCCAAGGCATATTTCCATGAAAAGAGCCAGAAAAAGGCACAGGATCATGGCTTCTAAGAGGACAAAGCTGCTTCTTTCACCACCAACATGACACTGCACAAGATTTCGGGTTCCTAAAGTCCCTTTAGTCAAGCACGTCAAACTCTTTCAGTATTACAGTTATAATGCATTTTTTATTTGTAAATAGCTACTTTCAGCATTACAGCAGCAGGACAGACACAACATAGGCAAAGATATTTTGTATCAAGGAGCACAGACAGGACAGGGTGTCCAGGACCTTTAGCTTCAGCCCCTTTTCCCTCACTGTCTTGCAGGAACTATTTCATATAGTTTCTTTTACAAAAATTGATGGAAATCTCTATGGGTCTTTTATTTAAGAAAAATAATAAAAAGCAATACTCCTGGCAAAATAAGGTAATTCTGAGCCACCAAAAGGCTTAAACATAATGTCAACGTTAAACCAAAATGCAGCTGTAAGATTCGAAAATTAACTGCTTCCCAATCATAACAATAAAATGCAGGGAAAACCATCCTATGTTTATTAATGCAGTACCTGCATGTCTGACCACAGGGATCACTTCCATGGATCTGACTGATTCACAAAAATGCAGAGGTTACAAGAAATTAGGTTTGTTTAATAAAGATTGATGGAGTATACTGCAAAAGACAAAAGTTCCTTGTTCATTTAGGCTGCTTGTCTGAACTTGTGTTTAAGCAAAAAGAAATTAAAGAAGAGTTCTGTAACTGCTTAAATAAGAAACACACCCCACAGTCAGACAGCTGGATAACCTGTGTTCTCTTGTCCCCTACAGCACACCCTACTACCATATTCTGGTCAACGTATGCAGAATGCTACTTCTTTTCAATCACATTTATTGAGCTTTTATGCTCCTTACTGGGGACTCTCTCCTCCTAGAAGCTAGAGTACAATCTGTGTTTTAATTTCTAGTCACTAGTGTATTTATGAAAATAAAAGACAAGAAGCTCTATCTTTTGATACTGTGGTTCATCCTGAAATATTGTACTTCACATAGAGACAGCTCGAACCCATGAGAAATCTGATGCAGGTAAACTAATTTGCCACTATGAAATGGCAACTGATGCTCTGCACTTCTGAGATGTATTCAGGACTCTAATATGTGTTTAAACACGCATTGAAACATCTCTTCCTTTTAGTCATTCAGTCACTTTTCTGATACAAACTCTGGCTATGTTTTTGTTCCCTTCTTCTATTTACCTTATCAACTACCCATTAAACTGTGAGCTCAAAATGATAACATAACCTAAGCAAAAAACAGGCATCAAAGCAATGAAAATATTACTTTTGAAAGGTCATGATTTCAACAGTATAAAAAGAGCAGTAAAAACACCACTGCCTTTCAAGATTCTTTGAGAACCTCTCCCCTTCCTCCAGGCTTCTTATAACAATTCAGGTGAACATACAAGGCTTCATTTTCAGTGCTTCTTCATACTCCTTTATGTCTCCCAGAGCAGAGGTTTTCTTACATTTCTTCACTTTCATAGTGATAGAAGAGCTGAGTACACTCAGAAGAGTGGAGTAAAACTAAGTATTTGAAAAGGCATTGTTTATTGGTATATACAGATTGTTTAATCATATAAGTCTTTTAAAGAATCAGAGCTTAAACCAATTTAGTGAACCTTGAAAACAAAACAACTGTCTCTGAAAGTGTATGTATAACTGATATTGGAAGAAGGGTCCTTCCTCTCTAAGAAAAAGTTGATACTAAATGAAGTGTTTAATTCTCATATGAAATACTAAATACTAATACTCATATGAAATGAATATATACTAAATACTCATATGAAGTGTTTATGAGGGGTTTTTCTTTTTTGTTGTCAGGACAGTTGCATAAGGCAGAAAGTACAAGAAAACCTGCATACCTTTAATGAACCTTATGCAAAGAATGACTAACTACACAGCATGGTATACCCAGTTACCATTCAAGGAATGCAGGGAAAATGAGAAAATGGCCAAAATATAAAAGCTTAGATATTTGTAAACTCAGTCGAAGGACAAGAAAAAAAAAAGATAATTTAATACGTTATTAATTTTTCTATTGTTTCAACCTCTCTGGATATCCAGGCCTCCACATTTCATACATTTTCAAAGAACAAACTTACTAACTTAAGTTTAATTTAGATATATTTTCCAGAAAGCCACATGGCCTTGATATGCAGCCATCAGGAAATGGGGGTCTTGATTCCTTTGGTGGACTGCTCAAAGAATTAAACTCATTGTGAAAAATATCTCTTCTACTTCCCAAAAATGCCTCGATTCAGGCATTTCCCAGACTTTTCATTATTTCCTTTCCATAAGGCTGTAGGATTCTTGGTCACCAAGTACTTGATGCCGGGAAGGTTCTTTCAGGCTGTTAAGTGGCTTCTCAGATCTGTCCTTTTGACATGCTAACCAGGATAGAGGGCTCTGTCAACCCCGATGTCACTCTGGTGGCACTGCTCAGCCCTCTCCCCAGTTTCTGAAGTCCTTACACCAACATTGACACCAACATGAGAAGCAGTTTCCCAGCATCTGTCACATCACATTTCAAAGTAAAATCACACCTTTCCTTGGCCCAATTGTTATACACCTAAGAGTCTCTCACTTTCTGCCCTAACATTGTGTTGTTAGCTGCTACACTTGCTCATCTGCCAAGCTGCAAATTCATCCCAGCCACTGCACAGTTTCCCACTGTATAGATAGAGAACCTGTATTTCTCATTCTTAAGTGACTTTGAATAAGTTTCAATAAGGTCAAATATAACATAAACAGACTGCTTATAAGCAATAGAGATCACTCGGTATCAGCACTTTATTGCCCTTGTCTGTGTTCCTCCAAATGGTGGTACACAGGCATTTCAATTGCAGAGACTCTATATGAACTTTCAAAACACTATTGAAAACCCTTAACAGCACTTTTACAGTGCTGGTCCCTGTAGAACCTGACTGGAAGCATTTCCATCCAGTGATGAGTCTCCATCGACAGTCTTTCTGAGAACAGGCAGTTCTGCTCCATTTATTGCATCCTTTGATACATTACACAGTTCTTAACAAAGCTATTAAGACTGGGAAAAATATCCAAACAAATGAAAACTCTGTATGTTAGAGCACCAAGGGACAAATCCTCTTCTCTCTGAAATCAAGTAGAGCCTTGGAATGGTTTTTTTTGAGAGTAAGAGCAGACACAATCTAAAAAAATTAAACCACAATGCACTCCTGGTATTGCCACATTCACAGAGGAAATTAATTTGCAACAATCAACATCTTTCCCTTTAATCCAAGGTAACAATAATCTGTGTAATCTATGTAAAATATTTGCAATCTGAATATTTACCAAATATATAAATATATATCGAAATATTGGCTGAATCTATCTAATCTGAACAAAAATCTACATAATTGAATGACGTTGGTCAGCTGAGAAAGTTTTTTAGTGGATTTAATCTAAAAGACCATTATCATTCACAGGTATAGACAAAAAGCCAAAACTGAATAGCAAATTACTTTGAAAAATCAAACTAAGCAAAAGAAAGTGAGCTGCAATTATTTATTTCTAAGCCCATTTCTAAAATTTCTAATTTTTCATTTTATTTTAGAGGTGGGATAAATTTATTCCACAACCATATCAACACATTGTCATGCAAAACCTATGATATTCAGGTGACAGGGGATGTTTAAATACCGTTGTGCAATAAAACAGCACAAGATACAAAGAGACTGCCTCCTTACCTTTTAAAGGAAACACAAGTGAAAATCTAATGAAAAACAATGAAGGTCAAGGGGCTCATGTGCTCCTGTGAAGATGAGCCCACTGCCTGGCCCTTTTCACCATCACTTAAGAAGCTTTACCTTTAGCTGAACAGGTGAACAGGAGTAGGAGGCAGCTTTGTTTACAACACATCCAGGGAAAGGTAAGGTGGAGCTCAGTGCACCACCTGAAACAAGGAATGTCTAAGAGGCTATCTACTGCTCTCTGCTCCTCTAGTGACCATGGCTACTCTTCCCTGTGGTGTCCAAGCATCCTCCAAGCCATGAGAAAGCCCTATTTCACATGCCAATTCAACATGAGCCTCACCCTAGTTTCATAGAGCAGAAGAAAACCCAAACACTTTGGAGTGTGCTAGCAGTCTCCTAAAGTAAGAGAAGAGGGCAGCCACTGCTGTTTCCAAAATTTATTTCATATTTCATAATGATGATGTTAGAGTTGCCCTGGCTCCCTAGCTGCCTTTCTGGCCTTCAGAACCCCAAATCTTGGCAGCAGCACAACCCTCTGCTGCAAAAATGGATGTGTGAGAAGATAAAGATAGCAGTAATCTGGACCTATGTAAGAAAAATCAGTTTTAATCTTATTCTGACTCTTTATGGTTAACTGCTGATACCTTCATCAGTGGATTAGGAAAAAAAAGGTGAACAAGTATGTGATCTCTATCTATTACACAAAAGCAGTACCATTTAAGTCCCTTAGGATCCCCCAAAAAACCAGCAGTAGTACTGGGAATGGCAGACACAATTTTTGCACGAATGCAGGGTACTACAGGCAGCATCTATCAGCCAGTGGGGTTTGACTCAAGAAAACAATCTGTCAAGAGTCCCTTCACCAGGCACTTCCCAGGATGCAGTGAGCATACATCCCATGCACTTTGGTAGCCACTATCACACAATGCTTTTCTATTCTTCTGGGCTTGCAGTGACACCTGAGGAAAGTAAAGACCCTTGTCCAACCCCAGGAATCTGCAAGCTGTTTATTGCCAGACTGCTACTCCTGTCACAACCCCACACAACTGAGCTGAGGGTTCAATTTATCTGACAGGGCTACAGCTCCAACAGCCACCACCCATGAGCAGGAGCCCAGCTAAATTCCCTGTGCACAATACAGGTCTGCTGCCTGGCAGCTGGAATAAAAACAAGCCAGTCCAGTGTATTTTACATGTAAAGTCAGTGTAGCTTCTATAAAACAAACAAACAAACAAACAAACCCAACAGCAAATCAACCAGGAGTCTGTTTAAGTCCTATTAGAGTACTATTTTCTCAAGGAAGCTGTACATAAAATGTCCAGTGAGCTTAACTTGATTAGAAATTAACTTTAACATCAATCCAAAGTGAATGCAATAATTTCTAGTGTGCTTTGAAACAAAACATCAAAATCTGACCTCTTGTGTTTGGTAACTGACTTTTTAAAACCAGAAGAAGAATGAAATGAGGACTAAAATAAATACTTGTTTCTTCCTTACATCAAGAAAATAACACATATATGTTAGAGCATAGTACACTATTCCCTGGCAAAAAGTGTGCATGCCCACAGTCACAGAGCACAGGAAGATGCCATGCAGTGAGCCAAATCCTGCAACTTCTCAGAAATAAATTTCCACTCTTCCAACTACTCAGAAGGCATGTTCCCGAAATTCAGGAAACACGCTGCTAATTATTTCCTCTAAGGTACTGCAGTTCCAGTGCACTTGAAAATGAACATGTGAGCAGAGTTAGCTGTTCTTCACTTGGGGCAGTAGAAGTTGGTAAAATAGGTACAGATATCTTAATATACTGCAAGTTAAGGTACATTACATGTGGGACCATTCAGAAGGAGAGGGTGAGACTTACCTAATGAGATACAGACAGTGATATCTGAGCAAGCTCTCACTCACTTCATATGAAGAGAACTCAGTGCTCACTCTGGGATGTATGCCTTCTAGATTGGGACACTGAAATCCATTTGAGGACTTTCCTGTAAAGGGTCTGTTTCCTCTCTTCATTGACCATCAGGAGAGTCTAGAAATCAGGTCTCACACTCAGGCATGGAAATTACCAGAGAGATTAATATTGTGAGAGAGGAGACAACAGGCCAGGGAGAGGCATTCACAGATGGATGCTGAGCTCTAAGAGGTGAAAAGCCTCACTGAAATTATTTTCTTCCCTTGTGGATTATTCTTCTCCAGCTCCTGATAAAACCAACTGAATTAAGTCAATTCAAATGACACCCAAGTCACAGATAGTTCATGAAGGGGCATTTGTGGTTCGAGCATTTTGCAATGACATTTAACACAATCTACCTCTAGACCTTCATTTGGCTTTCCATCCTCCAGTTTCTCCTGTTCCCTCCTCTCACTGCCATTTCTCCAAAAGGAAGCACATCAGATAAAAAAACCTATGGATAAGAATTCTCATCACATTTCCAGGGAGAAAGACACAGAGAGCTTTCTTGCCCTTGGTTGCCACTTTTTTCATAAATATTTTGCAACAATAATTGCTTAGCCATATCACAGTATTTGCAGAAACTTCTCACACATTTTATGCCACTCCAGTATCTTCTTTCATAGTATTAATTTAGGTTCCTGTATACTTGCATGGGTATACCTCTACATACATGCAGCTTGTAAGTGACTGAACTGTTAAATATTTTAAGTAATGTGACCATTCTTGAAAACGGAAGGTGGTGTGCAGACCCACCACAGGAACAGCCACTCAACCACAATTACCTCCCTCTGAATAACTTCCACTTTACAGGGTGCTTTCTCCAGGAATCACTAGCCAAAAAGATCTTTTTGTAGTTTATATTATACCCCACCATCAGCAGAATAACTGCCTTCTGTCCCACTGCAGCTGCCCTGGCTGCTGACTTTATGTACCTGCAACACGGGCAGGACCCACACTGCCCACAGCTATGTCCGGAGAGCAGCCTGCAGAGAAAACAATCACTTGAGAACCTAACTCCAGCAAATCAGCACTGCCATTTACCTTGGACTATAGAACAGTGGAGGAAGTCAAACACATACCACACTCAAGGGCCACGAGGATGAAGGCCAGGTTTATCCACTGAGCAGTGAGTGTGCAAAGCCAGCTCCCCAAAGCAGGGCTGCTGTGCTCCCGAGCGAGCAGGTAACACAAACGCTGCGGAGCGGCACCCCACGTTCCCGTAGGTGTCTCAAAAACTGCTCCACAACGCTTGTAAGGTTTCTACCAAGCACTTATTAGTTCACAGGCAAAATTTGCCAGGCTTATTAGTGCAGGAGCCTGGGGCAACGAGAGTTAGAATAAATGGAAACTTTCAAATGCATACAAGAAAGAGGTAAGCTAAAATTGAAAGCTTGTTGGGTTTTTTTCCCTTGTAAATTCCCTCACTTGTCCTCAAGGACAACGTATAAACGTGTACATTGCAGCCCACGTGATCAGACACTCTCTCAAGAACTATAAACACTGTAGCTATGAATCATTATTAGGCTGGAATTGCATTCAGTCCTTTCTCACTGACTCACAGTATGGATCATTTGTCTGGTCTTTCACCTTCCCCACTTCTCTCCCTCCACCACAGATCACACATGACCCCTTCCCGAAATTCCAGCATGGGAGTATCTGCTCAGCCCACGCAGGCTCTGGCAGGCAGGTGACAAGAGAGGCTCTCACGTATAGGTGCTGAGCTCATCCTGCTTCCAACACGCCCAGCTGTCTGCCCGAGGCTGCCGGCTCCCCAGCACTGGGCTCCCACCCTGGCTCAGGCATTTCAGTCTGACGCAAGTGACACAAGTCTAGCGACCCTAACAACTTCAGCTAATTTTGAGCAAGAGTCAGAAAAGCCATTTCTGCCACCCCACCTACCAGGACAGTAATTTCTGACAAAGTGGAGGAAGAAGTGGGTTTAGGTAGTTACACATCTTAACCCACTGCAGCTAGGTCAGACTGAGCAATACATCAAGCAAAGCTTTCATCTTTCATTTAAAAGAGAAAGGTAAAGCCAGTTCCTAGCCTTCACGGTTGTAGAAAAAAAATGTGTTGAAGTTATGACTTCCAAATCTTCAAAGGCAGATCGTAAATAAAAGTGCTGACATTTATTGCTTTTAAGCAAATCACATACTGGAGTATGACTCATGAACATTGGAACTGGCAAGCACCGAGGCAATCATGTTGAGAATGAGATCATGATGCAGTAGGTGTGCAGCATTCTCTTTTCAGTCTATTCACTATCTCTATTTTACAGAAATAAAGAAGAAAGTTTCTTTTCTGTCAATAATAAAGACCTTAATGTGCCTTCCAGGGCCTGTGGAAATAATAAAAAGTACATTTCTGCTTCGCTAAAAAAGCTTTTGACACATACTTGATCTCATAAAATACTGAAAGGCATATGACGTATTCACATGAATAAGTCAAAAGGCTTCATGGTACTCATAAGAGTAAAATTAGGAATGTGCAAAGGCTGAGGTCTTATATTTTAAAACATTGGAACCCCAACCTTCATTTTATTGTTTGTAAACCACTCGCAAATGGATGTTCCTGTGGAGGCGGGGGGGGGGGGGTAACAAAAGGGACAAGGAAAAGAAATTACATATCTGTACTGCAGAATTAGTCATGGGGTTACATCAGTTTAATAATTCAGGAGACATTTTGTACACATATCAGGCTGGCTTGGAATTAACTTCAACTTCAGTAAACTCTATGAATAGTGATTTCAAATTTGAATGACATGCACGTATTTTTCTACTGAATAATTGCAGAAACTATCACTTTCTGTATGCAGAGCCAGGGTTCTGCTGTTCACGATGCAGGGCTTGTCAATTCTGCAAGCAATGAGCTTTGAAGATAATCACAGGAACATTTGGATAAACAATCAAGCAGATATATTTGTTCAGCTGTCCATTCTAAAAAGTACTTACATATCTGCAACATGTTTTTCCTCAATTATATTACAAAAGCCTCACCTATGTTAAATGTATCCAGACAACAAAGAAAGTATGATAAATACCATCAAAATTTAGAGTCTGGTGCCTTCATCAGACAGACACAGGTCCTTTACAAACATTGAACTAAATTTATCACTTTCTTTAATGTCATCATGATTCAGGTTGATACTGCCATTTCCACTGCCTTCTTTTTTTCCCTACTGATCCACAAACAAAATGACTTCATGCTGCCTGCAAGCGAGGGAGTTAGACAATAAGCTGCAAATGACAAAGGAAGCAGGAAGATAGGAGTTAAAAACAAAATTATTATAACAAAGGCTACATCTAGAGGTGGAACTGCAAAGTTGGTTAATATCACTAGCATAACTTTATAGCATTGCATGTGCCACATGAGCACCGTGATTTTATTTTGTAGTGAGGATATAGTTTTTCACACCTGTAAACAAATACCTAACTTACACACTATAGAATGTGAATGTTACTGTACAGAAGCAACTGTTCTGTTGCACCCATCTAAGGAAGCGTAGTAGGCTCAACCAAAACGGACCTTTGGTTGATTGTTCAGCCACCTGCTTACAAGAAACCAGAGAAATCTCTCTCCTATGTTACAAACTATTGGCATGAATATACAAAATTAAAAAGTATCTTTGCTTTATTTCCTTTCAGCCCTGTATCACATTGATTAAAATGTTGGAAACATTCCTCTGGACAACTACAATTTGCTTTAGAACACAGAAAATCCTGAAAATCTACGCGATTGAATAGCAAATTGAGTCAAGCTCCAAATTCGCATACTGAAAAATTAAAAAGAAAATAAGAATACGTGTTCCTGTTAATACCAACACCTTAAAGCATAAAAAGTGAATAAGGAGGATAATTGCCCCCTACTTATGCAAAATTACAATCTTCAGAACACCTGCAGTGACTTGAATTAAACAGCCAGCAGGGACTTCAGGATGACCCACTGAAAAATAGTCTAATAATTAAATGTGTCCATATATATACATTTATACAAAAAATTTATATATGTACCCCTATACACATACAAATAAAACTTTGTTTAAACTTCAGTGCAGAGAAGAAATATTGTCTTTCAAAATTCTTTTTAATAAGAAACTCATTAATTTGTGCCCAGCAAAATCCAAACTTACACATTCTTATGCTACAAAAAGCAATAATTGAACTTTATAGAACATAGGAAAGCAAGGGCACACTGTTGGGAAGGCTTGAGTGCAGCCAATGTCATCAGATGATATCACTGGTGCTAGGAATCTGTCTTTTAGCTGATCTGTGAGTTAGAAGATGTACCCAAGCCTTAGCTCCATGTTAGAGCTCCTCAGGTAAGTGTTGCTGCCTGGAACCCAACCATGAATGCTGGGCAGCATCCCCAGCCCTGACACTGTCGCTGGGCATTTCAGACACTGCTGCTCTTTGCATACATTGAAGGCTGCTCCAAGATGACTCAAGTTCTCCTCCTTTGCATCCTTGCCATGCTAACAGGTTCATGTTTGTAATTTTATTCAGTTATATAATTAGCAGATAAAATAATCACACTGGATTTTACAGTGCCCCAGAGAATCTGAAAACTAGAGGTTTCTTGATATGTAAAAGGTAAAAGCTACCTCTCAAGAAAACGTTAGCAGACTGTTGCAAGCCATGATGAGACACTGAGCAGCTGATCACAGGAATCACTTCTCTCTGCAAAAACATTATCAAAATACTCTCAGCGTCGGATTTTTCTCATCCAGTATCATTCTATTTCCCTTCCTCCTATGTTGTCACTGGCCACTTTCAGTAAAGAAAACCTGGAAACTTGAAGATGTAGCATTTTACTTGTTTTCCTTAGTTGCGACTCAATTCTCCTTGCCGGCTTTGCAGTCACAGAATTGCAATACTACAAGGGCAAACATCTGCTGTCAGGCATGCAGCACTACTGCTCGTGTGGATTTCTTCCCAGCAGCTGGGAGGAAATGCTCCTTCTTGTTTAGACAAAAATATCAAATGATTAGGAAATAAGGAGTTAGGAAAAGCTGTACACAAGATTCACGCTTGAGAAACACATGAGCACAGCCTTAGCCACTAAGAAAATTCCACTAGACATGAAGTTAACAATAATTTAGATCAGTTCATTTATGGTAAGTCAGCCATTTTACCGTTGACCTACTTTGTATCAGCAATAATTTGTCACAGTGCATTCTCCAACTGCTACTGAAAGAAAGGTTGAAACCATACATTAAGAGCATAGTGTCAAAGCAACTGATGTTAATTATACCCTGCAATTCCTATGTTGATGAAATTGTCACTGCTAACTATTAATACAGCATTTATTGTCTAAGCCCAGCTTGCTCTACCAACCCCTGAAAGCCACTGAATTAACATCCTGCTTCTCAGTGTTCACATTGGAATGTAAATCTGAAACGTGTAAAAATAACCTCTGCTATTACACCAAGAATGTGTAAATACACAGCCCATTTTTGGGAGAACTATTTATCTCCAGTCTATACATGTTTCACTCTTTAAACTAAAAACAGCTTTAATGTTCTTCAGTCAAGTGGCAGCTTTTGCCAATATAAACTATTTTCCCTCAAAATTATGGCATTAAGTAGAGGAAACTTAGTAAAATGTAGAGTACTACTTGATTTATGGAAATTCAGAAATAAACTTTATATAGACACACAAAAAAGAAAAGCAGCAATGTTCTTTGTTGTATTCACTGCTAACCTGCACATTAACAAGAGATCATATTCCCCCAGCATAAACAAACAAGGTTAATTAGAAGGACACCTTATGAGTATTGAGTGTTCATGTTCCAAGACATCTGCTTAATTTGGTGACAGAACTGTTTACAAGCATCAGCACAAACCAACCACTCCGGGAGCACTAACTGGATTCTTTATGGTTTGCACATCAGTAAACTGTTTTGTAAGGTTCTACTGCTGCAGTACAGATCTCCCTGCTTAGAAATCATCTCCCAAGCTTTTCCTTTACCCATTTAAATTGAAGGCAGTCAAAAACATACAGGCTTAACAATATTCAGCCTTCAGAATTGTTATCTCTAAGCTATGGCATGAGACATACAACTTGGTATGATCCAAGAAGACTCATTTTGTGATGAATATGGAAGACTTTCTTATCCTATGAACTGATCCAATATGAGATACAACAAAAGTATAATGGTATTTTCACATCAAGAAAGTGTCTCATGTTATTTCGAATTCTCATGTAGATTGATAGAACAAACCAATAATAAGAAAATCCTGTGGCATAGAGGTCATGTACAGATCATATACAGATGTACTTGAAAATCTTTGCAGAGTCAGCAGAAAAGTGGAAAACTAAAATCAGAATTATTAGCAATTGAATGAGAATTCTCATGTCTCTATTCAAACCTAAGAATGACATTAAGATTTACAGGAAGAAAAAAAAAATATGGTCCAAATGGCTGCTTAAACCAGATGTACATCTCCAGAACAAGCAGGAGAAAAACACAACTGCAAAGAGAACAGAACAACAGAGCTTCTTACAGGATACATGTAATACAATTCTTTATAGGAGGAGAATCATTACCAAACATAAAATACAAAAGTAATATTGAATGGTAGGATCTGGTACCATACAGTAGGCACAGTGGGGGAACATGCTGTCAGGAAAAAAAAAAAAAAAATTGCTCACCTGGCATAAACTAGAAAGCAACTGTACACTTCATAAAAAGACATTCACTGAATGGTCAACAAGCCTGGGCAGACTGGTCCATCACTCTGAGAGGAGCCGTAACATCAGAGCCATGTACAGCTGAGACGGCCCTTGGAACAACTGCAGGACTATTCAGGGCTCCTCAAGGAAAGTCACCTAATTTAACTAACGTGCACTGAGCAAGCAGGTCTTGAATGTGTTCTCATCTTTAACATTTGCATTAAAATAACAGCTTTGCTGGTTTCATAATGGCACCTCAAATGAAATTCAAAAGTGACAAGTATTTAGCTTAGTGTGCTGTTTGTTCTACCTGCAGCAAAACACAGGATTGGCAACAGCCTACCCTTACATAGTCCACTTCTCTCAGGAGTCCTTGTGCCCTGCTGCCACAGTATGCTAAATACTTTCAAAATCAGACAAGGGCACATTGTGTGCCCATTGGGGTATATTTAAATTCCAGCTGGAATAAATCCCAGCAACTCTGAGGACATAGTACCAATTACTAGTTACAGCTGCAGTTAAAAATTATGCCATGAATGAGAGCACCTTACCGTAAAAGGACTAAAATGTTAACCATCTAAAGGAGCAGGCTCACTTTTGGTTCAGTGTCACATGCCAGTCTCACAGATGGAACACTTGCTGCCTCACAAAGCTATGTTTAATTTACCAAAAAGAAAGTACTGACAGCTGATGCTTTCATAATGTGCACAGCTCACGTCAAAGACCAACTATACAGCTACCCCTTCTGATGCTGTTCTTGCTGTGCAGCAGAAGACTGCAGGCAGCACCACAATATACTAAGCATAGTTCAGTCAGCAGCGAGCTTCATGAAAGTTTAATACAGCTTTAAAGCCAAGCTCAATGTTTCCTTTCTACTCAGATGCACTTCTGCTGTCTGCAGACATGTAACACAACAGAAATGCCTTTAAGTATTCCTGCCACTAGAATAAATCTCTTGCTTACAGATTTAACAGTTTAAAGTGTCATCCTAAGAGAAACTTTAAGGTATCAAAATGTGAGCCTAAACTTTGACTCTATGCATGAATTACAACTTTACTATAAGACAGGTTCACTCTGAAGCTTTGGTAATACAACTTTTGTCAGATGCCTACACAGCAAAGTCTTTAACGTTCACTGCTTCGGAAGCACTTATGCTCCCACTCATCTATGCCAGAAAGCCACAGTGCCAAACAAACCCTAGGAATACTTTGAAGTGCTGAATATTGTCATACATATGCAGATCACAGTAAAAATTGTATTTGTAAAGCTGAACTTTCAAAAAACAGAGGGAAAGAAATTGGTAAAAAAAAAAAAAAAAAAGCTGGACATTCAGTCTTCTGTTTTGCTTATATATAACCAGCTATATTACAGATCAGCTATATTACACAGACATGAACTGGAGATACCTTACTACGGTCTAATTGTAAAGGCTCATTCATAGTTGAGCAGGAGCTGCAACAACTCCTGGCAAGTCTGATGCTCAGTTCTCTTATAGCTTGCAAGCTTGGCTAGCAAGTAATGATGGCTTTCTTTTCACTTTCACAGCAGTTCTCGAAGTGACCAAGGTAGGTAGGCCTTTTATTAAAACACCCACAGAACAAAGTACACAGGAGATAAGGAACAAAGAAGCCTTGAGTTTTACTCCAGCACTTTAACAAGTGTAAATAGAGTGGTAAGGAATTTCTCTCAAGTGTATCTGCTGTGCTGTATAAAATGACAGTGTGGTGCTTAAGCGAATCACATCTCTACATCATTCATTAGCTATGAATACACATATAAGGATGGGCTTCTCACTTCACCTCAGCCAGCCTTTTAAGTTTGGGAAAAAAGATCAACATACCTTTTGTTGAATCCAATCTTAATGATTTCTAAAGTGAAAGTCTTGCATCTGAAGAAAGCAAAAGGCAGCAAACTGCTCTTAAGGCTAAGGGACACTTGTCCCAACTCTTATTTTGCAGGGAATCCATCAGGTAAGAACCGTGAACTCGTGAGCAAGTAGGTCAAAATGGATATTTAGATTTGCTATATCCTTCATCAGGAAGCCAAGTAAACTTTAATCCTCTGGATTTATTCAAGTCATCTTTGGTGGATGTTATTTCTGTACCTTTTCCTCATATCCTGGAATTATTGGGCCTGGAGTTATTTCCACATTGACTGATTTTACAAGGTTTAAAGTGACATACACATGTTCCCCTAAACTTCCCAAGCATTTATATGTGAGGTCTTCATTAATCCAGGTATATACCAAGTGTTCCCTAGCGTCAGGGTGCCATTGATGTTCTTATGCCTTTATAGTACCTATTTCATTTCTACTGTGAGACAAAAATAATTTAACTGGTCCTATGTAATCACGACAAGAGATTAATTAAAATGCCAAGATAGGAAACAATTTATTATAGAGAGAAGAAAAATTTCTCATCCAAAATATAGAAATCTGTACAACTTTGCCACAATCAATATACATGAACTGTACAAATTTACACCAGTTCATAATTTACCAAATAAAAGATGACTAACAAAGTTCACAAAATAGATGGTGGTTTGTGGAAAAGACTTTTACCCAATTAAGAACAAGGAAATTACAAACCAGACCTCCACTTTCTAAAAATAAGAAGTTTACTCAGTCTTAGAAAACTACAAGCTAGCAAATGTACAGATAGCTGGCTGGTGCTAACACCACAGTTCAGACAGTGTCTTTATATGGTCTTTTTAAAGCCTGTTGCCACGGCAGATTCTGATCACTTGCTACTTTTGAGGCCAATGTAAAGATGTGACCATTTCCCCAGGTCATTCTCACTATTTTATCTTATGTACATTTATACACATTTGTAAGTGCTAGGTAAAAGTCTGAAAATTAAAATTTCCAGTACTATGGTGTTCGTAAGTCTTGTTACTGAGCTGCCAAAAATGCTAACAATTAATAAATGTAATAGTGCAAATTTGCTCTGCAAGACCTACTGCAGAGAACCACTTTATAAATCCAGATTGGGGTTGAAAATTGGTGTAGAAATTAAGTCAGGTGTCTTGGAGAAACTGACACTTCCTAGATCTTCTTACTCCCTAGCAAGCTGCAATCATTTTGACTCACAGGCTATTAAATCACTGAAAGGTACTGTCCAAACTATGGCACTGTCACTTTAAAGTACACCACTCTAACGTGTGCCAGATCTTCACAGCTGTGACATGGTTTAAATTCCATAATCCATCCCCAGAGGTGCCCACCCAAAGTAAAAACCAAATTTATCCATCCATTTTAAGGTGATCCATCCACAGACTATATCTTAACCTGATACAGTCATCATATTGTAGCTTTTGGAAGGGCTAGTTCTGCCCAAGAGAAGTTCCTCCTTACAGCTTATTCTGCTGTCTACCATTTGCATGTTGGTGTTACTTTGGCTACCTCCTGCTGGTGCAGCTTCATAGAGCACACAGATGGAGCCATCCTCTCCAATGCGATAGGACACTTCGTAAGGGTCAACCCAGAGAGTGAGTTCGCTCGGAAGAAGCTGAAACAGTTCCTGACTGCTCAATCCAATCCGCTGTGCTGCCTGTCCAATGAGAGGATCCATTTTATGGTTGATCCGGATACATCGGTAACCTGATCCCTTGCATGGCTTTTCTGGGAACCAGTGGTGTTTATAATGTTCTATAAAATAAAAAAACAAACATTATTCTCCTTAATTCTGTGTTGAAAGATACACGCAGCGCTTATTGGTCTCTTGCAAATTTCACATCTCAAGATCTTAAAAAGCTTATTATTTTAGCATCGAATGACTTGAAAAATCATTATAGGCTTTATTTCTGCCGGTGATTTACGTAAGTGCAATGTCCCTTGGGAAGCACTGGAACAAAGTTACTGCTTTGTGCTACTGTATAGAGAACATCCACCATCAGAAAGGAATGTAAAGCAACTTCCTGGCATTCAGAAAAAATATAAAAAACCAAAAATTATTATTTACAGAAATAAGAGAAAAACTCAAGAGCTTCAAAACATCGTAAAACAAACAGGAAAAAAAGACCCTTTCCAGCATCCTTTTGAGATCACACCCATGCTTAGCTTCTCACATTCTAAGAACACCCAAAACTAACTAGGGAGGAAGCTGGGCAGCATTTACCGACTGACTCAAGCTGTATTTCACCACTGTTATTCCCAGCCTGTTTTCCATGGCGAGAAACCAAGGACTTCACTTACCTCGGGAGTTTTATCCCACCCTAAAACCCTCGATCTGAGAGTACTTGTAGCCACCCAATATCGAGCTCACTGGGACGCAGGCTTGGGATTACAAAACCCACAGGGCAGCGAAAGAACCGTCGGTACTTGTTCCTAACCGGGGCTGGGGGGCAGCTAAGAGACGCTTCCAGAAGAAAGGGGAACCGAGACTCATCGTTCACCGATGAATTTTACTTGACAAAAACCCCCAAACTTCGAAGTATTTTTCTTTCTGGACACCGAGGGGGTTGAGCCCCTGGCGCGGAGCTCATGGCCGGGCTGCTCGAAAGCTTTGTCTACAGAGGCGAGGACTGAGCAGGGGGGTGGGGGGGAGCTGCCTGCGCGACGCCCGAGTCCCTTTTGTTTACAGCCCGCTCACGCCTCCCACACCCGCGGGGGCTGGTTCGGCACGGAGGG
>VWYP01016695.1:119713-242258 GCA_013400435.1 Pycnonotus jocosus | reverse complement strand
GGGGGCGGGAGGGGCCGCGTCCGTGCGCCGGTGCCTCCCCACGCAAGGGCGGCCGCGGCAGCACGGCAGCGGAGGCGGCCCCGGACCGGGGATTGTTTATGCCCGCGGGCGGCGGAGGTGATGTGTCTGTGCCCCCTTGCCTTTTCTCGGAGCGCAGGGGTGCTCCGGTGGCACCACGCAGTGCCCGGCGGCCTGGGAGCCCGAGCGTGGCGCTTCTGCACGTTTGTGCGCCGTGGCCTTCAGACCGCGTCCACGCCGGGGTCTCCGGCCGGGGATCTCCGCGCAGAGCGAAGCCTTTCTCGGGCAGCCGGCGGCCCCGGGCTCTTGTGCCGGAGCACGGCGAAGCCTTCTGACAGGCTGCGAGCCAGGCCTCGGCCGCGGCTCTCTGACGACATCCCAAAACAGCGTCTGCCCCTGCACGCCCTCCGTGCACCCTGCGCGTTCCCCATCGCGCTGTGCTGTTGTCCCAGCTGTCCTGTCACAAAACCCCTGGGGGGAGTGATGGATCAGCTAGGGGCTGCCCAGAAGAATGTCAATATCAGGCCTTCCAGTGTTTTGTCTCCCTTTTTGCTAAACAAAAGAGGAGAGGAAAGAAACGGCAGATATCTTGTTTAGTTCGTTTATTTCGGTTTTGTTAAAAGTCACAAAAGTTTAGCTTCTTTGATAGAAACCTTGTTCTTTCCCAAGGGTTTTGTGCCCTGTGCCCTTGCAAAGCTTCAAGTGGGATACAGCCTGGTGCCTGATATTTCAATGTACAGTTCTTACAGTCAGCGATCAGAAATTAGCTCAACAAAGGCACACACAGCACAACGATTTCTTTTTCAGTGAAAATAATTCGCTAATGAAATATATAAAAATACGTGTGCAAAATAATTTAAATAAAAGATGAAAGTAAATGAGGGTTTTTTGCTTTTCTGGTGTGAGAGATATAACTGTATAGTGCTTTTGGTCTTTTCTCTGCACATGGGATCTGTTCTATCTTAGGCTGCCAGCCTCAAGGGACTCTGTTTGACTCTATACACAAGGGAAATCTGCAAAACACCTTCAAAAGATAATCCCGAGAGCTCAAACTCACATCTTTACTGTATACTAAAAATGTTGGTGTGGGTTTTAGAGCACAGTCATTTTCCCCCTACTAATTTCTGAGTATGACATTAACAATCATGAGCTGACCCTCCATTCTGTGAGAAGGGAAGAGCTGCCAAACTGGCCTGTGCTCTTGCTGCTCCTCAGGTGCCAGGCATCCTTTCTTCTCAGTGCTTCTGTGGTGTACCTGAGATGTATCCGGAGCTGCCATTTCTGCTCTGTTCGTAGGTTGGAAAGTGCTGTGCTCTTTAACCTTGAAGCAGCAAATACTTCTCTCCCCCTTCACAGCAAGGTCCACCATCCTGCTGGAAACTGTCGCTTACCTTGTGCAAAAGTGATGTTTGAGCAGCACAATTACACTAAAGTAATTACTGGAAATACCTCAAAAAAACCAAAAAATAATAAAATGTTTGCCACCTTTGCCTGGGCCTGAGCTTTTTTATCTGGGCCATTTTCTCATCTTTTCTCCCTAATTCCATCCAGAATCAAATGCTCAGAAGGAGTTTTAGGGACTCTTAAGCAGGTAAGTGGTCTTATGTAGTAGCACCCCAAAACATGAGGTTTAAAAAGCTCTCCCAAGCCATAACTGCCACGCACAGCAAGGTTGTTCAGATTTGAGCCATGCCCCTTGAATTGTGCTTTTAAGGACATAATGTGGCAACATGTACTTCATGTCATGTTCAGGGAGAGGGGGAGAAATTTAAAAGATCCTTTTTTATCTTTTTTTCTTAAAAAAAAAAAAAAAAGCCTTCTGGACCATCAAGGAGTTCCTCTCAAATCTCTTGCAAAGTCCATAAATTCAGGACTCTGGCAATCAAGTTTTCATAGTTCCTATTGATTCCAGGTAGTAACAGCATGTATAAAACAATCTTCTCTGTGGAAAGAGTAAAAGGCTGTGCATACAGATCCACTGGTGAGGAACGAGCTACCTTGGTGTTCATTGCTTGCAGCCACCAAGCTGTTCAAGTGTAACTTCCAGGCCAAGACTTGAGATGCCTGCCAGGAGGATCTCATCCCTATCCATGGATGCGAACAAGGTAACTGGAGCTGCTGATGCTGTTTTCCCAGTCCAGGCAAGTCCATTTCCATCTCAGTGCTATGGTGGGACAGCAAAGGAGCTGCTGCCATTTCCATGCTGTGAAATTCTCCCAAGGCTCCTCATCCTTAAAGTCTGCAGGCTCTTAATTGATGAGGAAGACTTTGGCATGCAGCTCACACCATCAAGCAAAGTCAACTTTTCTTGGTTGGACTGTAATGGAGAGCATCAAACAAGCTAGCCACACCACAGCCTGTTGCTGGTTTGTAGCTTAGCTTCCTGCCAGTTACCAGCATGTTTCACTGATCTACCGCGCCACTCTGAACTTCTTCAGCGCTTCCATGTTTTGGGATATACAAAGTGGTTCTTTCTTCTCCGGCCAGTTCCCAGCTGTCTACTCCTGTCCCTGCAGCTCCAGACACAGAGGAGGCAGTTTGCCTGCTTAATAGTGCAAGATGCTCACTGATACATTAATGGCAGGATGCTGAATAAGATAAATGTAAACATTTAAGAACTGCCTTATTCAGCCCATCTGATACTTTAAATGAAGCAGAGGCCCTAGGGAGAAAATATAAAGAAAAAGGGTATGTGATCATGTAATTAAAGACTAGATCATAATGGATATGCACAATAGGGTTGAATTAAGGTTATACTGGCATCCCAGCTTCTGGTATTTCCTAACTTTTAAGGAGTACAGTGCAACCTTTACAACATTTATTTCATGTTGTTTTGGCAGTGTCTGTTTCATGACATTGGTTTGGAGAGAGCCCAGCACTTTGTGAGCTCTGTCATAATGGAAATAACAATAGAAATATACTTTTATCTGTGCTACACACACATGTACACATCCTATTGCAACATGCTCTTTTCACAGCTTTTTCTGAAGGAAGCTACTGAGCGTTCTCTATGGTAAGTGGAAAGATTCAAGAGTTCAAAGGTGAAGAACTAGAGTTACTTGATTTTTAAAAAAATTGCTCTAGTCTTAGGGTCTGAATTAATATATATTTACTTATGAAAATAAATACACTACATATTCAGCATGTATATTTTTTCCTGTTTGAGAAATTTTTCCTGACAGAATAAGGAAATACAAGAAAGTGTGAAAGCGTTCTAGGCTTTTTATGTGGTGTCTTATTAAAGCCTTTAGTGTAGAAAAGTACTAAGTCTCTTCTCTTCCTGTTTCACTGTCAATTCTAGATAATTTTTTTGCATTGTTTGGCATTGACCTAATAAAGAAATAAGAGTTGAGAAATAATTGGTATTTGTTTCCAAAAAGCAGTATATATGCCTTAGATTGGCATAAGCTTTCTCTCATCTGTAAACTGAAGAGTACTTGTTGCAATCCATAAAATATGATAATCCATTCTATGTAGAGTTTAGTTTTAGTATAGGTTAATGGTATTAAAATGCCACAATATTTTCATCATTTACCAAGTATTTGAAAATATATAGAAGGGGTTGCCTCTTATTTTTTCTTTATGCAGATGAAAGCTTTTCATGGGATGCTTAAAACATTTTTCAATGTTTTAGCCCTTTTCAGTCTTTGAATATGCAGTGGCAGCTGTAGTGGCATTAAGTTACTGTTCCAGGAGGCAGACATAACCCAGAGTCCATAGCTAACCCTGCATGCCATGCTGCTTCTCAGGGGGCCCCGTGGCCTTGTTATGGCCTTGTTGTGTAAAGTTTTCAAGCAGACACTCCTCAAGCTACAGTGGTGATGTGGGAGTCCTCCCTGGAAAAACTTTGGCTCCATGACTTGCTTGTAGATAGAGACAGCAGTACTCAGCCCCTCACTGCAGGTGAGTGCCCTTACCTGTCTTCCAAGGGCCATAAGGCTTTTTTTCCCTGGAGCCTTGAGAGTAGACTGTCATTCTTATTGTGTTGCCAGGCTCAGACGTGGGCTCAGAAATGTGGTATGGATCCAGCCCACTGGCAAAACAGCACTCTGCTATGGGGAGAATGTAAGGGCTTTTCAGCTCCCAATGTAAGCCTGTCTCTCAACCCAGCATTGCAACAGTGCGCATAACTGCAGTGTTGGAGCAGTGAGTGTTTCATCCTGAAAGTGTAGGGGTGAAGAAGTCAGTCACACATTCTTCCAAAGTGGAGAAGTCTCGCATCTGAAAGGATAAGATAGACTGGTAGGAGTTAGAGAAAGGGCAAAAGTCTGCTTTGTGACCACACTGGGAACTTCCCTCTGTCTACAGCACACTCATGCTTACACGCAAACCCACACGCTTGCAGTCTGCATTTTTAAATTGGTCTATCAGGCAATGAGTTCCTCAAACCACTTCTCACATAAGTAGAGTCCTGTTTAAGCAAGTAGGACTAGTCCTATAAGCAAGTAGGACTGTCCCATTCTACAGTCTGGCAGTAGTTTAAGAAATATTTCTGCCACTGCAGGAAGCTTAAGAGGGGATGGAAAGACTCAGAGGGACAAGGGCAGGCTGTCAGCATTGGTCATAACTAGGACATGTTCATTTCAGGAAATCCATCTCATGACATCCTAAAATGACCAAACTTCGCTGCACTTACTCCATACAGAAAAAGGGTTGCTCTCTAGGGGATAAGCTTGATTTCAAAGGGGCTGCTCACTGAGAAGATATTGCTTGTGGCATGAGCCTCAAGTCTGGCAGGACAGATTCAACAGAAGGCTTTTCCTTTGCTATTCCTTTGACTTCAACAAACAACATGTGACAGCATGCACATGTAGCAGACAAAAAGCAAATTCAGAACATAGTATTCTGTTCTGCTTATAAAGATGACTTCTTTTTTTTCCTGAATGAGATAGTAGCAGTGCAGCAGCACATGAAATGTTTGTTTTTAATAAAGCAATCATAGTTTGGATCCAGTAAAAACAAAAATTTAAGAACACAATAGAAACAGATCATTTGAAAGCTTGTCAGTAGACAGAACTCTACACAACAGCCATACATAACCTTTATTACACATTCAGGTTTTCATTTTCATGAACTTAGGAATTAAACAGGATAGAATAATCTAGATGAGATAAACAGTAATTCATTGCAATCCTAAATGGAAGTTATTAACAATAATATTAAAGTGAAAGTAGCTTGTAAGTGAAAAGAATTATTCATCTGTTTGTTGCGCTTTGCAATCAGATGATGTCATCCCAAATTTTTACCTTTCCTGTATTTTTTTGTAGTAAGGCTGGAATGGGAGGGATCATAAAGAGGTTTATAGTTCTCTGCTTCTTAGGGCTTTATGTTTTCTGGCCTGCTGTATAATTTTAGGAAGACCTGAAATAATTTCAAACACCCTTGTCTGTAGTGGCTGCATTATGGGCTCTTGTACTGCCTGGTGACTGCCAGAGCAGCCTGTGTTGGTCAGCATGGGGCTCTGAGTCACTCTATGGTCAGGAAAGGAAAAACCAGGAATTTTTTAGGATACTTTTATAACAGCATTTCCTGACTTGTAGAACTGAAATTGTCACTGTCTGCAGATTTTAAGTACAATTTCCATTAAAATACTTAAAGATGTTGGCCCTGCAAGTATTTTTTCCTTAGTGTTTGCATCTTATGTACTTTGATTTATGATGTAGTAAAAAATCTAAACATATTTTTAAAATCTTTTAATAAACATCTGAGAAAAAAACCCTTTCATTTATTTTCCAATAATGTCAATAAAAATTCTTAAGCAGCTTTATTAAGATTCGTGATTTGGAAATCAAATACACTTTTAAATAGATGGCTCCTTTGGAGCAGTTATTATGTAGTAGCAACCAAACCTTCACCAAATCTGCCTGTCTCAAAAATGCATCAAAACAGCAAAACATGGAGATTTTGTAATGGTAACACTGGAGATTTTAGGCCAGGTCTGCACAGACTACAAAGCATATTGCCTACTATGCACTTACTAAAACAGAAAAAAACCCAGCAAAACAGTGGTTGCAATATTTAGCTAGACGTAAGCACCTGCCTCACTACACTCCCAACATCTCTCCACCAAAGCTGGATGTGTGGATTTTTTGGCTTGTAAATCAAGTGTCTCTGCATGTGTTTCATTTTGTGCAGGGTCTGCCTTTGGAGGTCAAACGATTTTATTTTAGCTGGGTTTTTTGTACTTTTGTTGTGGTCTGTCTATCTGAATCCTGCATATGAGTGCAGTGAATACTTTTGCTGCAAGAAACGGACACTTACCTTTTTCCCCTCATTTTTTTCTAACCAACACTTGCCACAACTTATTCTCTTTACCACTGTCATTTGTAGTCATGGCACTGCTCCTGTTACAGCTTTTTTTCTCCTTGCAATGGTATTAACTCAGGCATTTTAATCATTCTCAGACAGAATTCTCAGGACAAAATTAATATAATTAGTTCTCTAGGACAGATTTGGCAGGATGAAGGAACATCACATAGACAGTCTGTGTTATTACCTTTCTTTGAGTACTGAAAGATATTATCAGGTGGGGAAAAAAAAATTAAAATCACAGCCACACAGTTCTTACTTGATTGTGCAGCTTTATATACAGTGCTGTTCAACTGCATTTACGTGTGAACACTTCAATCATGCTCATGTGAAAGCGTAGGCACTCATCCCTTTAACAGGATTCTAGTGCATGTCGCATGCCAAAAATTAAACTGTTTGGCTGCCCCCCATGTGATTTGGATTCTTTCCCCAGATGTGATGAAGAAATGTGAACATTCAATAACTTACTTTCCTGAATTCAGTCATGTGAGTAATGTCCCTGACAATTATGAGATTATCCTTATAATTGCAGATGAACAGGGTTGTGGTTTTAGGACCCATAGCCCAAGACTTTGAATATCAGGGCTCCCATTGGTTTTGCTTCTTTCTTAGACATGTGCCATAAACTGAGGAACTTGCTTGGTCCTATACTGCCTATGAATTACCTATTCCTAACAAAACAGACACAAACAAACAAACAAACAAACCCTCAACCAACCAAAATCAACCAACCAAAAAAAAATGAAAAAAAGGTTATTGTTTTTTAATGGTAATATTTTACAGGAAACAAGAGCTATCTGATAATTTATATAAGGATCTTTTATGAACATGCTTGATAACACCAGGAAAGCAGGTAAAGGGGCCTGAATACAAGCAGAGACAGTAATCTACAGTTATTTCACAAAAAAAGGAAAGGTTTTTTCCCCCTCTATTTTTAAATGAATTCAGAAAATACTAACTAAAATAGAAACAAAAAATCTTGACAGCAGAAACATACACCTCTATAAAATTAGGCCATCAGTTCTGACTTAGATTAACCAGATGCCTTAAACAGGCATGTGATGAAAAACAAGAAAATCACAGATTTTTAATTTTAAAAAAGGAAAAAATAGAGATGCATAGCATCTGTGAATCAAAAAAATCCCAGCCTTTTGATCTATGTCTTTTCATTTTCTGCTTCCAGCAGCACCTTCAGTGACCATTTTCCCCCCATGTTTGTCTCTGATGCATTTTCAGAGACAGAGGAACAAAAGCTGCTTGATACCCCTCTTACAATAGCAAGGAGATGTGCCTGGCTGTGTGGGAGGAGCCACTCAATTCTTCAGTGTAGCGCTGGGTACACATGCTTCGAGCTGCATTAAGTGTTCCTGGGAGCAGGGAACAGAGTGTTCCAGCAGATCTAACACACAGGCAAAGATAGAAAGCCATTTTCTTCACAACTGTGCAGTGCATTAATACATGATCCCAAGCTTGCAAAGGATGAACCTACTGTTTCAGAACTTTTTCTTTTCTTTTCTTTATCGCATCTTAATTCACTTTTAAATTATTTAAGAGGACTCTCTGGGGGTTTTTTTGAGACATGATTTTTTAAAAAATTCTCTGCTGTGTGAAAGCCTGCTTATAAAAAATTACGTAAAAGACATAGCAGTTGCATAACACATCCCTTGAGGAAGTTCATAAAATGTCTTTGCAGCCACATTTCCCTCCCTTTGGGTTTTTGTGCCCCACAACTCAACTAGCAGTCAGTGGAGAGGAAAAAAGTATAAATTCATTTGAGATAACAGGGGAGAAGGGAGACCTAGAGTGATATGTATCTACATTTTGGAGCAAGAACATGGGGCTATGCTCCATCAAAAGCAGGTGGAGTCCCACCAGCTGTCTCAGTTCTGTCTGGTGGCACATCACTGCAGCCAGCTCAGGCCCCAAAACGGTGCTATTTCATAGCAAGAAACCAACATGTGCAAGGCCAAGGCAGGGAATGTGTGCCACACATTCCTTTCCTCTGTGTAAACATGTCTTTATTGTTTTCACTCAGTTTTGTTACCCTGGAGCTGTATGATATTTCCTGCATCTCCTCCCACCAACTCAGAGCTTTAGTCTCATCTACCAGGCAGCATGGTTTCAGTAGAGCTGTGCCAGAGCTGGTGATGCCATCACCTAAACACTTCTGTTTCACATAAGATTCGAAAAACCAAACCAAAACAACAACAACAAAATCTCCCAATTGTCCTCCTTGTGCTGAAATTTTCAGATCTGTTCAAAGCTACCTCTAAATGTGGGTGCATTGCCCTGGATTTCCAATATTGATTTCACAGTATAATTATTAGGGATGTCCCGGAGTGATCATAAGAAAACTCCTTCAGTTGCTACAGTCCTAGAGAAAATTACTTGTCCATAAGTTATGCAATTTCCTACCTTGCATCAAAAGTAGATTCAATAGTTTCTATAAAGAAGGGTTAGTGATAGCTAACATTTCCTGAAGACTGGCCATATTTTTTGTTCTTAAGGTAGTGGAATGTACTGTAAGAAATAGTGATTGAAACCTGAATTTTTCATGTATATGTTTTAAATTGCTGGACAAATGGAATGATTTCAACACAAAACAGCCCTAGAAGGATGAACTGAGACATACTTCACTACTTTGTTGATTTAAACTCAACATTTCACCCAACGGGCAAAAAGTACAAGGATGAATTTCAGTTGCTCAAGATTTGTAGAGAACAGTAGTTACAACCCTCAGCCTAGCACAACACCAATGAGGGTTGAATATGTCAAGAAGTACTGGTGATATGAAGAATCCTCTTTTCTTTGGGTACAGGTGGGAATTTCACCTTTTGCGAGGTTGGAGTGCATTATATAACTGTGGATCTCATTTCATTATTGATCTAATAATCTCAAATCCTTTTGACCCTGTGTTTGTAAATACCGGAAAGCTGCTTTAGATTCCCCACTCCAGCCTTAAAGCAGTTACAATGACCACAGAAATGCCAATTTCATCAGTGGAGGTTTTAGAACAAAGGCAACAGCAGTTTTACTACTCCTGATGAAGGTTAACACCCTTCTTTGTGAAGTCAGATAAATAAAAGATTACCTGTAGTAAATAAAGTTATGGATGGTCACATAAAAATGCTGTAATGTTGCTCATTAACTCCAAAGATTGGAGACCAAACAGTTGTTTAATGGAGGGTGGACGAGAATTTTACGTGCACTCATTTCTGAAGCAAATGAAACAAAAAGTACCTTTTTTTTTTAAATAACTGCCATGAGTTCTTTCCATGTAGTTTTATAGTTATTGTTGCTGACTTGTTCATTGATTATGTATCTGTCACACTAACTCCTTGAAAAGAAGCTGACCAGCCTATTTATCCATACCTTCCTCTTCCAGAAGCATAAGGTCAACATATTGGTGTGCACGATTATCAGCTGTTCACTGGTGCATACCCATCCCAAATCCAACATGCTTTCTTCTGGTGTCAGAGGAGTTTTGCCATGAAAATATATAGAAAGACTTTTTTACTGTGTTGAATGACTTAGGAATCTTGCCTTTAAAATTTACCAAGCCTATTATCTTTCACTTGGTGGCTTTTAACCTATTGACTGACTTTCACACTCGTTTCTTGAGTTGTTTTGGTTTTTTGTTTGTTTTGTTTGTTTGTTTGTGGTGGGGTTTTTTTGTTTCATTTTGTTTTCTCAGTTTTAACTGACAAAACATTCAAATTCTCAGAAATAGACTAATGTTCCTTCTTACCAATAGCAGAGTATGAGATCAAGAGTTGTGGAGAGACAGAGTCCAGAGGATGCTCGTTTGGAACTGTATCTTCTCAGCGATCCTTTAACAGATAGCTCCAAGGCCTGTGAAAAGAGAACATTTACTTCCCTTTGCACATAATGAATGGATTTAAAGGCTATCAGATTTATTGGAATACTGAAGGGTTACTTCAAAGGTACTTAGACACATACATTATTGAAAAAGCAATTTTTATTTCTAGGATGGCTTAATGACCTGTTTTTACCTTGGAAATCAAGCAATACAAACAGCAATGAATATCATTCCTATGCTGATTGGAATTATTTGAACCCCTCTACTAATACTAAAACATCTAAGATGCATTTTTAAAAATTGGTCCCAGAATAGTTGAAGTTTTTAATTGTATATTTTGTTACAAAATCCAAGAAATTTTAATTTTTAAAAACCTGCAGATTACCATATGGATTACAGCACTCGTAAAACACACTTCGACAAACACTTTCTTCAACAGTTCACTTGCAATTCAGATGCAGAGTATTAAATGCAAAAGAAGTTTGAAAATGTTGTCAGTTATCAGAATTTGAATTTTTTCTGTTAAATTGGGGCAATTTAGTAACACAAATAGTCTCACTCCTTAAGATGATAAATAAGTCCCTACTTATCATTTCATAACACAGGTATTACTTTCAAGAGAATCAAGTATGTTCTCTGATATGAAAAAAATTATTAACGTGCCAGGACAGAAAGCAAGGACAGTGTATAACTGCAGACAGTGAAGCATTTTAAATTTATTTAAGTATGTCATTTGCACATTTCAGAGCTCTTAAAAGGTGGGTAATTATTTTCATGTCCACTGAGCAAAGCCTTTTCAAAAAGGAAAGAAAATAAAAGTCAGCCTCCTTTCAGATTCATGCATGCTCTCCCATGCACCTTCTGCTTGGCCCCAGTTCTCTCTCCCCTCCAGAGATGAGGGGATATTGAGCTGATAACCAAGGTCCTTGACCCCCTCTGGGAGAGCTGCAGAGGGTTTAGATAAGGCAAACATCATCCACAAACACGTACAGAGGAAAAACCAGGCCAGGAGAGTGTTTTTGTTCCTGTATGATACCTGTTTAACCACTGCGTAACAAACACTCCTTTAGCCTGTTGTGCATCTCCCCACCCTGAATTACAACCCATGCCTCTGTCCACAGGGTTACTGGGCCTGTGTGCTGCAACACAAGAGAATAAAACCTGCAGAGCAAAATATCTGTTGCTGAGGGCCCAAAACCCACAGCACACCGTTTCTGGTGTGTGGTGCTGTGGGCTGTCTGTGAGCCCCTCTATTCTGACCCCTTGGTCTGTATGTGCAGCAGTGGATGGAGCACACTGTGAGGGTGGTGCTTCATTTGGACATTTGTGACCGCAGACAAAGGCACCACTGCAGTGCTCCAGTGGGGCCCAGCTGTGGGGAGCACTCTGGAGAGCCCCATGGCTGACAGGACAGAGGGAAAATCGGCCACCTCAGAATATTTCTCCTGCCTGCTTGTGGCAGCTACACCTGCCAGGGCACTGGTGCAGCAGAGGATCCGGGCTCTCAGCAGCAATCAGGTCCCCCTTGCAGCTGATAATGTGGCTGTCTAAATATATCCATGATTAGGGCTACCCTGCACAGATTAAAGCCACAGCTCTGTATCTCCCAGCTGAGGCACAACAGTTGGCCTGATGACAGCACAAACATGAACTTTATGACCTGTTTTTTCAAACTGTTTTTTAGAGCATGCTTTAAATATACTGGGTCACTGTCTGTAAGAGTGGATGGCAACAAATGTAATCCCTTCTGCGAGGATGACTTCCTTTAATTCTGTAAATTGAATTGGGGTGGAGCAGGCAACATGATTAGGAGGTCATCTCTTTAATGCTTAAGATGCCTCTAAGTGTGCCACTTTGTATTTTTAACAGAAAAAAAATCAAAAACAAATAATAAAACACACAAAAAAATCCAACAAACAACCTCCTACATTTTTGTATAAAATTTCATCAAAATCTTTAAACAAAAGCTCACATTCAAGCATTTCATTTTGTCACCACTACAGTAATGATGCATAAGGTACTGTTTTGATAATCCCACCTCCTCTTTTACAGGGCCCTCTTTTATCTGTTTTACACATTTCAAAGGAACAGAAATTGATCCTGTGATCCTGAACAAGCCCTTCTAATTGCTTGTCTGTCCAGGGCTGAACTTAAGGCATTGCTGCCTTGATAAACAGGAATCCCTTTGCTCTCCCTCAGAAATTCCCAATATAATTATGGAAGATTCAATTCTTCATGCATTTTTCCCTAGGCAATGACCTGCTTTGCTAGTATGTCAAAATCAACTGCAATTTTTTCATCCAGAGGATAACAAAGTTGCCTTATCTTTTCCAAATAAATGCAACTGGGAATTGGGAAACAAGAATAAAAAGATCTTATTCCTTTAATTTTTCACTATTTTAGCATGAAGTTACATACAGGGGAGCCTTGAAACTTCTTCCATGTTCATATCCTTTAATTCAATTAAGGCCTTAAACTAAAACAAAGAGCTAGAAAGAGTCAGATACTATTCCAACTGATAATGTAACTGCCAAAAAACAAATGGCATATAAACAGTTCAAGTAGCCTTTTTGTTATGAGATTCTCTTTCTGAAGCAGGTTAGTTTGCCTAGGAGATGACAAAATTATTGATGAATTCCTGACTGACTTTCTTCAGTCCTTTATTTAAAATAGGGCACGGGATTTAGGCACTTGAAGTGCAAAGGAGTAGTTATATTTTCTAAATGGCCTTCTGTAGTCTGAAGAGAGATCAATGGCATACATTTTACTTGCATTGCCTGCATTTGGAGCCTGGGGGAAAACAAAAGCACAAATAATGGATTGATTTAGATGGAATTTAGGGCTATAGTCTGAGGATTTCAGACATGTTTGGAGGATGTGTGAGAGGTCATGTAAAGATCCAGCAATACACAGGGTTTCTTGTATGGGGAAAGTATTAGCTGCCAAATGTGGGACTTCAGATAAAATGGAATTTAAGCTTAAAATCATTAGTATATTCAAAAGGAAGGATCATCATCCTGATCCCAAGACTTAAGGGCTAAATAAAAATAGACAATAGGAAACCAGAACAATATTTTATTGATGAATAAAACACATACATGTTACTTTTATACTGATGCACATTCATGTAGTATCGAGTAAAGAATCTGCAATAGCTGTTCTGACACAGAAGAGGAAAATTCCACATAACATGAAAAAATACTCAGAAAAATGTCTAACAAATCCTATACCATGAAATCCATGAAAATAAGTAAATCTGCTGAAAATATGTGGAGAAGTAGATTTCATGATCAAGAAAGATACTGAAATAATTGACACGATATGTTTAAAGACCTCTATTTTTCTCAGGCATGTTGTTTAATTAAATAATGACAGAAACAAAAAAAGAAACATTGACAATATTGACTGTATACATTTTGGATGATTGGACTACAAAAGGCATCAAATTCTCACCTCCTATCGGGGAAGTCAGGTAGCAGCTGTCACTTATGTATCTACATACAGGTTCTCTCTCACAACAGGGATTTTAAAAAGCAGGTAGCTTTATCTTCTCTCACTTTTCGTTCTCCAACACTGATTAGGACCAGACTGATCAGGACATTTCCAGAGAAGAACTGTGAATGGGCTTGAAAGCAACGCTACATAGGCAAGTTTGTTTGGTCATCGTCTTCTCCCAGAAACTCTTGAGTCCCAGAAATCTCGAAGTGTGAAGTGGGAGGTACCTTCTCCTTATGCAAATGTCCAACCTTCTTCTTAGGAGAGCAGTGAGGGTCCTATAGCTCACATGAGTTTCTTCTGCAGAAGCATTGTATGAGAAGTAATTAACTTCTAGTGAAAAAGCTGGCTCTTGGATTTTACTACACCTCCTTAGTGTGTCTATGCTGCCTGACCTCATTAATCTTGTTTTTCATGGTCACTGTACTGTGCAGTTATTCCATTAACATGTTGTAGTGCTGCCTGAGGCTTCTTTAATGTATGTTCTATTTTATATTTGCCTAATTTATTTAGGCATTTGTAGAGCATTGACCACTGTAGGGTTTCCCTTTCTATGGGCAAATGAGGAAAGCACATGGCATGGAACAGCGAGCTATTGACTGTGTCCATGGGAAACCCAGTAAAAGGGCATGGATACTCCAGCACAGAAATGCAACACACCAGCTCAATTTAATTAAAAAAAAAAAAAAATAATCAACCATTTTCCATATGGGGAGCACTTTATATACATTTAGGCCTATGCATACCCTGTGCTGAAGGAAGGGAAGAGAGAAGGTGCCTACAGCCTATAATAGGTATTTAACCCCCCCGACAAATTTGGGATCCGACTCAAAGAGTAGGTGTCTGCAGAGCTCAGAAGCAGATCATATTATGTGGTAATGTATGGAGCAACACAAAATTCAATCACTGTACATTCCGGTTTCTGTTATTTTTAGGGGGAACAATTAAACTGGCCAGATTCAGCACACAAAATTAAAAGCTATGACAAGGCGCTAACAGAAATAGGACTTCTTTCCATGAGATCATCTCTTCTGTATTTTACATATATACATATGTTTCCTTGCTTGGAAGTAAAGATCCTAATTTCTTTATCCTTTTTTGCTTACTAAATGTCCCTGGTCTCTTTCTTTAGGAACACAAAAAAGCTCAAGATCTCAACTGACAGAATTTAAAAAGATTTAATTTAAAATTTAAATAAGAAAGGTCTTTCTAAACTACAGTTAGGTTTAATATATGTTGGTGAAAGCTGAGAAATCACATGTAAATTATTTTAATTTGCAAAAGTACATAAGCGTAATCTATTATTGGAAACATTTTTAATAATGAATTGTTTCATATCCAGTCCTTAACAGCATCATTGCTTTATTTTTAACTGTACTTAGTTGAACAAAAGGGGAGAGAAAACCTGATATGTTACTGTTTCATTCTTTCATCATCAGTGTTTAAATTATATTCCGTGTTTAATGGATAATCATCAAACAGTACCTGTAGTACACTCTGAGTTGTTTTCCCTGTTTGAAGAAAAATATTATGGACTTTTGCTGATAATTTTCACAAAAAGAGCTGGTGTCTCTGGGTGCCAAATTTGCGATTCTTCTTTAACATCTGTTCCCATTGTTACTGTGAGTAGAGCTTATGCCCTGAAGAATCAGCAGGATAGTAACAGTAAGAAAATCACTTGCTCCGAGTCTAGGAGAAGTAAACATGAGGCAGTGCCTTTTGCTTAAGCCTTGAAACATCCACTCATCTCCAAAGCCGGGACAGCACTGCCCAGAACAATGAAAATCCAGCCCAAGCTAAGTACCTGTCACCCCTCTGTCGCTGTCATTACATGTTCAGTTGTAGGCTCAGAGAAGGGGGGGCAGCCTCACAACCCTGCCTTGACCATTTGTCCCTCATTAATGGCATAAGACAAGGCAATTGTGAAACCAGAGCTGAGTTCTGCTGGAGGGGTAAGAATACAGTGAAAGGCTCAAAAGCTTGTTCAAATTGTTTTATGGCAACAAAGTAGCTTTTGAAACCATTTGCATTACAAAGAGTGAAAGTTTATTGTTAAACCAGTTATTGTTCCTGAGCCATGGGGGGTATCCCAATGGGATGAGAAGAGCTGGAGCCAGATGGAGAAGGGAGTAGCTTACTAGTGTGTTGCCTTCGTGGCGTCTTAGGCAACCCAAAGATCAGATATTTGCTAGGGAGAGGAGAACCCTAAAATCATCAAGATTTATTTAGTTACCAGAGCTGCTCAACCTGGTGCTAAGCACAGGCTGCAAGGGAAAGGGGACACTATGGAAATATGAGAGGGCGAAGGTAGAAATATTTGCTTTCCTTCCCAGATGCAGTTTCATCCACAGTATCACACATAACTCCATCCTCCCATGTGATTCTGACTTCAGTTCTGGGTGGAGCTTCTGGAGGTGAGGAAATACTGAGAAAGTGTTGAAAGACAGAAAGTAGTGTTTACACCATGTATATGTCCTGGGGGAATTGAGTTCATCTTCTCACGGCTGTAAAACCTCACATCACTGTGCTGTGTGGCACCTACACCGTAGGATCATATGGACATGGATTTGCTGGAGGACTGATCCTTTCCACTGATTCAGGTCAAGGGAGAGAGCACATCCTCTTGGAAAGAAAGAATGTAAAAACTAATGTTGTGTAATGCACGGAGAAAGGACGTTTAAAAACTGCTGTACCTGTAGCTCCCCTAACATGAATGACCAGATCTCCAGAGCAAATCAGCCAGTCCATCATGCTTTCTGTACTTCCAACCTGAAGTAGATTCTTGATGGTCAGAGAACCCAAATACAGCCACTTGTCCCACTCATAGGAACAAATCAGCCTTAAGTCCCTGGCTATAGGTGTACAAGTGCACTCTTGTAACAGGAGAATGTAATTTATTCAGAAACTGATGTCCACAAATTACATAAGCACTGGCTGATCCAAGTAAAATCTGCTATTTGCAAATTTGAATAATTGCCATATACTTCTGCTGAGAGGACACATCATGAATAAAATTACTTCTTATTCCAGTAAAATTACTTCTTATTCCTGCTTCCAAACAAGCAGAAAGCACCTTATTAGGGCAACAAGTAACAACTTCAGCTCCGGATAGGATATAGAGAAACCAACTCTGTGATGAAACACAGGAAAACCTGTATAACTGCATACACTGCACAAAGTAAATTAAGAATTTATACCTCATTCACATAATGCAGTTGCTCATAGTAGGAAGCAGACAACAATACTGTATTCACTGAAGCTTTAGGAAGATGTTATTTTCACTGCTTACAACAGACAGTTGCTATCAATGGCCCAAAGGGAATTGTAGGTCTTAGCAGGCCTCACCATTGTGAATTGAACTGCCAGTTTTATATCATAGTAAGGTTGTACATGCTTGCCTTCACATCTAAATGTCAGACTCCTTACATGCATTGCAACTCAACTGGGTCATGTTAATGAGACCTTCAGAAGTGTGTCTAGGTATTCTTTCAGCCAAACCAGCTGGAATCTAAGTCTTTCCTCAGCTGCATTCTCAGTAACAATACATCTGTACTTTCCTCTTACCCTCAGTGTTGTCAGAGCTCTGGCTTGATGGTCTGAGATAAAATGTATACACACACATTCACATGCAAAACAATACCAGCTCTCATTTCATGAATTTCAGAGGATTTCTTTGGAAATTTGTTTGAATTGCTCATTTCCCATCTGAGCTTTGTGGAGGTGTCTCATAGTGTGACTTTGGGTGAGTGAGTGATACTGCATGCAACAAATATATGCCCAGGTCATTGGTATATTTGCAGACACCAACATGCCCATGCTCAAAATGAAGGAACTTAGAACAAGTTCCATCTCTATTTACATGGACCTTTTTTAATTCTCTTTAAGCAGTACCAAAGTAAAATCTGTATCCATGGTGGAACTTATTTCAGAAATAAAGCATGTCACTATTTTCATGCCATGCTATTATTTTGTAAAATCTTTATGTTACTGAATGATTATGCAAGAATTTAGACATTCATACGGTATTTGCCAAAATGATTTTCAATTGTTTTCTCTCTCTAACATCCAGTACATGAAGTAAGTAATTTCTGACCTATATAAATGGCATACAAAAATATTCTTTCCTGCCTTTTCCAAAGTTTAATCCAACAATCAAAGATGAAAACAGCATAGATAAGCACAAATGTCAGCCAGCTGTGCACTAGCACAGACATGTCTCATGGAGAAGGTGGTAACACTTTTTTAGGAAAGAAAGGCTGATGTAGGGCAATGTTTGCTTTCAAGTATATGTGTTCTTAAGAGTTTTTTGTTGCTCAATTTAAACCACAATGAAACAACTGCTGCTAACATGAAGACAAGCTTCAAGTGACCCTTTGTTTTTCTAGGTCACAGTTTGCTATCTTGACATAATGCATGCGCAAGTATCTGCTCTCACATGCAGAGCTAAACCTTCTAAATACTAGCAGATTTTCTAAGTGCCCAAGTGCTGTTGTTACAAAGACTATTTTCTGAGACAGAAGGAATATTTCAAGACAAATGTAATGATTTTTCTTAAATTACTCTGAAATTTTCCCCTCAGAGGCCAAGCACAGGGAAAGCATGGAAAGAGAAAAAATAAGAACTGCTCTTTGGGAAGGGGTGGCTGGCTTCCAAGGGCATAAAGGAATACATGTCACAGCAGCTGCAAATGCTTGAACTGGGATTCAAACACATCAACCACAGCCCTCATGGTGATTAAGGAATAAGTTAACTCTCTGTAGAAGATCTATGATTTCTAGTGTGCAATGCTCAGCACTGTACAACCAAGGAGAGAAGCACCAACCTGGCTCCTTTTCTCCACTTTGACATTTATCAGTAGCTCTTGGATCATTCCAAGCACGCACTGCACTTGAGGCTTAGACACCTGGTTTTACCAGCTTTCTTAATCATGCATTTTAAATATATTCCTCCTCTGATTTTATACTTTCAAACCAGTTCAGCCATCACCTGATTGCAGCTTACACACAACGCTAATCAACATATTACAGCTTGGGAACTGCTGCCATGTCATTCTGTTTAAAGGAAATGAGGTGTTCCTGTAATGCATCTGATTGCCTGCTCACAAACAAAGTTAAACTCTTAAAAAAAAAAAAAAAAAAGAAGAAGGAGAAAAAAAGAAAAAAAAATCAAATATTAAACACTTTTTGAACTGTGTAGCCATATGAGATTAAGCCTTCCCCACCCCCTGCATGATGCTGCTGCTCATGTTGTGCCTCTGAAAATCTGTCAAGATGTGCATCCCACTACCTGGAATCCCTGGGATGGTGAGACAGGGTCTTGAAGCCACTGATATTTGCTTTCAATACACTCCTTATTTCCAAGTAAATATTCTGCAAGCATGTGATTTTTGGCACTGCCTTAACTATTGTGGCATTGCCCTGAAGGACAGACTAACCCAGTTTATAATGTGTATTTAATAGTGCAGAGCTCTAAAGCTTGTCTAGTAGGACTTTAACCATGGCTTTGTAAATGATTTTAAAATCAAGTAGCAAACCAAAGGGAATTTATTTGTTGGCTATTTTTTAGTAGTAATTTGAAGCTTGCTTTGAAGGGTTTTTTTTTGTGAAGTTTACATGTTTATTTAACTGTAAGCATATTTGTAAAGGCATCAGATTTATTTTTGCTTTTGAATTAGAACATAAGATCCTGTTTAAATAAAAAAAAATTATATTGAGCTTGCTCAAAATATGTACAGCCACACAGAAACCCCATATACTATGGCCAGGTCATAAATGCTGTTTCAGAGGAGGTTATTTCAACTTCTGTAGTCTATGTCCAGTCCATTTGCTGTGTATTATGTCAATGGAAATACACAACAGGAGGGAGATTCAAATGTTTAATGTCAAATACTTAGTTGTGTTCATAGTGAAGGACTTCTGTTTTAGTTTGTGTACTAATAGTGGAATATGCTTTAAGTGCATCTGTTACTGTGTCAGTGTTTCAACACAATAAGAAAAATTACTGTCTTCAGGAAGAAACTAGCCCTGAAATTATTCAACATGGACAAAAATTTCCTAAACAGTTCAAAGGGTTCCATAACAAAAATCAAAACCATGACCATTTTTCTTTTATAATAATTTTTTGAACTGGGCATGCTGTAAGGTCTATATGCATCTTTCAAAGATTCCACACTGGATTTTTGCTGTGTTTCTTGTCAACGATTGCATAACCAAATGATGGGGAAACTGTGGTTTTACAGTTTATGGAAAATCTAGTGACTGAAAAATTATGAGACCAAGACTCCAAAAATTGGCTGAGCATCAGTCTCCAAGTACAGAGTATTAAAGACCAGCTTCTGTTTCAAAATCTGCTTCTTGCTGAATAAAAATTTCCTTCCCTTCCTATTCCTGGTGAATGACAGATAGAAAGTGATTTTAGAATCCAAGTTAAAGCCATTAAATATCATGTTTGTCACAGTAATCTTTTTTCCAACCATTTTGTTCTGGTGGTAATGCTGTTCTAATTCCCACAATAATCCTACATTTTTGTGTCACTTCTGAAGCTATGAACAATGAGCTAGCCCCAAAGAACATGAGACCACCAGTTTGTATATGCACATCACTCTCTCTGTTTTTGATCATTGATAGCTTTTGCAACAGTAAAGAAAAATTTTGTTAGCATATTCATCTACAATAATGACACCGTTATTTAGATTACATAAAGTAGAAAAAATATATTAAATTGTTCCAATGTATGCAGTTCTGTGTTGTGTATGCAAGACACAAATTAAATGTTATTCTTAACTGTTCTTTGAATGGGACTTTTAAGGATTATTGGAAAATGCTGAAAGACACTACAAATCCAGAATGGATGAGGCCAGTAAATTGAGGGAGAACAGGTTCCTTGCAGATTCACCTTTGATGAACTAACATATAACTTTTATGTAATGATATTGGCCTAAGTATGGTCCTGAAAATTGAATGTGTTTCTCTTGCTAAGTGAGCTCAGAGACTTTGCCTCTTTCTGCAAACACAACCACATGGCAATTGCAGTATCAGAGCTCTGATGCTAAAATACTTGGTAATGGTTATGGAGACAGTAAATAAGAGGAGAATTTGTTTACTCAGTATATTTGGATTTTTAAGGAGGAACTATTGCTCAGGAGACAGGTGTCTGGACCAAGGCAACAGCGCTACGTGGCCCACCATCTGACAAAGCTGATAACACCAGCATAGCCCCACTCAGGTAAGCCAGACAAAGCTTCACAAAATCCTAATTTTGCCTCATCAGCAAGATATTATTTATATCAGGACAAAGAGAGCAGAGAACTTTACAGGTGTGAAGTGGGTGAATCAAAGGTGAGGTGATATGAGAGGAAGTGTTTAGTCACTCCTGCTTCTTGAGGTTAAGATTATCTGAAGTCATGCATTTTCAGTTGTTTATAGATGCATATTACTATTTGGTACAAATATTTACTAGACCCCATCAAATAATCAAGCAAGGGAAAATTGTTGCTGTTGTTTTCAAAGCTGATTACAGAGGGCAGATATTGCTTGTTAATCTTTCCCATTCCTTGATTATACATTTAGAATATATACTCCTGTATCTCTTTTCAGAGCACAGATGCTGAAACCACAGGATGTGATTTTAATCCTCATTTACTGTCACAGCTATGGATCAACTGGTTTTGTTCCAGGCAAAGCACAGCCAACTGCAATATGTCTACTTGGGGTAGCTGTCAACTAAGCCAATAATGTTTTACCTGACCCATGCACAAAATAAATCCCTCTCCTCTAGATATTAAGATGATAGTCTCTTATCTCCTTACATGGTGGGAGAGGAAAGGGGCAGATTAGGAAAAAGGTGGTTTAGTCAAGTTTTGGTAACTGACCAAAAAATGTGGAGCTTATGTGACTTGAATGGAGCCAGAGTTTGACCCTGGCCAGTGGGAAACACAGCTATTGCCAGAGTTGCAGATGACTCTAGCATTTTAACTGTGAACCCAGTAGAGTAAAAAAAAAACCCAACCAACCAAACAAACAACTCAAAGAAACCAACAAGGAAAAAAACCTTCCTGAATTCGACAGAAAGTTTCAACTCCCAAGCTGCAGTAAGACTCAAGTGTGTTGAAACAGCATCTTCATGTAGCTGATAGAAGGCAACTTGTATGATGGCAAGTGAGAATGCAAGCACATTTAAAGCATTTGCTTGAGTTTGGAAAGGAAACCTAAAGAACCTACTTCTTGGGTTTAAGCCTTTAAAGAAAATATTTATGGCATATGGCTAGAAATGGGTAGCATATTTAAAAGTATTTCTTAAAATAACAAAGCGGAAGCAGCAGTTCAATTTTTGAAATAATTGTTCATTAATTTACGGGGCCTGGAAATAAAAATGTTTGCCAATAAATAGTTTAAAACATATAAGCTAAACTGGTTTTTGAGCTTTAAGTATTTATTCGATTTAAAACTATCTGATTAAAGAGATAACAAACTGTATCAGAGTGTCCCAGCTAAAACTGCAAGATGCACAGAAAGAAAAAATCTTTACTCTGTTGAGCACTGGAGGATGTCTATCAGCCAGCAGCACATATGAGATCTTTCTGCTGCTACAGGTGTTCAGAGTATGTTTCCCACAACAGCTGTCCCAAAGGGCTGAAAGCACCCCACACCCCCTGTGAGCCCATATTTCTGCATAAACACAAGCTGCACACATGTGCATGCCGGGCAGGTGCACACCTGCCCACACACACCGCAGTGTTTGGCACTTGTTTGGTTTATCATCACAAACCAGCTCTCAATGGTGAGCTGGGGGAGCACTAGCTGAGGTCCCCAGACAAGGGGCTCCTTTCCTTTCTGTGTAGTCTGCCAGGCAACAGAGCTGGCAGCTGCCACTTCAAGGGCAGTCGCCTTGTGCAAACACCCGGTTAGGAACACCACATACCCTGGGCATTAGTCACACTGTGCCCTGGGCTAGCATGTGTTCACACAAGCAGCATAAAAGTCAACAAATGCACAAAAACCCTGCCCCTCAGTCTCAAGTGAATGTATTCCAAGAGGAAGATCCACTTACCATGGGAGAGGAGGGAATGCAGGACAGCTGCCAAGCTCCGTTTGGCCTTCTGGGGTGCACAGGCTGCCATTGCCAAACCCTCCCTGCTGAGCAGACCTGCAGAAAGGCTAGTCTCAAAGCTGCCCATGCCCTCCAACTCCAAACCAGTCCATTGAGTTGGAGCTGTGGGCTACACACAGAGCACTGCCTCAAGAAATTCCCGAGGGCCAAATCAAAAAAGAAAGGGATGTTTCTGCTCAATTCTCCCCATGCTGTTCATTGTGCAGAGGCAGCATGATACGCTTACTCTATGAAACCACCACCTACAACTTGAACCTTTTTCCTTGTTTCTTCTCAGTCCCATCAGCATTGCTCTTTATCCTTTCCATTGTGGAACACTTAACATTTCATGGACCAATCCACAGCAAAAAAAGAAACTTGAATTTCTTATAAGGTTGATGCAGTCCCCCAGATTTACTTTACCATCACTGAAGACCCTGGAGCAAAAAGTGTCCGAGAGACACTTTGCAATCTTCTAGTGGTGCAGGGTATTTCCTAGATAAGATTTCTCCTGAGAAGAAAAGGTACAAACCAGGAACATAAATTAATTTACAACTGATAATTAAAGCAACAACAAGCCTTTGGAACCCTTTCATGAGCCTTCATGACTCATGCCTAAACAGGCTGATAAAGTGATTCATCCTGCGGGAGACTTGTGTTTAAATATGCTGCTGCTATCACACTTCCAGCCCCAGAACAGCCAGTCCAATGGCTTTTCTCATGCTAAGAGACACCAGTCACCCAGACAAGGGGTAATACAAGTTCCTTCACACTTGCAAGCTTGACAGTAAGCAGACTGAAACTAGAAGGCAGACGGATAAATCAAATCAAAAGGATGCCCTTACAACTGCTCTAGGTGATGGCAGGGGGGAGGAGGAGGAGGAGGAAGAGGGCAGAGGTAACTGGATTCACTCCTGTGCTTGTATTCGGGTGAGCCTTTTGTCTTTACGCTTCACAGATCCCTGTGAAATCATTCCACACAAACTTAGAAGGACATCATCCAACAGATTTTATTTAGTCATGGAGACTTCTAATAATTAGTAACAATACCACAGCTGCGAAATCAATAGCCAAAACATGAAGGTTTTAAATGTACATATTATATATTAATATAATATATTGTATATGTTTATTAATAGAATATATTGTATATATTACATATTATTATATCTTATTATCATTTAAAGGTATATATATATAATAATGTAAATTATTATATATTATTTTCAAGAGATGGAGAGATGACACCTATTTTATCTCTCTTGATAAGAAAAAGAAACAAAAAGAAAAACAAAAACAAAAAAGAAGAAAAAGAAAAACAAGAAGAAAAAGAAAAAAAGAAAAATATTTAAAGCAGCACCAGCACTGATTTTGCATAGTTATAAAATATTCCTATGTTTTATTCAGAATCAGTAGAGAGACACATTTCCTGTAACTTTTCTGAGTATATTACTTTAGAGCAGGAGCAGGGAAGAATGTCTGTATGCTCAGCAGTACCAAAACAATGTTGTTTCAGCAGAACATTAATTAATTTTTTGACCCTTCAGTCTCTCTGATCCAGTTCTGAGAAGCTTATTGCTGTTGTCAGGTCAGGATTTGCTTCAAAAAGCCAAGTGTTAACTTCCCACTTACAGATTATGCTGGCAGGAATCTGTCTGCATACATAGAATATGTCTTTGTCCTTGGTCTGCGTTGCTTCTGTAGTTATCTAGTGCAGAAACAGGAAATTACCTTACAACACAATTTATAGATTACATCAGTGGAAAAAAAAATTCATAGCTCATTACTTCTGCCTTCTTTAGGAAGTATGGAGAAAAGAAACTTTCCCTATAATGGATGGATAACAGAAAAATAATGTTTTCTGGGAAATAGACAAAGCGATCTATAAAAACAGTATACAAAAGCAAAGGGCCTGAAAACCCGTAGAAATTATAAGGTTCAATAAATAGGATGGGTAGTAAGAGGCCCCTGGAATTCTAATATGCATTGGGTAAACTTTACCTGCACACAAGCTTATTTGTTAAAGAGGCTAGAACAGCCCTGAAGATGGTAAAAGAAACCCTGTTCAGCTTCGTGTTGTGCTGTGGAAATTGAACCTTTAGATTATATGGAATATTATAAAGGAAAAAAATGCATGTGTAGAGTTTGCCTTTTAAATGGGACCATCAATTGTAAATACTTGAAGCTTATCTCAAAAGGCAAGAGAGTGAGTGATGCAGGCACAGGTAAAGGCGTATGCCAAGTAGCTGTATTTTAGAGATAACAAATACAGTTTTATGTTACATACAGTAATAACATCAATACCACCACCCCCAAAAAACCCACATCTAAGAAGCATGATGCCAGCTGAGGCATTGCTTTCCAGAGGGAAATGCTCTGCATTCTCAGATACACCAAGCTCTGTTTAGGAGTGCCTCAATTCGGATCATAGAAACTGAGGCACTTATCAAGTTACAGATGTTATTGAAACACAGACTGTGTTTAGCTCCATATTTTGCATATGCTTTTTTCCCCTTGCAGACCAAAGAGATTTCTGTTGTCATTAAAATAGTTATGGTGTGATTTGGAAAACTAGATTGTTTCATACAGAACAATTCCCTACTAGAGATGTTCCTATTAAAGTCATGAACGCTGCTGCTAAGTCAAATACAACACTGGTCAGTTTAGCTTGTGATTCTATATTCAGGTTTACTTATATCAAATTTCTGCATCAATTCAAGTAAAACAGTGCTGCCTTTAGGAATTTGTACTTTGTTCAAGCCTCAAAGTGAAGGAACTGGTTTTTTGCAATTACTTCTGAGGGAAATCTAAAAATTAAGCTGCTGTACAGGAGTTGCATAGCAAAATAGAATTTCAGGGAGCACAGACCAGGAAAAAAGGCCAGAGAATTTACCTGAGATTCAACATTACATCCCTCTGTATCATATTAGTCTTACTAAAGAATTTAATGGGCTCCTTGGATCCAGGAGTGAAATCATACCATATACAAAGTAAAAGCTCTTATTCTCTTCCAGAAAGGCAATCTGTTCTGTCAGTGCTTTGCTTTCGGCTTTCCTGTGTCCCTTCTTCTTTCTATGTACAGTTTTTCATTGTTAGGCTAAAGTGCAAGTTCTGTTTAACCTGATCTCACTAAGAAAGTTGTGCCAAGTCAACCCTTTCAGCTTTCACGTCTTTGGTCAAACTCGTGAGCAGATTGGTTTGCTTGTATTTCTCCCCCAGGGATTTTGCTTACAATAGAGACCTAAAGATCTCATTTCTGAGGGGCATCCTTGCAAAGACAGTTGCTGCCTGACACAGCTGTTACAGGACACCAAGGAAATCACACCGTGAAAATAATACTGCCACCTCTGGGTATGTAACATATATATCATTCACACGGGGTTACAGGCATGATGGAATGGTGATTTTAAAGCCCACCCAGACTGTAAAACGTGCCCTCTCCAGAAAGCAGGGCAGATCTGCATTTGTTGTGCCTTGTGGCAGGGTAGGATGGGAAAGGCAGAAAACAATAAAATGGAAAAATAATAGCCCTCTTTTAAAAAAATGAACTTTATACCCAATATGGAAGTGGATCATTACACTGCCCTCACTGGGGCCTCTTTCTGCTCTGTTTGTTATGAAGTCATCTACAGAGAGCAGGGAAAGGACTGGGTTAACTAAGTGTGGCATGCCTCATGCTGTCTTGGGAGCATTACTAATCTCATAATGATACCAACTGCAAGGCATCCCTCAGTACAAGAGAGCGGGGAGCTAAAACAGACAAAGGGAAGAAGGATCTAGCACAAGATTGAGACAACAAAACAAGAAATGAAAGAGCATCAAGAGGCAGAAAAACCATTAAAGGGAGAGAAATAGTAGAAGATGAGAAGTCAGGAAGGTGCAAAGATAGGCACAAGAAAACAAACACAATTTTACACCAGATTAAAGAGCTCATGACATGCCAAAGGGCCCCTCGATCTTTTGGCAGCTTTTTGATGACAGTAGAACTACTGTGTCACATCAGTGCTGGGCTGCAAATAGTCATCTCACACCAACTTTTAATCACTGACACCTCAGATTCAGAATGGCACAGCGAGAGCACCAAGAGGTCTGCATACCATAGAGTGGCCATACAAGGGCTTGATCACCTTCCTCTGGTGATTTTACAGAGCAGCTGCTCTATAAGGCCCCAGTGCTTAAGTATGAATAATATGGTTTTAGTAATACTGCTCAGTGTTGAGGAAGATTAGCATGCATGTCCTTAGCCGTGAACACTGGGAGAGGAAAGAGCTGTTCTGCTTGACCTTTAATGCAGAGGAGAGAGAATTCTGGGGAGTAAAGTGTGATTACTTGTCCATCCCATTTTATAGCCTACACAATACTTTTCCAGTTCATGCAGCTGTCTTTGACTGTCAGCGAGAGAAGGTCTCAGACTTTACTCCAGGACTTTTTATACCTAAGGGAAAGCAATGCTGGCCTCCATGGTGTAAATAAATGTCTGAAAAAGAGATTACCAAAGATTGCTTCCTCTTCCTTTGTTTCTTCATAAGTGACAAATTTAACAAAAATATAAGGCAATATATACACTTTCTCCCTGTTCTGGTTATCATTGCTTAGGATCCTGCAGAAGTTTTGTCAATTTAGAAAAGGAGGATAAGTCTTACATGTAAAAACCAGCCTATAGAGAAAGAAACTTTTTCAAACATTTCTGCTGGGTTTTACAGTTACCCTGAAAGATACTAGCACCTCCTTTGGGCTGAAAGAAGGGAATTTCTGGTCATGGAGATAATTCATTTAAGTGGCAAGAAATAAGATTTATCTAAATGTTTATGAGCATTGAATTTTGTTGAAAAAACTGCAGGAAAGAAACACACTGAGAATTCTTCTCTCTTTTTTACTGAGGTTCATAGCATGAGTTTCATAAATACCATGTAGGAAAACAAACCAGCAACTTTTTAGTTTTGTGCATAGTAAAAATCCTGCTATGGCCTTCTGAAAACCAGACAAACAGATGAATAGAAGTCTAAAACATAAGATACATCAAAAATATATCCTGTCACGATTTGAGATCTGGAATGCTCAATACCACCCAAACCCCAGAGATTGTGTTCCCAAAAAACTCTAGAAGCTTTAGGGGCAGTGTTACTAGTTGATAAAACAGAATGCTAAGAAACAAGGTCAGTTTACCATTTAGAACAGCAGAGAAGTGTGTAAACCCATTGGTAACACCATATCCTACATTTTTCTAACCCAAGGATTTTGAAACTCACATTTCAAATTAATTAATCCCGCTTTTTAGAAAATGTTGGTCAATGAAAATAAGTCCTTTTGAATGATTTGTAATGGAACACTCATTTTAAGAATTAAAGCTGTCCATTTCATGTCTAAACTCTGTGATATTATAAAGACTTTCATAATTTAGTTTCCAAACAAGCACTGAATCAAGCTTTGCAGTCTCTCAGTCACAAGTTGTCCCCAGTTTCCAAAAGAAATTAAGGTAATGAAACTATTTGCAGGGGGATGAGTAGCAGGAGAAGGTTTTAAATTAGAAGAGTCAGAAACATCTGAACAATTTTTATGCTACATTAAGCCAGAAAATTATTTCTATGCATGTCACGCTTAACTTATAGGGATACTTCAGTGCGTATCTAATATAACCATAGTTTTTAAAAAAGCTTTAAAAACAGAAGTAAAATGAAAGAGTTCATGAGCAATCATTATTAATAATTTTACTAAATAATAAATAGATAATTTCATTTCAAGGCTGGTGTTTTCCATTCTGATCCCAGCACAAATGGAAAATATGACATATAATATTTTGAAATTGCAAAAAAAATTAATATATCTAGATTTTCTACCTGCAGGTATTGCTAGGGAGAGCTAAGACTTGAAATTTATTTCTGTGAGAAAAAAATGAGGAATTATAGCTGCAAACAGGCATGCCTGTTTATTATGAATAAATATTGCCAATTGAATAGATTCATTCTCATGACTATGAATTTTTGGTTAAAGAATTGTGAGATATACATACCATAAACAGCTTATAACAAGAACTGTTTGACCTAGATAGGAAAGAAAAAGAAGATGAGATGGTAGACACTGATAACGTTTTTTAAACCTCAAGAGACTTTAGCAGACTGGACATCACTTTAGCCAGAATACCAAAGCTAACAGCCCTGCTCTAAATGAAGATGCCCTGGTCTTTCTAATATCTCCCCTTTTGACTTTGCTTACAGTACCACACTGGTGGGTGAAAAGGAGGAGTGATACTTTATTAACTTATTCATCTACATGATGTGTCATTTCCATGTAGAAACTTCCCTGCATCATTTCCCTGGCCAATTATTAGTCAGAACTGAACAAAATATTCTGTAAACAGCTGTGGTTCAAGTGAAAACCTTCTTCTGTTGTCAGCTGACTGGATGAAATGAGGAACATAATATTTGCTGTCTTTGCTTGCTTGCTTGCTTGCAGAAAAAAAGAGGACAGCACTATGTGTGAGGTGGCTTATGTTACTACAGCTGTGTACAAGAGGGTCATGGCAAAAATCACCTCCAACCTGTTGAAAACACTGTCACTCTGCATTATGGATTACATATATGACTGGGGGTGTTTTGCCATAATTTCACTGATTTCAACAGAGCTATGATGATCTATGCTATGAAAAATCAAACTTTTTGCACTGTCATATGTGTAAAATGATGTGCATGTACACAAAGGAAATAAATTTTTTTAAAAAACAACAACAATAACAAAAGATAAACCACAACAACAAACAAAAAAACACATGAAACTTCACATGATCTAATTTGAAGTAAATTCAGAAATAATTTCCTCCTCTTCGACATGCGTATGGAGGATATTTTCCTGGTCTCCATGTCTTTGCTGATGAGGAGCTGCCTCATCTCACACTTAACCTTGCGTAGGTGACAGTCTTACCATCACTGATTGCCCTGGGGTCAACTTGACACACAAGATACAGAGGCATTTTTTTATGCAATGACACAGATCCACTTTTATTATTATTATTATTATTCAGCCCCTGAAGTGTTCTCTGTTCCTTCATTAGGAACCTTTATCTTTCACTTATTTCAAAGTGACATTTTCCCTCTCTTATGTTAGTTATCCTTTGTCATCTACTATTACTCAGGAAGTATAAAAATAAAAATCACACTTTGCAAATAATACACAACAAAGAATAATAACAGACTTCTCACTTAATCATTGAATTATTTGCCTTCCTCAAACTGTCAACAACTTCTTGATGGAAATATTCTGTGAGTCAATTCTTCCTTCATGTCATCTCAGGGAATAATTTATCTGATCTCACCTTAGGACACAAAGCTCTGTCATTTGATAAGGGGCTAGTTGTCTGGTTTGGTGTTGCATATCATGCCACTGAAATAAATTTATAAGTAGATGATGCGATCAATTCTGTAAGAGAAGAACCATGAAGCTCAATGATTAAATATATTCCACTGGGGTCAGCCAGGGCTTGCAGAGTGTCATGGTTGATTTCAGCATGTGCCCCTGACTTGGACCTTGGTACAAATGCATCCGTGAAGTTTCAGTAGTTATGGCAAGCATTCAAGGTCAAAAATCCCTCTTTTTGCATATATGTGAGAGCAACTCCAGCCATTTCAATGGAGTTTTATTCACCTTTAATAATGTTCTGAAGATGTGAATCTTAAAATGCTTTATATGCTTCATTTCAAGAACCACCCACTTGAATTAACTAATTGGCACTGAGCTCTTTGGTGATGACTGGATCATCTCATATTTTTACATACTGCCATTTGTCTGTGGATGGTTAGTATCAATAACATTCAGGATAAAATTTTTTATCTATAAATATTCTTATGTCTACTTATATGTAGCTCCTGTAGATCAGTCATTATGAATACAATGCAAACCTTTCTTTGGAATGGAGAAGTCTATTCTAGTCTAGAAGAAGCCCTAGAAGCCCCTAACAATTCTTGTGAGTAGCAATCCAGGAATTTCCCTTAGATATAACCAGACAACTATTTCTTTGAATTCTCTGTCAAAAAGACTCATTGGAGATTTTTTTAATGAAAGAAGATATACACAAACCCCCTTAATAACAGATTTTTCTGTTATTTTCTACGGAACAAAAAGCCCATTTCCTATTATCAGGTGAAAATGCAATCTAATTTTCCTAAGCATGATTTAGTCTTGTGTTGATTTTTTCAATAGAAATGAGGAGTACAGCAGCACCACACCTAACAAAGACTGCTGAAGTGCCATGATGCCTCTCCAGCTGCTGCTTTATTGAATCCTCTCTTTACAAGGCCTATTATCCATGCATCATACTACTTGTTTCCTCTCCTTCACCAGCATCTTCCTTACCACAGGTGGCCACTGCTGGCCCTGAATTGAAATTTTCTTGTGCAATAGACCCTGTAACCTCTCCTTTAAACTGCACAACCTCCATCCAGTTTGCAATACACTAAGAAAAACTGCTCTTCCTTTCAATTACAGCGCCTTCAGCATTATGTCTGGTCGTTATTTCTCTCCTTCTTTCTCTTTGTTACCTCTTTAAAATCAGAAAATGGTGTCTTTGATCATTGCAGACATGTAATCAGGACAATCAAAGGTAATCTGTTCCCATAGACTGCAAAGATAAATTTTAGGAAATCAGACCACCTAAATACAAAAGTCTAATATAAGTTAGTTTAATATAAATTAAATAGTTTTAAACATGTTAAGATAGATGGTTCTAAGCATGTATCCTTAAATGGTGTAAGTACAGATTCCAATAGAGCCTTCAGAATGCGTGTTTTTAATGCAAATTCTAAACCTGGTGAGACAGAAATTATGATATATGCTTATAATGTGAAGCATGGTGGTAGTCAACCCCTTTAGGTTGAAAACTAGAAAATGTAATACACATTCAAGAACAGCTTTTGCTACATTTTTATTTCACAAGAACTTGGTGTGTTATGAAACTACAACTATCCCACAGCTAGAGAAAAAATATGATCTGGCAGTTGAATAACACTGGGATTTGGTTGAAAATTATGTTTCTTTACAGAGTTTTCTGGATCAGACCCCATTGTCTAAATAATCGGTATGAGTAAATAAGAACATTTTTGCCTTTTGCTGTTTGCCTCATTTAAATATCTGTTGCATTTTGGGAGGATATAGGTTACAGTCACTAATTTTCATACTTAAGGAAGAACATGCAGAACATATGTAACAACACATGTTGAATTTTTACGTTAGTTTAAATATGTCAAAGCTGATCTGTGAACTACCCATTCTAGGGATGGCTTCTACACCATTTTTCATATGGGCCCTATCAAATTAAATCCGGAATTAAAAGATTTTGATTAATGCAGACACAAATGAGACAAACCCCTTAAATTTAGGACTTCCCTTTGCAAAGTTTAGAACACAGCCCTTGAGTGATTATTCCAGCTGCGGTTCAAGGGTACAATGCTAAACTTGCAGCTTTGCAAGAATTGGACTGTAAGCCTTGCAGAGCACTCCTCCACTTGTGTTGACCAGCCACAGCAATATGGGATAACTGAACATCTCTCTAAAAATAAAAGCTTCTTTTTTCCAACTTAACCATCACAAAAAATAAGGGAAGTGGTATGATGGAGTTGCCATCTTGCCCCAGCAGACTCTGATGGTTATCAGACAACTTTGGCTCAGCACACTGCCTATTGTTTAGCTCTGGTTTTGAGAGAAGCAGATTTACTGTATGTCCTCCTTCAGCAGTTGTCCTCACAAGACCCATAGTATCTCTGAGACAGAGTGGACACAAATGTGAATAGGCACAAACTTGGCTCACCTGGCTGGAGACAGCAGTTCACAAATCACTTTTTGCTGTACTATGCATAAATTCCCTGCTGCAAGAGTCTGAGCCAAGAAGAATCTATTTCTCTGTCCTGGTTCTTGCCCATCATCCTCCAGTTCAAGATTAGCCAATGCATTTTCCTCAGAAATGTAAAATAAAATAGCATCATCTAAAATAAGACTAATAATTTCTGAAGAGAAAGGAACAACATGAATAGTGCAAGTGCAAACCCAAGAATATATTCACACACATTCCCTCAGTATCATGTCTGCTTTGTCAACAACACTGTTTATTTAATAAGGATATTTTGACAGAATGTAGAATTCCCAGTTATGGCTCAGATCTCATTTTGCTGTGTTTTGTGTGCAGAAAAGAGAATTCTTTTATTCAGATGTTGCAAATTTCATATTTACACTTAAATCTATGTATGAAACATAGTACAAGTAGTGCTATGTATGAAGACAGTTTTTGACAAACTACTTTTTTCCAAGATGTATGTGAGATTAATGTGTTAGACTGGCATTTAAGCATGCTGAAGATCATAAGACATGTTTTATGGTGCATTAAAATCCCATAATAACAATTTCAGAGAGTTAGCATGATGTATTATTCAGAGTTAAGTACTGTCTTGAATGATAAGGGCTAACATGCCATCAGGCTATAATAAACTACAGCTTTGAAATACCAATTTTCATTTATCAGTACGGTCATTTACATAGCTAAACTGAGAACATAATGATTTTTTTTTCACTATCTAGGAGCAAAAAAATTGGAATTCTTTTTCAAAATACAGAAAATTAAAAAAATATTCTGAGAAAGCTGTTATTAAGTCATTTAACCTTTCATACAAAATAAATTGTCATGGATTTGGTTATAAAACTACAAATACATGCATTCTGGTTTCTGATAGTGAACATAAATAAACTAATTTAAACTCTAGGGGAAATACTGTATTTAGGCATAAATGTATTACTCCAGCTGGGGGTTTGACAAAATGCATCTATTTATGGTTTTTGTAAGCGACACAGAAAAGCTATGCAACCTCCATCACTCCTCTACAACTTGACCCCAAAGAGGAATTCATCAGCATGGGTTACTTAGTGCTGCATATTGTCCTTAATCCACATATGAAATATTGTATTTTAAGGCCTTTAAGCTGATAAAAGGGTACGCTCATACAGTTAATGGGGTGGAAAAGAGGGCAGCTGATATAAGAGATGGTGAAAGGGGCACCAGATTAAAAAGCAAAATTATCCTCAATCTCACTCTAACCTCCTCCTTCCTCATGTGCTTGAGGAGACTCAGAAGAATTGCTGTTCTGCCCACCACTCTGGAGAGATTCAGGCTACCTTCAGCTGCTCTGATGGCCAAAATTTCCATGTTCAGTAGCCATTCTTGCAAAAAATGCATGGCCAGGCAAGGCCACAGACCACCAGGAATGTGTCCAGACTGCCATGTGCATGTGTGCCTTTGGGCAAACCACAGCTTTGTGCACCCCATTTCCCGTGCTGCCAGTGTCTTTTTATTTGGCAATTAACTTTTGGCATGTAGCAGCTTATGCACATGCAATTTCTCCTCTGCCTCCAGCATAGAACCATAGTGACGACATGGAAACCTCTGGACATGAGCCACAGTCCAGAAATGGCACATGGACTTGCACACAAGTGCTAAAGCCATTGAATGCAGTAGGGCAAAGATATGTCTGGTACAAAGTGTACCAGACCTTCACCTCCCACACCATGCTGAGAGGGACATGGACCACTAGTCCTGGAACATTGCCCAGAAAAGATCAGGAATTCCTCTCCACCTGGCTGGTGTGGTCATAACTTATGTGGTTATGACCACATAACAGGGGACAGCCGGTGCAGAGGTGCTCCTGAAAATTCTGCTACAGAAGCTGTGGAGAAACAAACACCCCCTGGGCACAATATTCTGCACCCTTACTGAGAGAGAGTGATGAGGCTTCCCATCCACAGCAGCACTTGAGCCGCATCAAACCAGTCATCCTGAGTCACTTATGCCTGCATGTGAACTAGTGCGAACACTCCTTTATCCACTGTCTGCACTGACATCTTTTGTATTAGGACTAAACTGTTATTTACACAATAACCTTTAATCATAACAGCAGACAGACCAGATCTTGGTCAGTCACTTGGCACCAAGCTATCAGAGTTCAAGGAATGCCTGGACAACACTAAATACCATTTAGTTTTAGGTAGTCCTGCAAGGAATAAGGAGTCGGACTCTACAATCCTTGTGGATTTCTTCCAACTCAAGATTTCTGTGATTCTGTGATTTAACTTGCTTCCAGGGCTTACTGCTTTTGACTTAAATGTAGAAGTTCACCCACTTACTCAATCTCTCTGAAGTGTGCATGTGAAAACAATGTTGTGCTATTCTGTTTGTTCCACCATATGAGAAATTCAAGGTCTGTCGCAGTCAGTGTTGATTTTGTAATGTAATTTTACAAAGCTCTCAACTCCCAGGAAGCAATCTATTGTATATGCACAAAGTCCAGTCGTTTAAATAAATAGGCCACTCCAGAAGCAGTGGGAGCACAGAATGCAGCATTGCCTGTATCCTGATTTTTGATAGGATATTATCTTTAAGTTTGACAACAAAGATCAGCATATTTTGCACCAAGGAGAATTCAGTTCTGGAGTCAGGATAATTTCTTGCCAGCTACTGTCCTTTATTCATGACATCCGTTGTTACCACCAAAGTTTTGTCTGTGCCGTGGTTTCCTTGGAATGCCTCCTCTTTCATCCATGAATAAGACCAGTTCTCTGCTCTTTCCTTTTCCGGTCTTCCCTTTTCTTTTCCTTTCTTTTCTTTTCAGTAACTGTGATATAAAAGAGAAAGGAAGGGTAGATTTAATATTTCAGATAAAACCTATTGCTAGGCTTTTTTATCGTAGTTTATCTCAAAATGCAATTGCATGTGCCAGTCACTTTTTACATGCTTCTGTGGAGGTGACAAACAGGCCTTCAATAGTAGAGCAAGTTTAAATTGGTATTTGAAAGGTACTTTCTTCCTGTACCTGTAAACCTTTAACCTCTTCTATTTTCACCTTCCCTCATTCTCCTTATATGCATTGACATTGCTGGGGGGAGTTATTTTTATTTTTTGTTACTGGCCCTATTAACAATGTAGCAGAATAGGACAGTGATGCACCTGCAAAGACTAAAAGGATGTTGTTAGGCTGGTGTCAGATCAGATTGGACTTTAAGGAAAGAATCAAATAGTATCCTTTCAAAATGATTGATGCCTTCTTCAGCTTTAGCTTAATAACTTTGCGTAGTCTTATCACTAGCTTTGGGTCAGCTGCAGTGAAATTTCCACCACTGCTCTTGTCATCCCTGCTGAGGGGGATTGTCAAGATTTTTGTTTGGCTTAGGCTAGTGCAGGGCACAGAGATTAAAACTCCTGTGAGCTCCTGCAAATTCCCTTCAGTGTTTCCAACCTACAAATGGAATATGCTGGGAGCAGGCAGAGGTGGCAGCATCACTACTAACGTGAAGTGTTACCTTGCCCTAGGAGCTAAACCAAGTCCTCAATCATTGTGGCTACTATTCATCCCTCCTACTTACAGACCCATCCCCCCAAATTCTTCCCTGAATCCCACTCCAAAAAATCAGCTCAAAATTTCATGTGGGAATTTGTGTTACATGTGTTCAGGGAGATAAAATCCAATTTATGGATTTTATAACCTTCACATGGTTAAGGAAGTGGTCCATTTCTCAGCTATTTCAGAGTAATTTTAATTTCACGTCACATACATGTCAGCACAAGGTACTTGTGGGCATTTAAAACCTGACACATTAGTTGATCAGGGCTCACTGGTCTTTCCACAGGGCAATTTAGTTTATAACATATCAGGAAACAAGAGGAAAATGACTGAAAAAAGGAGCTGAGGGGAAGGGAAGCCGAAAATTGGGGGAAAAAAACCTGCAGGAGATAAATGCGACCATTCGGCATTCTGAAGAGGAACTTATTCATAAATTTCACTCTTGGTGTATTCTGATAGACTTTTGTTTAGGTTTATTTCATAACCCTATTGTACAGTAGGCAGCCTGTTGTTTGCTCTAATCATCTGTTTCCATGACATTCACCTTTATTGATTTAGTTTCCTTCTAAATTTAATGCAGTCTGGGAGATTAAAGCCATTTTTCTCCAGAATGAGTTAGTTAATAGTAGATTAGTTTTAAGCAGCAGAAATCATTTGGATTAGCAAAGAAAAATTCTTTTTTTCCACAGAAGGTATGTTTCAAGTAAATAAAACCTCTTTACAAAAATAAGCAATAAAAGAGGAATTCTAGCATATAAACATAGTATCATTTTTAAGGTTTGAAAAAGTGAGTGAAATAAATGGAACCAGCATTCCTTATGGTAGATTTATTAGTGCTAACAAGTACTGCAGATTTAAAGAATAGGGTACATGGAATTTTATTCTCCACACTTAGATGTTATTTTAATCAGGCTTATAGTTACAATAGGTAAAGAATTATACAAGGTGAAGTAATTTTCCCTAACAGATATAGTAATATAACTCAGTATTTTGCAAGTATAGCTGTAGAAATTGTAAATCAGAACCAGAATTTATTGCAAGAATATAATAAACCAAATCCTTTACAATTTATTTGGTTATAGACCTTATTTTCTTGTCCTTATTACTGCACTAAACTCGCTCCTCCTTGGTGATACTTCATTCTCTAATGTCCTCCCTCAACCTTCCATCACACATTTTTGATAAGAAAAGCACCCAGCTGCCTCTTGCACACAGTATATTAAACACTGCAAGCTGCCACTCCACAGTCACGTATACAGGGATCTGATTCTGCAGCTCCTTTCCCTCACTTGAAATCATAATGACTTATCAGAGAAAAACAGAATGAATCAAACCCGCTGCAGTAAATGGGAAATCATCTGTTGACCTCGCAGGGCTTTGAACCATTCCTCCCCTGACAGCAGACATTCATTTCCTGCTCTCAGCCTATGCCAGGGCAATACTAAATGCATTACCCAATTCGGCTGTAGCACTTCGTAGCAAAAAAACCCCACAGAGCACAGGCAGTACTAATTAATATGCCTATATTTATGGTACCATACATAAAATACAGAAGGGAAAAAATTGTAGAGTTATCCTAATTGAAAAAGAAACTTCAACTATATCTTCACTAACAATTTTTCTCAAATATTTTTTGCCGTTATTTTTCCATTACCATGGTAAAATTTCTGTTTAAAGAAGAAAGGACTCTCATTAATTAATTATACATTTATCCTATAAATATTTGAACTACATATTGCTTTCTGTTAAAATGGTACAGATTTACTGGAAGAGAAACCAAACAGCAGCTACAGAAACATACTTCCTGTTGATAACAAAACCTGAGCTCTGCATGCTTACAAATTATCATCTATGTCTAAAGCTTCCCCCATATCGTTTCAGCTGTGTTTTCCCCAACTATTCCTTTGTTTTCATCCATGGGAGTTTTCTAGAATTCCTCTGAAACTGGACAATTGGGGGAAAAAATTATTGAATGTTACTATGGTAACAAACGAAAGAAAAATAAAAAATAATTTAAGCAGACCAATGAAGCAGGGCACAGACCAACACACTGGTGCTTTGTCCACAAGTAGAAGCAATCCAGGGGCCTAGTTAAAGGTGCTGAACTCAGAGAATATATTAATAATGTACTCTTTTATTTAGAATTGAGATTTTTTTTCTCTACTCAGAAGCTGTAATGTATTATGTGTGGCATTAATTAGCACCTATATCTTTGTGTAATATATATCCTCCTTGGAGACTATTTTAAGACAAAATCAAGGTCACATCATTGCATGCACAAAAATCAAAATCAAAACTAAAAGAAATCAACAGAAAAAGAATTGCAATTGTATATGAGCTTTTTCCCTCCCCACACACAAAAATAAAAGACCAGTTAGTCAGTCAAATGCAATTTCTTGTACTTGACAGCAGAAGAGGCCTTCTGGGTTGAGATTGATCCTCAGCTATTTCAAGTAACTCCATTTGTATAAACTAAGATGTGAAAACACTGGACTCCTTAAAACATCTATGAATTTTGCAATTATGATCCTGTCAAGAAGCTGTGCCAGAGCTTTAATCCTGTGATGTCTCTAAAACATCTTTCCATTTGCATTCAAGTTTATTTGTTGCCAGGACTTATCAACCTTTTTTCCCAGAGCAACTAGTGTCTTTAGTTTAAAGGACTCCTTTCTCTCTTTGGTTTCTGAAGTACCATCACATAGTCATACAGAACCTTATTTTCTCTCAGTCTTTTCCCTATGAATCTAAACAGTTGGTTTGTTCTTCTTTATTTCTAATATCTACTCTCCTTTCACTTGAAGTCCTGCAGACTTTCCCTTATAGTCCTGGAGACTGCAGTCCTGGAGTCCTCTTCACTTGTTCCCATGTAATTCTATTCTCACTGGGCAGCAAAAATATCCAGGTATGGTTTACCTGAGCTCTGTTTGATAGGATTAACGAGTCTTTGACATCATTAGGAATAATTCCTCTGATCCATTGTAGAAAATATCATCATATTATCCTTCTCTTAGGCTCTGTAGCAATTCATGTGTGTTTGAAAACACCATGCTAAACTATATGACAGCATTATATCTTCTCATGGAAATTAGAACTGAGACTTTTCATTTATTTAGTTTTCACCTCTTCCCTTTACAAAGCAGTATATTTTATCAAAATATCTCTACCAAGTCAAATGACCTTTGTGAAACCCAATATTTATCAGCCATTAAAAATCCTTTTTTATCCTACAATCAGAAACAAAAAAGAGAAGGCATTTCTTTATTTAACATGATGGTCACAATATGTAACCCTTACAAAGATCAAAACAAATCAAATAAATATGTTTAATTCTAATTTTCAGATGGTTTGTTCACTATATTTTCCATATGCGATACTCATGTCCATATGTGAATGATGATGTAGTTATTGTCAAACCCTCCTGTCTGTAGGAAAATCCCTGACAAACAAGGGAACAGAAGAAACAGAAGAGAAAAAGAGGTCCTTTTGATGGTAGGAGCTCATTAGAAGAGATAGTGGCAGACTTTTGAATGGCTGAACTGTTTCCATCATCTTACTTGCAAAGAAAGTAAGCAAATAAAGCCTTGGGAATAATGGTCTATAAACAGCTTGCTTTAAAAGTAATTGACAGCCTCGATTGCTATGATACTTCAGTGTCAGGGGAAAGGAGCTGAAATGCTTCGAGCACTGTGTTGGAAGCCCTTTTTCCTTATTGACTGCAGGAAAGAGTCATAAGTATTTTCTGCTTGTGTTGCACATAATTATAAAGCAGGTGCAACACAAATTACAACAGTGGGGCTTAGAAACGAAGAGTAGATTTGATAGAGTTTTCACCACAAAAGCAAATTCTTTAAATCAAGTGTACATTTACATTCCTGCAATCATAGACGCTTTGATAGGGAGTTAGTCTATGATTGTGCTCAGCACTTTGAAGGATACATTTCTCTTTCATAGCTGCAGTTTTAGAGCTGTGCAAAAGCTACAGAGTAAAGTATTGCCATTGACCATGTTTTTCAGTTTAAAAACACAGAGCAGTGTCTCAATGTCACCTTGAAATAGCACAGGGGCTTTATGGGATAATGGATCTGTATATTTGCAGTTCAGAGTTCATGTGGTGTGAAGTTAATGGCATTAGCAAGACTGAGCAAAGCATCAGCAAGCTCATGAGCTGTGAGCTTTCCTTGCCTCAGTCAGGGTCTGATTCACCCCTACTACTGCAGGCCAGGGCAGAGATTTCCAGATGTGTCTCTGCTGTGAAAAGAGTTTCTAATGATCAACAAACAGAAAAAAGTGAAGCCAAACTCAATGTCTCCTGTTTGTCAAATTGTATTTGTTTCCAGGTGTCTAGAGAGGGAACCTAAATTAATAATAGCAAAGCATTTCTTGGCTATAGGAAATAAAAGCTTAAAACCACAAACTACTGCACCTCTGTATCACCTTTATTGTATGATTAAACAGAAATAATAACTTATTTTTCTTAATTAGTGTCCTAACTGTGGAGAAGAACATTACAAATCAATGAAAATTGCAAATAGCAGCTCAAAGATGCAAAGATGGATCCAGTACCAGATCAAACAACACACTGACACACAGCTGTCAGCAGAGGTGAATGCATTTACTCCCGCAGAAGAGTTAATCTATGCATACCAGAGCTGGCACAGTTCACAAAGGATGAGCATAAAAGCCAAGGAGCTGCTCTGCCAGCCCAACCTGTGAAAGCCACTGGGACAGCTCAGGAAGACCTGATGGGCGCATTGTGAGGGAGGTGCACACCAGCCCACAGCAGCTCCCTGGGCCAGAGTGTGCTCCTGCCAGCAGACTGCTCTGAGCACAGAGGAGCAGGGGTGTTGGTATTCTGCACAGACACCCACCCCACTGACTAATCAACAAGGCCCTATGGATATATGAAGGTGTATCTTCAAAGGCACCCTTGTGACTTTTCCACCTGTTTCTGAATTTAAGAGCTTTTAGGACCTGTGAGGACTCTCCTGTGCTGCTACTCCAGCCAACAAATAATAAGAAAAACCCTATTGCAGTATGTCATGATTACTTCAATGCTCTATTATTAGGAAGAGATGACTTTCCAAGGCTGAACTTGACTCCTTTTTCAAAAAAGGAGAGTCTTTAATTTGTCATCCAAACCCCTCCTAAATCCAGGAAAAAAACCCAAACTGGCTATTGGGTGATTAGTGTTTTGAATATGCAAAATTATAAAATTCTTCCACATCTACCAAGGGAAACAATTAAAAGAAGGCTAATTTGATTTTTGTTTGTTTTGTTTTCTTTTTTCATCTGCTAATGAGCCTTGAACAGATTCATAGAATCATACAGAATAGTCCCAGGGCTGCACTGATACTACCTTGAAGCTGAATGCAGTCTTAGTCACATTTGCCTTATACTTGTTTGCATTGCAATATTTACCACAGAAATAAGATTTTAATTCGACTCAGACCCGCTTAATCTGTGTTGCTTATCCATATGTCTGGCAAGTTGAGACTTAAGTAGTGACTAATCTAAACAACATATGTACCACTGAGTTACTCATCTAATTTTATATTAAAGCAAGTGAAAAGTGATCTTAGAACATGTGTCAGATGAAGCAGGATTGATGAGTACTGTGTAAAAATCTAGAACTAAGTCATCTTAATTGATCAATTAGTTTGTTGGGTCTTCTCATTGTTTAACACTTAGACTCCATCCAGGGTAGAAAAAAAGGAACAACAGCTGAAAAAAACTGGGTTTATATATATCTATATCTATATCTATAGCAAGAGAGAGAGAAATCATGTTCTCCTAAAGGGAGATGCAAAAAGCACTAATTAAATTGTATAAGTGATACAATACAACTCTGAAGCTTCATAATTTGGTTATAATATTGCAAAAGGCTTTGCTGAACATGAAAAAAGAAACACTCTAGTCACTCATAGATGTGTATTGAGCAAGAAAATGCTCTTGATCAGAGGAATGGCACACACTGAGACTTTCCTCCTGTAGCGTGGGCTGCTAAATACTAATCTATTCCCATAGAGATGAAAACTAAGGATGGAGAACAAAGCTAATCCTGCCTAGATTTTGACCTATAGCTCTAGGAAGAATAGTCATTTTAGGCAGGAAAAGGAAATACTACTTCAGTATATATTTTTTTCTGTGTTTATGTGCAAAATCTTTTTTCACCCTGAATAAAATGCTTATTCAGCTCTTTGCTCCTGAAATTTTCCCCCTTTCCCCACACCTATTCTTTGTACATACTTTAGCTTAGTGGTTCTCAGTTTTATCTACCCTAGACATAAATCTGTTTTCTGAGGGTGGCATGTCTGGTATTCATGGAGAAACATTCTGATCTTTCAAAATTCAAAGTACACATTTCTCTGTAAGTGCAGTATTTGGAGTATGTGCTTAAAATTGTATTTTATTTCTTTACACCCATAGCATGAGACAGTTAAATCCTATTCCTATTACTCAGTTTTCTTACATCTACTCTATGCTACATCAATCCTATTGTTTAAAACCAAGGTGTGAACAGAGAGGAGGATTCAAGCATTTGTTCCATCTTTTAGGTTATACATATAATCATTGAATCATTTAGGCTGGAAAATAACTCTAAGATCTCCGAGTCCAGCTCTAACCCCAGTGCCACCATGTTCACCAGTAAGCCATATCCCTAAGTGTCACATCAACACATTTTTGAAGACTTCCAGAGGTGATGACCACTTCCCTGGACAGCCTGCTCTAGGGCTCAAGAACTCTTTTGGTGAAGAATATCTCAATATCCAATCGAAAATCTCCCCAGGCCATTTGAGGCCATTTCCTCTTGTCCTGTCACGTTACTTAGGAGAAGAGGTGGACCTCCACCTGTCTACAATTTCCTTTCAGGTAGTTGTAGAGAGAGAGAAGGTCTCCCTTCAGCTTGTTTTGCTCCAGGCTAAACAACCCCAGCTCCCTCAGCTGATGCAGATCTATGGGTGATTTTTGTGATGCACAGACAGGCACGTCTTCTCTACCACTTTCCATGCAGTCCTCCCCTCCCTATTCAGTCTTTCTTGATTAAAAAAAAATTACTCTAGAACTAATTTAGAGAGGAATATGGACCTGCTGCTTTAGTAAGGCAGTGGACCTACTTACATTTCATGTGATGAATCTCAGTTTACCTGGAATCAAAAATATACACTGGAGTGCCAACCTTCACTGCCCAAAATCCATCACTTCCAAGGTCATTTATCAGTAGAGGCAGAACCAATCAAGCACTTTCACTGCTTCTTCTGCCTTCTTACAAGAGTCTGGAAACATGGGTCAGATGGATGTACCAGTGTCCTGCAAAATGCTACACAGGGCAGCTGCTCCAGTTCAGCTCTGCTGAAGCCTGTGCCCAAAGCTTAAGCAGTGTCATTTGTTTTTCTGAAGGCTCAGAGAGATGTTTTACAGAGCTGGTAGCTGCCTGCTGGAAAGTGCCCAAGTCATAACACAGTACAAACTTATTCCAGTGAGAACTTCAGTTGTCCACAGCACTACCTCCCAAATTCTTGTAGTCTGCCAAAGATGCTAGATGCTGTTAAGGCAGAGAATAAAAGTAAAGCTGTTCCAGGCAAAGCCACAACAGATCAGAGTGAGTTATGGAAGTGTTTTCTAATGTAAATCCTTCATATTTGTAACCCTCCATTCTTGCAAATGCCTTCTTTATTTTGCCTCAAGCTTTCTGGAAAAAATAGGATCAGATCTGTGAAATTCAGGCAGTTTTTGTTGGTTAGCTAGAAATGAAGGATGAGCCAAAATCAGACATGAAATTGAAAACTGTTCTCTCAGTGATAAGGAACACTGTCAGAGGCTTTGGATAAAATACTTGACCTAGCAGCCTTTCCATCTCTAATGTCATTGATTAAAGTGATCATTAGCAATTTTCTTAATTATGCATAATATTTCTGGTTATCTGACTTCTTGCTTTGTCCCCATCAAGTCCTTGAAGATCAATTTCATCTTTCCTTAGCTTATTGCTAGGTTTTAACATAAAAGAATAAAGATATAGTTACTTTCATTGCATGTCTGTAGAGCACCAGCCTCCAAATTTCCCTTTGATCCACATGAAACTAACTTTAAGATTTTATAATATCTTCAGCTTCACCTCCACCAATTATTTAATTCAACAACAACAGTACAGCATTTGAAAAGAAACATTATTATAACTAATAAATTATTGGCAAATGCAAAGGGTTAAGAGAAATTATCATGTTAGGTTTTTCTAACTGCAATAATCTGAAAGGATTTGACTTGTACAGCTCATTAATGTCTTTTGTACAGTTACTGGTCAGGGAGGAGAAGGGTTGAACCACTATGGCTGTCAAGATGAGGGACACAGTACGGACCAGAGATCCCCAAGCCAACAGCAGTCTGAGCTCCTTGGCTCACACACAATGGGTGCTGATATTCCAGATTATTATTCTTCCTACAGAGTGCCAGCCTCAAGCCAAAGCTGCCCTGCCTCAGTGGCAAGAGTTTCTCCAGCCCCTTGTTTCTGCAGTGTGCTCTCTTCTAAAGTTGCATGGACAGGATGGACACAGAATGGGAAGGAGGGACAACTAACTGGAGCCAAGCATTAAGGAGCAGTCTCTCCTAAAGAATAGATAAAATTAAGCCACTCTTTTAAATAAACCAATAAATGAATAAAATTCATAAATTAACGTGTAGTGTGAGAAAGCTTGCTGTACCAAATTGATAAATATCTGTGGGCTTAACAAACTCTTGCAGAAATGCTGCCCTTTGTCAGCCTTTGCATTTGCCTAGAGAAAGTAATGGGATTTGGTCTGAACCACCTATTCAAATAAATTCAATTTTAGATAGGTTTCAGTATTCAATTCTCTATAGTCCTCAAAATCCCCACATGGCATGGATGCCATGTGCTATGTTTGCTTTACCTAGGACAGCTGGTGCCTGCTGTGTGGGGATATTCTCTCTAAGCTGGATGCTAACACTGAGCCACATTGCTTTCACAATTAAGTATCAGATACATGTCATCAGCCTGCTGCCTAACATTATTTGTTCAGCTTTGGCAATTCCTTTAGGGACAGGTATATTCATTGATAGATACAGTGATGCCTTAAATGGATGTTTCTCAGACATCTCTTTGCTCTGATCTCACTCTTTAGAAAACAACCTTATCTGTTTGTCCCAATTTCATCAGCAGAATCATCTTCCCAAGATTTTGTCACGTGTTGACAAATAGGTATATGCCTTCAGTGGGGAAGCTGAGATGATGCATATCCAACTTTTTACTTCATTTTACTGGCCAGAACCACTTCAGTTTTGTCCAGCTATTTTTCATCAAAATCTTGCATAACCATTTTCACCCTGTCATTTTACAGATGTGAAGACATTGGTTTTAGCAAAATGCCTTTTTCATTCTCCTGGCAGCTACAATATGATATTGTTTTGCACTGGATAATAAACAATGACCATATTTTATCCTATGATCTTCCAGTTTGATCTGAAATTTAGTTGATGCTTTGAACAATATTCTGAAAATACTAAACACAACAATGAAGGGTGAGATTTCCATTTCATGGTATTGCTCCCCTTTGGATACTATACCTGCAGTGGAAAAGGACTTGTCCTCAGGTCACCTTAAGTCACATTGTTAGTACAGAAAAAAGTGACAAGAAATTTAATAAAATGATTTGAAAGTGTTTCTGGGTAAATTTTGGGTTTTTTCAATTTCGCCATGTCAGGAATTTAAAAATAATTTTCTAAGGAAGGATCTCCTATCCTCTCTCTCTCTTCACACAGTAAGACTTGACATTGTACTGTTCCACCAATACATTAGATTAAATTTGCAGAATAAAAGGATAAATCTTCCCAGAAAAATCTGTATTTTGAAAGTCTATTTGCCAAGTGTTATTTCCTTATACAGCAGATGTGAAAGTGAGAAAGATTTTGTCTAATGAGGATTCCTCTCCCTCCTCTTTTTGCAAGTGTTAGGCCTGTGCTAAACAGAATGCACTAAGAATCTTGAGCTAAAGAAATGTCTGACACTTCTTATGACTGAAGGTCCTAAGTGCCTCAAGACTGACATCTTAGATTTTGGGAATACCTTATTAACTTAATACATCAGTATTTTCTGCTTGATCTGCAGGTTTTTGTTCTTTCTTGGTTTGGGTTGGGGTTTTTATTTTGTTTTCCCTTTTTCTGTTGCTAATATTGATGACAAATGTAGCTGATAAGGAGAATGGATGACATTATAATAAAAACTAGAAATTGTGCTAGAATGACAGCTATAGCAAGGACTCTTTAAAAGTACTTGTCATGCTACAATTGTCTATATACCTTTCTTTTAAACTGGTATTAAAAAGTACCAAATAATTTCATCCACTCCATCACGAAGCAGGAACTGGATATGAGAGAGCAGATGAAAATGAAAAGCTATCTTGCCACTCTTGAGTTAACCTCTGATAGAAATAAATGGGTGCACCCTCACGGTCAACAGAGAGGAAGGTGATGGACAAAGGAAAACCATATTTTTTCATTGTTCTTCTTGGCATCAAAGCCTAAGTTTCTTGTAAAAGAATAATAAAAGTAGAGATACCTGAGGGCAAAAATGGTGATCTCCCAGCATACTGAATGTGTTTCTAAAATAACAGCCTCCCTACAAGCCACTCTGCACTAGCACCACTCTGCTCACAAATACCCTGGAAGATACTATCCAAGCAGAAGTCTAACATGGTGGAGACAAACTTTGTAGTTTCCCTTATCCTGGCCCACACAATCCTAGGCAAATCAATGGGAAAGGAAATTTTTCTCCTCTCTTAAGAGAAAAAAACCCGAAATAACATTGCTATCACCAGCTTACTTTATAAGATATCTCTGAAATCCATGATTTTTTTTTTTTCAACAGTTTATTTGGACCTGAGCCATGTCAGTTAAGGTATAAAGGTATTTATACCTTTTTTGGGTTATTTGCCACTGAATCAAACACATTAGTCAACAGAGCTGATTAGCTCTGATTTCAGATGGTAATGTCTTTCTGAAAGTGTCGGCTATAGAGTCATAGATATGGTGCAAGAGCCCAGCTTAACATTGCTTACCTCAATAAATGTGCAAGTCAAAATGTGTATTTTAGTTTCATCACAATCATTTAGCCAGTGAGTGGCCTTGACAACTGATTATCTGCCTTTTATGGTGTCTGTCCTTGAAGGAAATAGCAAACAACCAAACTTCAAAGAAAAAGCTCAGCTCTATTAAAGAAAGAAAAAAATAAGCCAATTATTAAATGCTACTGTGTTCTACTGAGATGTTGCCAAGTCCCCTCAATCTGTTCTGAAACGCACTAATTGCATTGATCTCCACAACCGACCAGGTATTTGTTTAGTGATATTGCATTTTTATTACCATTTACAACTGTAACCCATGGAAATGTTACTAAGAACAAACCCAATTCCTAATTAATAGTAGCAAAAAAAAAAGCAGATTACTTATCAAGGTTTTATTTATGCTATTTTGGGATTTATTGGCACTTTAAATGCATATCTCCATTTAACAATCCAGTTTCTACACACATAGAGCTGAGCAGTAGAAGAGGGAAGCTATGACACTGCATCAGCTTGTTTGCTAAGAAGCAAAAATATCCAGGGACTTCAAATGGGAAAGAAACCTATAAATGACAGCCGTGAGAGACAGCTGGAGCAATAGTTCACTGCTTCCCTCATACCAGCAGCACTGGAACAGCTGAGATTGAATGGCCTTTGGGTGAGCCTGTGCTTTAAGACTATCAGGGAAAAAACCCTCAGAAACTAAATGGACTCAGCACTAGAAGAAATTCAGAGACTACTTGTCTATTTCAGAGTGGCACATGCCACTCTGCTAGGTTTGATGGAGCTGCCCTGCAAAAAGACAGGCTGGGAGATCTGCCAAGTGAGGCTTGAAGAAGACAAAACTATTATTATGAAAGAAACCAAGAAAAGCGCTATCATAAAAGGGATTCAAATTTTACTTTTACATAGTTTACTATTCACATATTGCAAGTAGATTCTACAAATTATCTTATATAGAAAACAATCCAAGTCAGTAGGATATTTTCTCAGCTTTTTGGACTAAAGGTGTTATACATCAGAAATGCACAACATCAGATAATTCAGCACTTCTTTCTTCCCTCAGTGGTTTTTCTCTTGATGCTCTCTTCTTCAGGCTCACGTAGGCTATTGTGGGCTTTGTCTGCAATGATGCATCCCGTGTGAACTATTCAAATCTGTTGTGGAAGAGACAATTCTCCATGAAAGAGCAGGAGCACCAAGACAAGGAAACCTCTCAAAATTCAACAGTTTCTTTCCATGAACCCATGAAAGCATAACTCAAACAGATGATGAAGCAAAATTTAAATAAGTAAAGACAGCATAGGTGGAGACTCATTGATAGTGGGTATTGAAGAAATATAGATGTTTACAATAAGTGTTTAAAAGTGTTTCTGAATCAAGGGGATGCCTGGGAGTGGGCTTAAAAGTAAATAAAATTGCTGTCTTTTCAAAAATATAGAAAAAAAAACAAGATTAGGCAGCTGCCAAACCTAAACTGTATTAGAAATACTGTTTACATCTGATTAATAAACACCAAAGAGTTCATGGAAGGAACTTGCTGCAGCCTTCTCTTCATCAATGGTTTTCCATTTACATATGGATTTGATCAAAGAAATTTCCAATTTCCTGTAATTTTGGAAAAGCTTGTTTTGCAAAGGATCATCAGCTTGATGGGAGGATAGAATGCATTATTTGTTTTCCTTCTTACCCCATCACTGTGGTCTCAGGTCACATACATAAGCATAGGAGAAGATAATCCCCAGGCTTCCCTGTATCCAAGTCTTCCAACCATTGGGCTATCAGCTGTACTCTTTCCCAAAAAAACAGGATAATTGCTATCCTTTTTACACCCATATAATCTCAAAAATGCTTCCATGCAATTCCAAATACTCTCCATGTTTTCATAACCCTTCTCCTATTTCAGTAGCAATTTCATACTTCCTGACCTGCCTTCCTTGTTAGTGCAGCCAAGATGCTGCCTGACCCTGCTTGGCTTCTTTTTCCAGTCTCCCCAGGTGAGTCACACAAGCCCACAATCTTTTCCTTGGAAATCAGGACAATGGCTTAATTCCAGTAGTGTCACATACAAAATTATTGCTTCCAAGTCTCCATAGAATTTATATTACCTACTGACATTCCCATGTCGAGACCCTTAAATTGTTTATTCCTTTCATACACCCTTCAGACCTTTCTTCCACAAACCCTGTGCTGACAAATGTGTGCTTGAAATGAGACCCCAGTTCTGTGACCAAGTCTACCTCTTCTGTCCAGGTCTCACCATAAAACCCATTCCTTTCCACTGTGTCACTATTCCCTTACCTCCATTTCTGCATTGTTTCACATTTATCTCATTAAATATTTAGTAGGTAAATTAATTTGAAAAAAAGAAAGAATGCAAAATAAAAATTAGATTACTTTGTAGAAGAATCAGACTAGCACGTCAGTAAAATTTCTCAAAACATCCCATAGAAGTTCTAGCAGCCATCGGTCCACAAAGGTGATAATCTCTTCAGCACAAGGGCTTGTTCTTTTATTATATTGTACTACACTAGTATAATATGTATTATATAATCTATATATATTTATTATTCTATAATGTATATTTCTATATTCTATATTATGTATTATGTACTATGTATTATTATGTATTATGTATATAATTCATAGATCATATATCATTATATAGTATATATTTATTATTCTATACCAAAAGAGCCTCAGTCTCATTATAAATGTAAATCAACAGCATTGTAATATAGAAATGATACATATCAGAGGAAGCAAAAGATGAAGTCCAAGTAATGGCCTGAGATTCAGGGCCTTTCAAATTAATTCAGGTTCTACCTGACTGTAAAACCATCGATGTGCCTGGATAAGTGATTTATGTTTCTGTAGCTCTCTGTGGTAGACCAACAGTGAGTTTCCCTAGTATCACTGTTCTGCCATCTCTACCATCAGCACTGTAAACTACTCAGGGCAGAGTGCCCCTCAATCTACATATGATACCTGCAGCAAAGAAACTCCAAATTCTTCTGGGCTCCTGTGATTTAACATATTATAATCGTTTCATTAAGAGTTTACTAGTAGTATAGCAGTTACTGGTAATGCTCAAAAATGCTTTTCTTTCTTTTTTTTCTCTTTCTCACAGACATAGGCACACACACCCCATTCAGACAGGCTTTCTTTGGCTGCCATCACCACCACACATTGACCTTTGAAATATGGAAATAAAAGTGCTCAGAAATAAAGCTGGCAGCAACAGCAGCCCAACTGTCGTCATTTAAAACCTGAAACAAGTGGGGCCATAGTTTGCAAGCAGTCTTCATAATTACTTGAAGCAGTTGTCACTCTGGCTCTAGTTTGTTCATTACACCCCAAACAAACAGCTGATATTTGTTAAAGCACATAAGCCACTCTGTTGAGGCAGGGTTCTTTATTGTGAGGAACCCTGCAGCTGCAAGTCACACGCAGTTCATAGTATTTCCTGATTTCCTTTGCTTTATTTGCTTCCCTGCATTCCCTTTACAGTAATGACTTTTTTTTTTTAGTCAGAGAGAGAGAGAGTTAAAAAACCAAACACAATAAGGTAAACATTAGCTGACATAAAGCTTGGTAGGCTTAAGGTTTATGACCCAAATCTGGTTCCCATTAAACAAATACTTTTGCTGTCATAAAGAATGCTTAGCAATAAGAAAGTCATGGATGGAATTTGAGACTTTTGCACTCCAATGAAACAACTGCCACTTAGAGTTCACCACCCTCCCTCTGCAGTTGCCTGAAAGGGAAGCAAATGGATGGCATCCATCTGAGCAGAATTGGGTAATTTGGGGGAATTTCTTTTCTTTGCTGCTTTGCATCCTGAAAATGGAGGCTGAGGCTACTGTTCTGCAATAGTTTACACTCAACTGGCTGATAGTTGTGATCTTCTCTGATGAGTTACTGGGTGAAAGATTCCCTTTAAGACTGTAGTTGGCAGGTCTCCATGGCTGCTGGTGGAGGTGAAGGAATGGAGGTGTGCAGAAAGCAGAATTGGTTTCCTCTGTGCTGTATGAGGGAATAAATCCTGTCTCATAAGATTTTTTTTTAGCTTACTCTGGCAATATGAGCTTGAAAAAATAAAAACAATAAAAGTATTCCAGTAGGCCAAATAAGCCAACACGGTCTTGTACAAGACTAAAGTTAAAATAAGCTCTAGATGCATGAACAGAGATCTGAGCCTGGTCATCTTCACAGCACAGTCACTGAAGGAAATAATAAAATTTCTTTTAAAGCAGAGAACAAAAAAAACCAAAACAATGAAAGATTTTAAATGTAGCATATTTCCTTTTGATAGCATCTCTTAATCCCTTTCTCATTACTTTCAGAGAATTTTTATACGCAAAACCCCTGTTTGGCAGTCTTTCAGATGATAGGAAAGATGTTATTGGTTGTCCTTGTTGGGGAGGAAGAATAACTGAGATATTGTTACTGCAACACTTCAAAATGTGCATAAGACAAATAGTCAAGGTAAGACCTGTAAAGGGAGAAAATGTGATTTATTTCTATCCTGCTTAGTTGTAGGTCCAAGTTCATTGGTGTGGAAACATGAGTCCAGCACATGGTCTAGTCTGACATCTGTGCATCCAGCAAATAAGTAGCAATGCTGAGCTGTTTGAGATAATGCTTTTATCTAGACAGACAAAAGACGCATTCCTAGATTGCTAATCAATCTTTCTGTTAAACATGAGACAATGAGCAAGAAAGAAGGAAAGTGAGAGGCAGTGCAGGTGGTCTTGTAGGTGGGGATGGTAAAGTCATGTATCTAAGAACTTCAAGAGCAGGGAAAGAGGTAAAGATCTGTGTGTTCTTCTCACCAGAAAGGGGTAAAAGAAGTAAAGCTCAATGGGGTGAAACTGGGTAAGAGGTGGGGCACATTTACATGAAGTTTTCCATTCAGTCACTTCCAGTCTTCTGCTAAATATCTATAAATATGCAGTATGTGGAACGAGTTAGGTTTTCATTATTCACAATTTAGTCCTTTAATTTCTCATTATCTTTCCTACATAGTGGCATATATAGCTTGCTCTCGACAGAGCTTACTTTGTTTTCCTGCTCTTGTTTGAGTCTGACTTTTCTACTTTGCCTATAATGGGTCAAGTTAGAATTCCACTGTTTTGACAAGCACCAGAAAAACCAAGGGTCTGGGGAAAAAAAAGGGAATGAATAAGCCATAATCTCAGCTTAGAATATTTGCCACAAATACAATACAGTGTTTGCTAAGTGGAGATATGTCTACAATACATCCTCAAGAAGGGCCTGAGAGAACTTCCCAGGTCACAGCTCTCGGCTCTGAGAGGTGTTCTGGCCGCTCCTTTGCTCCACACTGAGATAAATGCCAAGGTGTGAAATCCCATCCTTCCATGCTTGCACNAAAAAAAAAAAAGGAATCATGAGGCAAGAAGGGGAATTTTAAAGTGTACAGCCAACTCCCAGTCTACAGTGTTAGGGACAGGACTTCAGGGAGTCTCTGTGCCTTCCTGCTCTGCAGGCTAGGCATGATCACCTTGACCTTGTCTCTGACAGCACCAAGCCAGTGCTGCAGTGGGTTATCTGCCAGTACAGTCAGAGACAAACTGCTTTTGTCCTGATGGCAGTTTTCTGTAATTCTGCTTAACCAAGAGAGGGTCTTTTTCCATTTCTACATAAGTTAAACCATGTCCAAGAGTAAGAAAACTGCAAGGATGAAGAAATAGCTGTAACATCATGGGTTAAACTTGCAAAACTACTTTATTTGTTTCACAATTCTGGCCCAAGTATCAGTGAATTGTTTGTGGGAAGGGTGAGGTAGAAACATGATGCTCCAGTAGATAACCCAGGCTGAGTATTTTATTACAAGGCATGAGCTTCCATCCTGTGCTTCCTGGTTTTCTTATATGCATAAATAAAGCAAGTTTCATTGGAGCTTTGGCAAGCCTAGCAAATCTTTCCAGCAGAAGATTTTCAAATTATTTTCCTTAGCAGCTCTGCCAATAAGTGCATCCACTGAAAAGATAGCAGAATGTTTGCAAGGAAAGGGTGACAACAGAGTAGCGATCTCCTAATATCCTTCTCCAGACATGCCCTTCAATGACCAGAAAACTTTTCATGCTGGGAAATTTTAAAAGCAGGGGATACGGCTGATGAAGATCAAGGGGGACATGGCAATGTAAAGAGCTGCCAGAAGAGAGGGATACTGGGCATAGAACTGATGACCAAGCTGAATCTTCTGTAGAAAGTTTAAGATTTATTGATTGAAAGACTGAAGCTGTACTATAATGATATAGAAATACACGTTAAACAATAGTGTTAAGTATTATAAAAGCCTCTATACCTCAACTGGTAAGAAATGTTTCTAGAAAAAACTGTCACATTTCTTTCCTTTCAGTTGGTGTTTCCTTTGTCTCACTAATTAAACTGTCTGCTCATACTGTGACTAACGCTGTAAAGCTGTTGCTACTTCTAGGTGGACTGAGGGCAGTCAAAAGCCAAAGTAAAAAGCATCTTAATAAGACAATATTGAAACCAGTGTGTATTGAACTCTTAGTAGGCAGTTTATACTTGTATGAAATACATTTTAAGAAGCAAAGTTTCAAAAGCAAGTATCTAACACGGATTTTTTTTTTGTTTGCCCCATTTTCTCATTTTCCCTCAGTTTCCTGAATATATTGTATTATTTAAATATGCTACAAGATAGGCAGTGTTGTCCCTCAATTTAAGTCTGGCAAAAGAGCATTAGAGAAAGTGACAAGACTATCATTCAAGTGAAAGGGTCACACTAGTGTCTTGTTACTTCATTTTCATGACAAAGATTACATATGACATTTAATACCCAACATCTTTCAAGAAATACAGTGAAGTGCTCCACCATTTTGACCTTTTCTGGGGTCTTTATTTCTGATTGGCTCATCCATTCTTCTCTTTCCCAGTCATTATGGCCCTATCAATCAAGGAAATAGAGATTACAATCCACTCTGAAACAATGTGTATTTAAAGGAGGAACCATTAGGCCCCACATCTTCCGTGGCTTAAAGTTGTTATAAATAGGTCACTGGAAAATGTTTCCTTTCAATTTTTCTTCTCCAGCCAATTCCAACAAATTATACAATTATATAAATAAAAAAAGCCTTCAGGATTGGCAGATCTACTGTGTCCACAGCACCTAACAACATCCCTAGGCAACGGGTTTGCATGAGGAATGGATTGGCACGACTAAACCAAGAATGCTCACTGAGGGGCAGCAGCTTTTGTTCATTTTTAGATCAACCTTTGTGCTACAGCAGATTTCTTTCTCTTTTGTTCTCACTCCCTTTCTGCCCACTCTGTGTATATTTTGGGGAGAGGGCAGGCAAAACTGAAACACTTTGAAAATATCCACCTGCAAAAAGTATTAATTAGTAACACCTAGTTCTTTGGTGGCAATTTTCAACTGGACATCTCAAAGCACTTCCCAGAAGTGGCAAGTGGTATTTTTAGGAATTCCCTGTTTGATCCAGAGTCCATGGTGGAGCCAGGAATGGAATACAATGTTCCTCATTTCCCATGCTGAGTGCTACTCCCTAGGAACCAGAATCATTACTGAAATTGCACTGATAAAAACATGCATTTGGGTTTGTAGGAAGGTAACAGGAAACAATGAGGAACACTACAGAGGACCACCTGCTTCTCCTTTATTCGCTGCTGCTGTATTGCCTCACAAAAGAAACAGTGAGTTGTAAACTGCAATTCACAGCAATGACGAATAGATCAAGGGGTTTATGGTCACTAGTGACTGGCATCAGCTCTGAATTGTGCTCTGTGGTGACCAAATCCTTATCCACGACTCCGAAGATACAGTGAAGTACCATTGAAGTTGCCAGCAGTTGGTGCTCTGTTCAGGCAGCTCAGCAAACAAATTGGGTTACATTCATACCGAGGAGAAAAGGAGTATGAAGATAGGAAATGGACAAATAAGAACTTCAGGGAAGGGATTTTCAAAAATGCAAAGACAGATGTAAAGAGCCTGACTGAAAACAATCAATCTGAAATGGTGGGGGGGGGAGGAAAGAAAGAAACCCCAGGTTTTTCACCATTGCCTATGCCAAGTCAGCAGCATGTACACACCATGGATACAACCTTGCTGTGAGGACTGCATTTGCTCTCAGGTGTAGTCATCTCTCCCATGCTGGACTCAGCACCCCGTGAGGTTTAAGGAAGCACAGTGAGCTGTGTGAGCAGATTGTGATGTTGCATGAGAAGCAGCCACAGTTACAAGGAGGGCAGGACCAAGAGAGTGAAGGGGGAGCTCTCTCCTGTTCTCCCTCGGCTGCTCAGTCCTTGCTGGTCTGGGAGCACAAGAGTCATTGACTCTTCCAGAAAATGTCAGTACTCTTTATTGTGTCTGCTTTCTGTCTGAGTTAGGGGGAAGTTTCACTAAGAATTACTTTTAAAACTTGACCTTTACTAGATATCTTGTTCTTCGAAACCAATCTCTTTATGGAAACTTGTTAGCTTGGATTTAATTTTCAGCAGGAAACATTTTTGGAGTTCAGATTGTCAAAGATTCAAGAGTTTCAAGAGTTCAACAGCCAAAATACTCTGCATAGGACACTCAGCTGAGATTTTGGAGTTTTTAGCTCAAGCGTGTTAGCCCTGCTCTGAAAATAGGATCTTTAACCTAAATTATGGGGTACAGGCTAATCCTTGATAATGTGTTGTCCTCCTCTTATCCTTCTCCACCAAAAAAATAAACAGCCAAAGCCCAAAAAATCCAATCCAAAATATTTATTCAAAATTGTTTCAGTGCCTTTTTTTTACAGTATGAACTAGTACCACATGGCTGGTTTTGCTGCTGGATTTCCATGGCCATTAAGGGAACATTTTTGTGCACAGAGCAAATGTTCTTGTTGCTTGCTCACCTCTCAAGTTGATGGCAAATATCATATGAAGTTCCAAAAATCATCACAGCCTTCAACACTCAATATTTTCTCTCTTTCTGCTTTACATCCAAGAGCTATCTTTTTTTTTTTAATATATTGCTTAGTGTTCCCCAGGTAATAATACCTTAGTTTCTTCAAAACTAAAAAAATTAATCAGAAGATATGTTAAAACTTTTCTTGACCTTAGAAACAGCCTGTCCTTTTCTTTTTCCATTAAAATACTGTTCAAGAGATGATTTAACTTTGTTTCCTGAGGAGTATTTATTTTTTTCATTGTTGCCTATATATTTTCTTTGTTTCTGTTTGGTTGAGTTGTTTGCTGTAGGTGGTTTTCAGACCATTTTTTTCAGAGTGGGTAAACAAAGAAATCAATGTAGTGAGTGACAATTTTGTCATGAAAAGTTTTTCTCCAAAGAAGTTTTATATGTCCTTCACTAGACAGGAGGCTTAGTCTAACAGTGGGATGCAAGTTTAACCAAACTTTAGTTAAAAATTCAGGTAACTATTGTGCAAATTCATTCAGTAACTGGATCAGCCAAGTATGTTGGCTACCAGCTCTCCCGTATTTCACTATGTGCTTTTGGAACCCCAGCTGTAGTAATCTCAGGTATCCCAGCATCCACCCACCAGCAAAGTTCAAGTTCATGATTCAAGATTTTTTAAGCCTCATTCTCCCTGCACCTTGAGTGCCAGAGATCCTGGAGAAGTGTCCTGGGCAGGGCAAAGCCTTGGCAGAGCAGCAGCCTACCCACCCCCGGAGCAGGGATAGGGGGAGCCTTCCCCAAAATACCTCACAGAAATAAATGCTGAACTCTTCTCTGCAACTCCAACAGCCAAGGATAGAGGCTGCCTGGGCTCTAAGGCGATGGCCTGTGTAAAGCACAGACCCTTGCAGCATACTTTCTTTTTCTTAGTTTGGGTTTTGTTTTGGTATTTTAGGGTTTGTTTTGTACTTTTTTTAACTACAATATAATTTATGTGAAACACTCTGGGACTTGACAGTACTCAGCCTGCAGGCTCACGCCTGGGAATGCACCTAAGCATAAATTATCGCACAATAATTCAAGCCCTGTCTGGTCATATTGCTTAATAAAATTAACTTTGTGATATGAACCCAAATGTCTTGAAATGAAATTGCACTTTTTCAAGAGTTCAACCAAAAGAAAAATAACCCCAACCACTGAACAAAAAAAAGTTTTTATGAGTGAGGTAAATAAAACTCTCTTTCATCTCAAGACTTTCTTTTTCCTTTTTTTTTTTAGAAGCAAGCAACTTAGTTGCTTTTGTTCTGCAAGTAATGTGAGAAGCCTTTTAATACATACTTTGGTTTCAGCATTCAGAAGCAAAGCAAAACCAGAAAGTTGCATGTGTTCCTGGATTTTACCTTTAATGAAAAATACCTTTTCTACAGTATTTTGTAACATCAGTAACAAAAGGAATAGTACAGTGTTCTGAAGAAAATACCTAAGAGACAGGAACTTCTCTGCTATCCTCTTTTTAAAAAGTTCCCAAAACTAAAGTGATGCAGGAGTTCCTCTGTGCTGTCTTGGTGACAAACCAGGGGGTCTCTGCTCCTCTTAAATCAAAATCTGTACAAATACACACCAGCACATAAGAAAACTCTAAGACTGTGCTGGCAAGGAGTGCGAGGAAGACTGGCTGAAGAAGCAGAGCCATGCAATATCAGTTAGATTGACAGGAAGGCTTTAGAATCAAAGTTAGTAAAGCCCTTGTGACAGGCAGCTTATTTGCTCTTTTATGTCTCCAGGAATGTGGAAAATCTGGCCTTTTACTGGAGAAGTCAGCCTCTGACAGGGTCCAAGTATACAGCCTTCTTCAGCTCAAGAAAATGCATTGCCTGCACAAAGACATAGATCAAGCGAACAGTTTTTCATATGTATAACTTGCCACTAAAGTTACAGGAATTAATTTCTATATCACTTCAATGGAAAAGATGCATTTAATTCCTAGGCTAAAGCTCCAAACCCATGTTCATAATTTTGGGTGTTTTCATTTCTTGACTGGAGCAATCCTCTCTCTCGCCAGATAAACACTGATTATTTGTGCTCATACCAATTCATGTCAAGACAGGAAGATTGTTTAAAACAACCTATGTCATGTTTAATACACTAAGCCTATGAGTGGTGCCATGGAGTTTATTTTGCAAATGCATAAAATCTGCTTACAATAAAAAGTCTCAGTCTGAAAGCAGATATTTATTAAGGTAGCCCTAAGGAACCACAACATAGTAACTACTGAGAAACACAACACAAAAAATAAATAGATGTCTAGAAGTACTACTGAGTGAAACAAAAAAAACCCAAGAGTGTCCTTTTGTCAACCTCCTTTATGCACAGGAATGAAAAAAGTGCATTTGAATCAGAATCAAAGACAGAGAAACTGCTGGGTCTGCTCTCTACATGCTTTAGAACCAGCCTAAGCATGCCTCAGTCGAGCTGGTAGACGTGCAGACACTAGCTTGAGGATTTCACAGTTATGAAAACTAAGGAGCCTTTAGTTTGTGTATTTTGTTTAGTTAAATGTAGCACCATACATAACTTGCGAAAAAGGGTTTAGAACAAATCTTCATGCAGCTTTCAAAAGCAAGATAAAGAAACACTGACTGGTTCACCTTTCCAGTCAAGAAACCAGGAAAGCAAACAACTTTCTTTTAGGTGCTACTTTTTAAATGAGACCTTTTCAATATAATAAACTCTACAAGATCTTCTTGTAGGCTTGCAATAATTCCCTAGTGGACAAGATCTATATCCACTAGGATGTCGTGACCACCATTTTTGGGAGATGCCATGATACAATTATCAGTATCCACCCTTAGGTCTGGAGACAGAGGAGCAACAGGGGCAGTCAGTGCAACTATACAAAACAAAATAGAAATAATATGCTAATATAAAACAGAAAGAAAGGCACAATTTGCACAATGGAGAAGAGTCCAATGTGACTAGCTTGGAAAAAATCAAAAACCTTGAACAGAATGAAGAAAAGAATTAGGTCACTGAGTCTGAGCCAGGAAAAAATACACACAAGAGGAAATTAGAACAGCAGAAGTATTTCATATTAGCTCATCTAAAGATTTAACGTGCATGGGCAGCATTATGTTCTGCCTTCTGGAAAGCTATTATGGGCAGGAAAGATTGTTAGGAATTTCTATGCCATCTCCACAATGTAACCAGTCCTACCCAACAAATTACATATGTGGCAGTATACATATGATATGAGATAGTCTTTAAGCCTGAAAGTTGAATACTGAACTTGCCCTAATAAGAAACAGCACAAAGCCTGCTTGTTAACCCTTTTAATACTCTACATTACACACAACCATCAAGACTGAAAATAAATACCCAACACTGTTATTCTCCTCACCGCACAAGTGGAAATTTAATTATGTTAATATTTTAACACAATAAAATCACTGCCTCAGATGCTGGAAAGAAGTTACTGTTGTTTCCAAGGATTTTTTTTTTTTTTTTGGCAGAAGGTGGATGCAGTATAGGACATGATAAGTAACAGCTTGTAGAAGCCTTTCCCTGGTGCATAAAGGGTATTAAATGACTGGAAACAATCTGCACAGAATTACCAAAGGAAAAATTGTGTTTGTTCAGCCTGATTGCCACCTGTGATGAAAGATTTGATAAGGGGAGAACAGCAATTTTACCTTGATTTCCATGAGGCTTTGGAAATATTCTTTCATAGTGTCCTCAGCTGAGGAGATGGGAGGAGATGAATGGACATGAGTATTGGTGGGAAGAAGTGCTAGACTGCTGTGCTTGAAGGATTGTATTCAATGATGCAAAGTACAGCTGGGGGCCAATTATGAGTGTGTTCTGTGATTCAGTTCTGGGGCAGTATTTCTAACAGCAACCTAAGTGACGTGAAGAAAGGCACTCTCAGCACCCTCATGGATGACACCAAACTGGAGGAAGCTGCTGACACACTGGAAGGCAGGGTCTGAAACCAAAGTCTGGAGAGATGAACCAGGCATATGAACCAAATGCTGAATAAAGGCAGGTACAGAGTCCACCTAAGATGGAATAACCTCATGCAGCAGCAGAAGTTGGGACCTGTCTGGTTAGATGGCAGCACCACAGAAAATATTCTGGAGGATCATGGTGGACAAGTTGAACATGAATGAGCGGATTGTTACTGCAGCAGGAAGATAAGCAAGAAGTCCAAGGCAGTGGGTTTTTTTCCTTTTACTTCTCACTCATGAGCTTATATCTGGAACATTCTGTATGGTTTGGAGCCCTTTCATACAAGGCAAACCAGAGAGAGTTCTCTGGAGGGCCAAAGAAAGAATAATGGCTCTAAAGCATAGAAGAGGAAAGCTAAAGAAACTGGAATTATTTAGCTGGAGAAAAAAGGCATAAAGAGGACTGTCCCCCACTGCCTAAAAGGGATCATAGAGGGCAATTCTCAGAGGACAAAATATAGTGAATATATAAGGACAAAATGCAGTGAACGAGCACACACTTCAGAAAGGGACATTTCAATAAGGGTAGTGGAGCACTGGATGAGGGGCTCTGAGAATAGTGGGTTCTCCTTTCTTTGAGATTCAAAGTACTCACCTGTACAAGGCCCTGAGCAAGCTGACCTAACTTAGGAAGTTGGCCCTGCCCTGAGTGGGGAGATGTTCTAGGGGATTAACTTCTGACCTAAATTTCTCTGTGGTTCTATGATACAAAATACTATGTGCCTAAAAAGCCTAAAGCCTGTATCACACAAACTCAGCTTCACTACCCTGGTGTATGGTTTATGTCCCAACAGAGAAACTCTTCTCACAACTAGTACCTGTGATTATGGGAATGTCCATGCTTTTGGAAAAAGCAACACCTGTGAAGTGGTTGTAGCACTTCAAAGGCACTTTGAATTCACAAATCTTATCTTGCAGGAAATATTCTAACCCCTGAGCAACTCACTTCAGTTCAAAAGAGAGCTGCTTTGTAATTCATTTTCTGAAGCCTCAGTTGAAATAAGCCAACATACAAGAAAAAATGTAAGAATTATATAGGCAAGGGAACGAGCAGGTGGGGACTGATTCTATAGTCAATTGATTAAGGCACTGAAGTAAGTGAAAAAAGAACTGGTGACAATTAGAAAAGGGTAAGATGAAAAGGTGTCTGCTCCCCTGCACATGCATGTGTTTTATATGTGAGAATCATCAATTAAATTATCCAGGGAGAACAGAAAAACACCTACGTCTTCTCTTCCAGATGAGATAATTTTTGCATCTTCTTGCCAGTCAATAACAAGGGAAAGAAATAGAAAGAAAGTGAGAACTTATGCTGAAGACGTGGGAGAGTTGAATTCTGTCCCTTTTCCAGCCGCAGATTATCGATGTGATACAAGCTCTGTCCCTCAAATCAACATTTCACAGGCAGTGAGCCATAACAGGAGCCCTTTGCTTGACACCCTGAGATCTAACACAGGGAGCACTGATCCATCTCCAAGAGTAACTGGAGCCAGTGAGAGCTGTGTTGTGAATACAGGCTACAGCTATTTAGTGCTCCCAGGACCACTCACTGACCAACTGCATGGAGTGCATCTGTCCATTCTCAGCTTCCAAAAGAGCATGGACTTCTCCACAGTTTCTGCTGGGACTAGTTCCTGGCCTGGCTTGGCACCTGTGCTCAGGAATTGCCAGGGGAATTGGTACGAGCCAAAGCTATGTCAGGAACTGCTTTAAGAATTCAGAACAGGGTTTGAGTGATCACCAGAGCATAAGGGTTACGGTTACACATGGAAAAATAAGAAAAAGTAAAATATTGAATAAAGGTTGTGACGCAAATGCTGTCCACCTCAGCTAATAAACATGCTTTTCCTCTGCTACCCTTCCAAGTTAAGCTTCAAGTCTTCCCTCTTTCCTTTCTTTTCTGAGCTGTTTAGTAGGTGTGTGAGATAAGATCTCTGTGCATTAGTGATCAAAATAGTACATACCCCATTAATCCTCCTGCCTTTCTTTATCTGTTGCAGCATTTAAAACTTCTATTCCAAACTCTTTGTGCAAGGACTCACTTCATCTCACATTTTATAGCATGAAATCCAGTCAGGACCCAACCTAGGCTACAACTGCTTTATAATGAAGATTGTCAAAAGTGATAATTTTTTAACAGTTATGTGTGTTTTTAAGACAGATGTCTTGCTTTAAATTATCCCGTTCTTTAATTTACACTTGGTTTTGTTTCTCAGTTCATGAAGAACTGTCTTATATATTTTTAATGCTGATTTAGGTCATCAAATGCGGAAAAAATCTTCAGTTCCCTAGTTCCCTAGTTCAGGGGACCTAGGACTAGATGGCGATTGAAGTATCTCTGAGATGTCTCTAATTTGTACCATTTTAGTAACAATTCCTGTGAAGCAAAAGGAGACATCTAGAAATACCAGCATCTCAGCATCAGACTAACAGATTTCAAGCCTTTACGCTGCTTCCCAGTTTTCCCAGGATATATTCTCCTTGGAGATGGCACTGGCCCTGGTACAATGGACTACTTCATGCCTGTGTTATGGCTCCTTTGTGCTAACCTGCAGTGAGAAAACTGATAGGACACCATATGTTGAATAAAGGGCTATCATTTATTTCCCTGTAAAAGCTGTATTTGACTGTGACTGTAGACCTGCCAAAACTCAGACACTGAGTATCCTTGTTTCAGCTCCACACTTTCACATACCAACTAGGAGGCCTGAGAGACTCAGCACACATGTGCCCAGTGTCTTGTGCACTACAATGGAAGTGCATTCTTCCCTCAAGCAGAAATGCCCCATTCTGAAAGAAGAATCTTGCATGTGGATGGCGTAATGGAAAACCCTTTTGTCATTGAAAAATGCCAAATCTTTGACAAAAGGAGTTTTCCAAAAATGGTTTGGGGAAAAGTCTCAATCATCCAGACTGCCAGCTGCTGTGAAATCAACAGAGGTGTGAGCTAAGTAGCTGGGGAACCATAAATTCAGAATCAGGAATGTGTCAGCTTCAGAAGTTGGGCATATCAGGGAGCCTTGAGAAGTAGAAGCCAGGCAACTCAGGAAACCTAGCTGGCAGAAAGCATTGGCTTCTTTATTGGCAGTGTTTTTTTCAGTAATAAAACACCTTTCAGCATGTTTTTGACACCATCTAATCCTCATAAACCCACCACACACAACTAAGTCACCCTAATTGTGCCAGATGTGAACATCAGTCAGAAGATGGTGGGAGAGACGAAGGCTGGGGGAGCTGCTGTGGCTCAAGGAAAGCAAAATATTGCCAATAAGTCTTAAGTGCTCTTCACTATTTACACTATTGCAGAGAAATCACTTCTCAGTAGCAGATTTTTTTTTTTTTTCCCCCAGGGACTAAAAGAACCACAGTATAGCAAAGTAGGATGACCTACCTGGTTCCATTTGGCAGCAAAGGCTAGGTACAACTGCACTCATACGGGAGGTGGCCTCGCTGCAGTTTAGAGTATTCACAGCTCAGGGCAGAATTGAATGAAGGGATGTACAACAGCTGAGCATTTGTAACGCTGCTCCAGTTAATGAGCTTGTGAGTTTTTATGCCATCTTTCCTTCACAGAATTTCCCTTGCTCTGCCTGTTTACTCAGAGCTGCTACAAGGTCAAAGCACTCTTTAACCCTATGAACAGTGTGTACTTGATAAGTCTGACTGCAGGAGGATATTTTTTCCTCAGACTGTACAGAACCCAAACCAGTTTTGTTGGAATCGAAGAGTCCAAACTTTGCTGTTACTGTAAATTGACAAGAAGACAGAAAGTTCATGGCATTGCTTCAGTGGGACAGGACACAGGTTCATCATGTATGACCACAACTTGAGCAAGTCCTTTAAGGATTGACCTCACATTCTTTCCTTATGTTTTGTTTTTCATCCTGCTTTCTCCCTTCTTCCTGGCCCCTGATTCTCTCTAGGCATCATCTTGTACCCCAAGAATCAGTCTTTATCTCCATCTCAGACTGGCTCAGTTCTTTCTGTGGTTGCAGCCTCTATGAATTCACATTATCCCCTATTTTAAGCCAAGAGAAGGCCTGAAGCTCAAAAATCAATAGGGAAGTGCAAGAAAAGTAGCACAATCCAGACCTATCCACAGGCAGCTCCTTTTATCTTCCTGAGATGAAATGTTATTTCTGTAGAGAGTGCCTTTTCATTTGGAATCCATCTTTTCAACGATGAAATAACACTTCTAAAAGCACCGCATCAGAGAGGATGGTTCTTTGGGGATACAGTGATAATAAGCAGCGAGTGACAGAGGATAATCTCAGCAAGCATTTAGTAAGGTAGGAAGCACAATACCTATTCAGCCTTTGATTGGGAAGAAAACTTCAAACTGGGATTAAGCTGAATCTCTAGCATCCATGACATCTCTGAAAAAGGCAATCAGCTGCTGGGCCATAAAAGAGCTACCATCGGAAATTCAGAGACTCCAAAAGGCTCTGCATGTTTTTCCTCTAGAAATACTAATCTGGGACAAAATATTCATATGCAGGTAATTGTAGTTATTTTCCTCAGAGTTAGTAGCTTTCCATTTCCATCTCCAGAGCAAGAAGATGTCTATTCTTTGAATCAATGACATCTCTCTCTTGGTCTTTCATATTTCTGAAAGACCCCATGACAATAGTGAGATCCACAGACTTAAATTCTTTGAATGCAAGTGGCTTTGCCCCAAAGTGTGTATGATGCCCTAGTTGTCATTAACATCATGAGTCATAATAAGAACTTAAAATTTTGGAAAACCAAAATTCCACTTTCCCCACTTTCTAAATAAATAAGAGGAACACAGCTAAAAATAAAAGGAATTTTAAAAGTTTTACTGTAAATAAGCCATTCTGCCTCAACTGCCATCAAACATTATGCCTCATTTTCAGAGTTGCAGCACACCTTGGTGACTGATGTTTCCTTTTAATTTCTTTGCAATTTCTGGAAAATAATATGTCTCATTATGTTCTGCAAAACAGTTGAATTTCTGTAAGATGCCCCAAAGTATCTAATCATCACAATTCTTTCCTTTTTTTTTTTTTTCTTCACTAAAAGGAACAGACAGGCGCAGAAAATATTTAGCTTTTAAAAGAACAGTTGGCATTCAAAATTTAAAGTGCTTCTATTATTTCAGCTAAGATGGTTAATGGGAAACAAGAGTTGCCTGGCATATTGCATTTAAAACTGTACTATGGAACACATCCTCAGTTACTGTGAAACAAACAGTAGACAAGAAATATACCATTAAATACATTTCAGTCACGGAAAGAGCTGGTAAAATTTAAGGCAGGTAGTAGGGTAAAGTTCAGATAATACTGGCATCATGGGAGCGGGTTTGTGGGGCTGTGCTGTACATTATTATGTAAGAGAGGCCTTCAGCTTCAAATGCACAGCAAATGGGGTGCATTTAAATGAGACACTGAAGGGAATTAGCTGCAGAAAATTAATGCCAGGAGAGCCCATTCTAAACACAACATGCCCAAACACATTGTCTGAAAAACAATAAAGCTGGAAGTAGATAGTCATTCATAATGAATTCATGTTAAATCACATGTTGGCATGTGTGACCTCTACTCTCAGCCATCACACACGGCCACACATACACTCACGTACGCACACAGGCAGCTGTGTAGTTCAAATGCATATGTAAAAACTCACTTTTCCCTCATCACACATGTTAAATAGGTCATAATAAGGAAAGCATGTACACAAGAAAGCCCATGAACAGCTGTGCATGCCAGATATCCAACAGGCATAGGAGCGTGGAGATAAAGCACTAGTCTGCACTACACAATATCAAATGAAAAGGCAAAGAAATTACACTTAGGATTTCACAATTTATCATCTGATATTCCATTCCCATAAAGTCATTTGTGTGTGTGTGTGTATGGTTAGAGACATTTCTAGATACCCCAGATAATATTATCCCCATAGATACAATATTTAATTTATCTTTTACTCATCTATATTTCAATTTAGAGGGACACTTCTTTAACAAGAAAAGTAATGTATGCCAGTGCTACCATTAGTAAAGCAACTGTGAAAAAATCTAGTTGCCTGTACATGAAACAAAATTTCTACTGAAAAAGTTTCTGTTGTTGTATTGCAAGTAAGATGAAAAATAATGCACTATCAGAGATATGATCCATAACCAGAATCACTAGGTGATTGACACACTGATTGACAAGACATGATTAAGAAAAGCTGTGTATTGCACAGATTTATAAGGAATTTAAGAACTGGAATTTCAGTCTAGAAATTGGAAATTCTTAATTGCAGCAATTTGTGACAATTTTCTGACCTCAGATGTAGTGTTATAACATTAGAACTGATGGAGAATTAATCATCATATTCAGAAATAGTTGAATTTTCTTAGCTTGCTCATGCTTGCTTATCAGTTGTGAGTACATCTTCCTGGATACTCAGCATCCAAATATATTGGAAGCATACTACAGGAACACAAAGGGCTTATTACAAAGGGTAATAAGTCATATGCTATGACTTATTACCACAGTATTTAATGTGGGGAAATAGGCTCCAAGTCTGAAGATTATTTCAAAGATTTTTGTGGGTAGGATACATGTACATGTATACCTCTTGATGTTAAAGTACAATATCTGCCATTAATGAGACATTGTGTGTTAAATACACACTTTGATCAAACTGTGAAGACAATTTCAGGGTTTTTAACACATTATATTAAAAGACATGTGAAAGTACAAATAAACTAATGCTCTAGAATTTAAAAATAGCAATTTAATATCAGGAGGTTTACCATTTTGGCATAGGACAGAAGGAGAGTGTGAGATAGCATTTAATGACAGAATTATTAGACAGATCTACGGTTAAGATACATAAATAATTCATTTGCACACTAGAAATGTCTTCCTGAAAGTCTACTGTGTGTCTTCCCTCTGTGACAAACATGTTACATGCCATTATTTCAATGTTAATTGCAGTGGAGACCAGATAGAGGAGCTCAGAGTGCCTCCTGTGCAAGGGAAAATTGTTTGTCCTATTCAAAGTCGTTAGTGCTTGACGTGGTAAAGGCTAAATACCACGAAAAACAGTGAATGGCTTTCAGTCTTTAGTACTGATAAACAACTCTATTGTTTACTTTTGGAATTAGAGCTAACCCATTCCTGTTAAACCTAGATATGCGTCAATCCACTGCTACACATAAAGGAAGATGCTGTGTCACTTAGACCGACAGGAGAAAAAGACCAGAGAGCATTTAATCCATTTGGCCCTCAAAAGAAGTTCTTCACTGAATAGGAAAATTAGTGAGCCTGCGTAAGGAGCATTTCTGAGTATTGGTTGGTTTGGTTTTTGTTTGTTTGTTATTTTTTTTTTCCTGAGACAAAGAAGAGATTTGAAATTATTTATTACACTAGAGGTTTGTTTGGGATTGCTGAAAGTGACGTGGTAAATAAGTGCTGGAGAGAGAGGCTCTTTTTATCTAGGTACAGATGAGACCTGGAGAGCAGCACTTCATGGTTGTGATCAGTTGCATAAGGACAACAAACCAGACCTGCAGGCTGGCTGAAATGAAAAACTGTAGTCTTTGGTTTGCCACAACCCAGAGCTGGACATTTACATGTAACACAGCATACATGGTGAATCAGACGATGCATCTGCCTCTCTGAAGGAAACACATTACCATAGTGCCTAAAAACTAGGCAAGAAAAAGATATATTTTTATAATCTAGGTCTATCTGCTGTAGTCCAGTTAAAAAACTGAGTGGACATGAAATTTGTATAGCCTTGTAGAAAGACACAAGAGAGATTTTAGAGGCATAAAGCTAAATGAGTTCACCACTTGAAGATCAGGAGTGCTGTTTAGAAAAACAATTCATTTTTAATCAGCCCTTGGATCAACCCTGTGCTGGTGTCCCTGCCCCAGCTTCACCATTTCTCAAAGGAGTTCTAGAGCTTTTCTCTGCCCTTGTCCCTCTGCTCCTGGTTTATGCTCTGGAACGCTCAGGTCAATACACATACACAGACATTTTCCTTCTTCAAATACTGCTGAATAAAATTTAGTTCTTTCTGGTCACCCTAAAAGACTACTAAATATCCTTCCCCACTCCCTAAGAACTTTCTTTGTTTGTTTTCTGTGTGACACCCTAATCAGCCTCATCACATGATCCAAATCTTTTGTTTATGACCACTTGTTGCTGGGGAAGCTGGTTAGGATGCAGCTCTGTATCCAGGTTGCCATCTCTTTGTACACATGGGCTGCCGTGTGAGCCGGTGATCATTCTCCCTTTGAATTTCTGTCCCCTCTTAATATGTAATGCAGAGAAGGCAAATGATACTCAGGGCTGAAAGGAGGGTTGCAGATTGCAGCAGCTGCACACAATAGAGATCCTAATAGAAAATAGAAATGATAGAAAAACAGCATCATCTCTTCATTGCTAAAGTACAACAATAGAGACCAATTCAGTTTGGGGTACATTAACAGAATGTGAATAGCACTGTTACAGCAGTGTGATGCACACGGTTCCTGCCTCAGCTACATTATGAAAACATTGTCATGCTTATGAAGCCCCTGTGAGGTGTTAGCTAATTTTATCAGTGTAAAGGAATAACTAACTGATATCAAGAGATATATTTCAGGCTTATTGTCCTCAGAAAAATATATTAAGGAAGAAGGTTGTTTCTTGATGTATTCATCAGGCATTATGAATCTGAAGACAAAACCAACCAACCTAACTGGGTCCAGAACACAAAATCTGGATTTCAGAGAATTTGAAACTTTAAGTTCTAAAAATCTGGGAAATTCTGAATTCTGGGGAAGTTTCTTTTCAGTTCTTAGATGTGGGGTTTTTACAGTAGCAGTAAAAAATCACCAAAGTTCTGTTGTTTATGTCTACAGTTCACTCTGAGCTAGGATAGGTGCTTTTAGACTATGCTTGCTTCCTTCAGTTTCATATTCTGGGGATTTTCCTAAAGTACCACCAGCATGTGTATTCATAGGTGACTGCCATAAAGTCACTGCTGACCTTTAAACTATTTACTGTGCTGAAGACTGCAATTGGAACCTCATATTCCCTCCATTCCTGTCTTACCAGTCATTAAGTTTTTTTACTCAGCCCCATACACCAGCTCCTGTGTTATGAGACTTATGTACCATTACCTCTTGCCTACTTAAGTTCAAATTCAAAAGGCCCTTTTAATACATAGTTTTTATTCCATAACACTACAGGAAATTTCTTTTCAACTTTTATTTTCCAGCTGGAGAGTATTTTCTATAGGATTGTTTGCATTTTTTTGTTTTCAGTTTGCACATAACAAGACATCATGACACATCTACCCTCATAGTTCTCAGCAAGTGTTTTAATGGAAATAAACATAATATCCTACAAGAAAAAGTCCCAGGAAAAGGAGACAAAAAAGGACAGCTGTGACCTGGATGGAAAACTTCTTGTGAGGGAATTCCTCTTGCAGCCTTAAGTCTCCCTTAACAGTGTTTGGACTACTGCCCTCGACTGGATCCCTATGCTTTGTCTCTCTGTTGCCTCAGCTCTAATCCTAGGAGTGGATTTGGCATAGCTGAAGGATCTCCAGCTCTGGCCAAGTGAACAAAGGGTCAGTGGAAAATTCTTTTCAGTGCCCAAACCTTGCCTCTGCAGGCCCTTTACAGCCCAACCTCAACTGGATGACTCGGCTTTGCATCCCTGTTAACCCCAATGATAAATCTACCCCAAGGAGTGATGAGACTTCTCAGGGAAGTGTACCTTTAGTGCACAAACCCTCTCTTGGAAACCCATTTGTAGTACTTCTTAACTCAATTAAGAGGCTTTGTTGTTCCCCTAACTCCAAAAATTCAAGTATGGCTACAAAGGGGAGGCCTAGGGAAACTATTTTTGGCTGCAGCTGGGTTTGTCTGGTGTTAGTTTTGTGTATAGTTGATGTGGAGTTGCAAGAAGCTGTTAAAGGTAGGTCTGGGGCATCACAAACAATTTTCCTCTTTTGATTTTGTCAGTGGGATGAGTGATCTTGAGTAAAGGATTCAGTCACTTTCAGGGTTACAGCCAATGCAAGACGTGAGACAAAGCCTAAAGATCCACTTTGAGCAGGGACCTACAAAAGAGACGCCTATGGCAAGTTTGGGCAGAGAAAGGGCCAAGGCTGGAGGTTCATATGTAAAGCCCAGGTCTTGGCTGAAGTTAGCCCTAAGGTTACGTTTAAGAGTTAGGGGAAAGACAGACTCAGGTCCAGTTGTGGTGAGGTCTCAAATAGGTTGCCAAGATGAATTATTTCCAGGGCCAGTTCTGAAGACCTTGTGCTAGATGTAAGCCAACAGCAACTTTCAGCTTTTATATTATATGTTTAAAAGTGTGAATATTGAAAGTGTTAAAAAGTGACAAAAAGACTCAGTAGATCTTAATACAAACACATGAAATAAAGGATCAATCTTCAAGAGAAATATAAACCATGTAACAACTTCCCTACGGTTACAAAACAAAAGTTAGGTGTAGAATATTCTGCTGGATTGAACTGGCTTTCATGGAGTGAAACAAGAGATGAAGCTGAGGAGCAGAAGATTTGGTGTTGGAGCTGTGGTTGCAGGGAGGAAAGAGAGAGAAGGACAGAGAGAAAGGCAGCATGGAAGAGCAGAACTGTTGCTTTAGGGTGCACCAAGTAATTTCAGCCACATTGTCTCTGGTGACGTTAGGGGTGGCTTGTGTCAGTCCAAGAACTTCCCCACAACTCCTCTTGACTCTGGCTTTCCTTCCCATGCCTCTGTCATTTCTGGGCCATTGCAGCCTCTTAACCCAACAAGAAGGGAGAGTTGTTTTCTACAGGCTAGAGAGTGAGACAGTGGAAGGCCAGAGTAAAACCAGCTTGTCCCATGGAAGAGGGGGGCACAGTGAGACCCAAGATGCAGGAGGATGACTGCAGGACATGGTGAGACCCAGGATGCAGGAGGATGACTGCAGGACATGGTGGGACCCAGGATGCAGGAGGATGACTGCAGGACATGGTGAGACCCAGGATGCAGGAGGATGACTGCAGGACCTGCTGCTCAGCACAGCAGCATGTGAGACCAGGGGTCCCAGTCCAGCAGACTGCCTGCTACTCTCACCATTCCTCTCTCTCCAGTCTGTCAGTTGGAGAGATCACTGAATACTGAGTCTTTTTGGAGATGTCAAGCAGAGCCAAGCTCTTTTTGGGCTGCACAGCAACTTCATAAGCCTTCACCTGATAAAACCTCCCAGAGCCTCAGCCAGAAGTAGTTGAAGCTACAGATGGAAAGAAGATGGCTGGAAAATGTGATTTCCATCTCCTGGAAAGGTCATGTTTGAGGAAAAAAGATCATCTGGGAAGGCACACAAGGCAAAAAAAAAAAATTAAGTCATGGAGAAAGAACTATGAAAATTATATCTGTTTGCAAATTAGAGCCTTTCACCTTGCTGAGAGGGGTATTTGCCTGGGTGCTTTTGCTTTTCTTGGCAACATCTTTTCAGACTAGCTTCAGGGATCTACCTGTCTGTCATTCTCTATTTTCCTGGAGGAAAATAAGGTTTGATATTTTCCCCCAAGGAAACTCTCACTTTTGCAGGGAGGACAGTTCCTGTGGATTGAGCTCATCCTGTGGATGAATTGCTGCTGCAGAGGCTGTGCTGTCTCTGCCCTTAGGAGGGACTGCCCTGGTGCACAGCTGTCCTGGCCATACCCCTGCTGCTCTGCACCTGCTGCCCAGCCCTGGCTGCCTTGCTGCAGGGAAAAGATTGTGCAGGGGGAAATGGGGAGAGGGGGAGAATGAGGAGAAGGAGAAGTATGAAAGCATGCCTGCCTAAGTTTTAACCTGGTACAGAAGGTGACCACAGGGGTGGAAATTTGTCTTGGATCCAGCTATACAGACCTAGGCAAAGGGTGTTAAGGGCTTTGATGGTGAGACTGCCCCATGAATAGACAGGGTGCCTCTTGAGCTGCACTCTGCCTCTGCTCACAGCTCTCAGTGCCTGATGACGTCAGCCTTGACCCCTTTCATTTGAAATTGTTTACAAGGAGAAACAGTATTTGGACAGTATTTATACATCTTGTAAACCACCTCAGCAACTGGCAATAGTGTCCATAGGATGCGACCAATGAACCCACAAATAAATACTTCCTTGGACAAATGTTAAAAAATTCTGGGTTATGGCACTTTAGGGGCAACCTTGTTGAATACAAGAAATGTTAAAGGTGACTTTAAAAGCCTGCAGTTCTGGAACATCTGAGCTTGTAGTCATTTGTCACATAAACTATGAATAGGGATAAATGAACTGAAAGTCCTTCTGTTTCCTTTTCCTTTATATATAGCTTTTTCCACTGGAAGGATACACTTCAGGCTCTTAATCACTTTTCCAATATCACAGTGTCAGTTTTATTTAGCAAAGTGATACATATGTCAGCAACAAGGCTTTGTGGACATATTTACATTTTATTTTTCTGTTTAGCTAGGTGAGTTTTTTAATCTCAAGGGTTCCTTGATGGATGAACACATTTTTATTTGGAGACCAGTACTGATTGTTTGGATAGAAACCAACTAGCTCTGCTGGAATGCATTTTTAAACTTATCTCTTTTTATAGAGGGTATTTTTTGTTTGTTTGTTTTTTAACAGCTCATGCATTGTACTGATTATGCTGTGCACTGAATCCTGTAGACAAAGACCACACTGCTATACAACTGAAGAGCTGTACCACAACACATACATGCAAGGAATTGATTACAGCTTCAGAGGAAGGGATTGTTTTGACATTTCTTAAGTTCTCACTTCCTCTGTTTGCAATCTTGAATAAAATCCCTGTTAACGGAGCTGGCTTAATACGATTTCTTAATTTTTTCTTTTGTGATCAATTAAAAGGAGGAATAAACTGTGCTGTAAGCAATAATCTCTCCTTCCCAATGCATGTTGTCATCAGAGATACACTCATATTCTTCAGCCCTAAAAACAGAGTCCTCCACCACTTCATCTATTGGACTAAGGGTGTCACTGGGTATCCTGGCCTCAGGGTGAACTCTGCTTTTCCTCTCCTTCTGTGCACATCCTTGAGAGATGACAGGCTGAGCTTCCTTCACATCTTTAACTGTGGCAACCAGCACTTTAGACCGGGTCTCTGGGTGAATATATTACAACCTCTGATGAAATCTTCCCCTTTTTTCTGCCTGACTGATGTGGCAGGGCCAGCTGGGTTTGCCACACATCAGTAATTTTCCTTTTGCCGTCCCAGCCAGCAGCAGACTAGCACATGGAGAAAATATGGGAATTGGAGCCACTCCTCTGCCCCACCAAAAACTCCCCAGACACACACCCTCCTCCCTGGCCTCCAGATGCACCAGTGGCTTGCTGGGACCTACACAGTCCTGCACCCAGCTCACAAGCCAGATGGGATGGGCACACTCTCTCAACAGAAATCCCACCAACTAATCAAACCCCTGCTTCCACATCAGTGACCTGGGAATCTATCGCATCTCCCCACATCACAGACTCTTTGCCGCTTACAGAAAACACTGCCTAGAGATGTGACCACAGGCAGCAGATTTAAACAACTCAGTTTCTTACAGAGAAACTCATTAATCACTCTGACTCAGGCCACAGTGAGCAGGAGCAACAACAACAGAAAAAAGTGCAAGCTTAGTACTCCTGTTCATTTTTTTATTTCTCACTCCCCTTGGGGCAGTGTACTTGTGGACACACTGTTGTGTTTTGACCACCTGTACTATATGAAGCTGCTGCCTTCCAAGCTCTAGCTTTATCTCCCTTTACTTCAGACTTTCTAAACTGAATTGATAAATGTTTCAGTTTGATCCATAGCCTTAACAAATAGCCTATGCAGCCCTGCTTGGCACCCAGAATTAACATTCTCCCAGCCAACTGTTTGACCATTGTTTCTCTTTTTGACGTTATAACCAAAGATGCCTTATCTCCATGCCATTGTCTCACTTCCTCCTTGATAATGCTTGCAGTTCCCTTTGGTTCAAGTTAATCTTGGCAGGCACAAATACATCCCAAAATGAAATGAGGCATACCATCTAACCCACCTTAAGCAAACTGGTTTAAGTTCCATACTCAATCGTCAAAGAGAGCAAGCTGCCTTTGCAGGCCTGCTGGAGGATCTCTGCTCCATCTTATTGAGGCATATCTGAAGGACAGCGTTCACCAAATCATATGTGGACTGCTAGAAAAGTGGCAAATGCCTCTATTTAGCAGCCTCCTTCACTTCTGCAGAGGGACACTGAAAGGTGCAGAGAAGGATGTGCTACTTACCCCTTACACCCATGCCAGTGTTTAGTTTCATGAACACCATGATAAGGCAATCTTTTTACATCTCTGTGTTAAGAGATTTTCACCTCTTCTTTTAATCTGGGCCACCATGAAGCCAGACAGGCAGAAGTCCTGCAGCCAGCTGGAAAACACACAAAAGTGATCTTTTGTGCTAGTTACCAGAACACTCTGCAGGCTGACATAGACAATACTGCATCTTGATAGGAAAGCAGTGAAACCCTTCAACCTTAGATTTCTTTCCTAAATGTTAAAACCATAGGAAAGGTCATCATACAAAAAAGTGGACTGCCACCACTTCCTACAGCAAGGCTTGTTATGCTGCTGACCACACCTCATCTCGTTCAGGCTGCCTCTGGGATCTTAGGAAGGCTTTGTGTGCCCATCCATGTTTACACCAGGATCAGAGCAGAGCAGGTGCAGGAAGATTGACTTCCATTTCACAGCACATGGGGACAGGCACAATGAACTTCCGAAGGACAGAGGCAGCACCTGACAATGGGCTGCCTACAGGGATAGGCAGGCAGGCTGGATTACTGTCTAGACCCTGGGCTGCAGGTCACCATGAATACAAAATCCATAAAACATTGCAGATATCTTTATTGTCCTGTGCACTTGGCAAAAGAAAGGGAAGTTATTGTCTCAAACTATAGGAACAGACTGTTATAGCCAATGCTGAATCTTTTCAGCTGGGTTTCTGGGGGGCAGAAAAATTATTTTCATAAGATGATCTGTTTCTAGTTATCTTCCTGAGGCTGTCAGCCTTTGGTTTCCAGGCAGCTGTTGCTGCTGCTGCTTTTCCTTTGGAAGGATTTTTTAACCCAGCTATTTAAAATGTTTATCCACAATTCTCTTGTGCAGGATACTAACATTTCTCTGAAGAATACAAGTATGAGACAGAAACAGTGATGTCTAGCTCTCTGCTAAACTTCTCTGAAATTGCAGGGGAGCAAGAAAAGACACATCTCTAGCCTAAGGCCTCCTCCCTTCTGAATTCAAAGCCTGTCATAGCCAATAAAAGCATTAAAACTTTTTGTAATGAAGAGGTGAGTAAGTGGTTCATAACTTAGAGCATAAGGCAATATATATGTATATATTACCACATACACTCAGAGGTTATCAATGTTCCCTGTGAAGCTTCAGATTTATGCAATTTATCATCTAAGTGAATTCAATAAAAGTTTAGCAGGAAAGCAAAGAGTTACTAGTTGGTCAGCAATATTTTAAGAGCCAAATAAGCTCCAAGAAAAGTCAGAGATCACTACAGTGCACGCAGAACTAAAAATAAACCATTAGGTCACAAACACAAACTTGCTGAGAGTCAATAGCCTGAGGTAGGCAGCAGGATGCAGAACACCAACAACTGTACATGAAACACACTAATAGCTGCAGAGAAGCTGTCCAATAAAATAGACCAGTGACTCAGGGTCCAGGAGATTTAATCTGACACCATTCCAGGGATATCAGCATATGACTTCAAACACTGCATTAAGAGATAGAAAGCTTAATAGCTGCTTTCTGGTTTAGCACAATGCCTGGTGATAATATTCCTGAATTTAGAACTCATAAAATATCTGTCGCCTCCAGCAGCAATATCTCGGTACTTTAGTGAGATCAAATCCTTTACTGAAGTGTGTCAAATAGGTCAGAGGCAGATGACAGTACAGGAGAAGGGGCACCACCTCCATAAAAGCATTTATAAGGAACAGAATGTATAAGGCCAGAAGAGATACATGGCAGCACAGATACTCGTGACTCTAAAAGACATTTTCAAGCCTCCTAGACCTCTGGTCATATATTCTATCCAATGCTTTCAGAAACTAAAGTGGAAACCATAGCAAACATAGGTAGATGAGGAAAATTGAATAAAGCTACCAAGCATATAGGAGAAAATGGAATGCCACTGATTTGGATCTACTGCCTTCCTTCAGTGAAGTGGCCAGGCAGTAAAGAGGGCCTCACTGGCCAGCTTCTGCAAACTGGCTCTTTGGAACAGGACATTTTCCTGATAAAGTAAGCAATCCCATTTCACTCCCAGATCTTTTTTACCTTCAGGTGACGGTGCTATGCAGCAGCAAATAAGCAATTCGAGTAACACTACTCCTTTATCTTGGACACCAAACTTTTATCTAAAAAAAGGTTGAGACTATTAATCTTTGGAGCTTGAGCTCCAGCTAGAAATTAATTTTGCTTTCATGCCCATCTTTGTATGAAAACTACGTAGGATTTGAATATTTACAGCATCAATGGCCTTTGAAGTTCAGTCCTTAAAAACATTAAGTTATGGAAAATTGTTACCCTGAAAATGTGAGAACAATGGACCTTACCTATTCATTATGTATATTATGTCTAACTACAGCATAAACCTCACCCAGCTGTGTTTGACTGAGATCAAATGTAATAAAAGACTGATAATAAATACTGAATTGCTATAAAAGAATCTGAGCTGAAGTTCTCCTTGCATGAATAAACTGAAATCAAGACTACACTTTACACTACACTTGTAGAATTTGGAAGTAGAAAGTTGAGATCCATGAAGATTATTCTATTATAATTCAACAATCTTTTTTCTTTCAAACAAGGCCCTACAAAACAAGGTCACAAAGGACATTCCTCATTGTTCATTAAAGCTGCTATTTCCTTGTATATGGTACTACAGGGTGGAGTACAACTATTTTCTGCAAATCAACCAAGAAACCTATCAGAATACAATAAAATTCAAATGTGTATTCTTATCAGATCCTTCCCTAAGAGCTAAATATTTTCATTTTGACTGCATTATGTCAGATAATTTAATTCCAAGAGAAAAAATTTTACTACTCAGTATTCACTATGGATTTTGTCTCCGGGTAGCCTGCTATTCTGCCATTTTGATACTATATTCCATATTGAAAGGCTGAGATATGATACCAGTTTTTTGTTACACCATAAGCTACGTGTGAAATGATGCCAGCTCACCACTAGGTGAGCTGGCCATTCTAGATTTAGGGCTATGTTATAGGCAGAGGATTTCTTAGGGTATCAACCTTCCTTCTTTTACTTCTCCAGCCAGAAGACTGACTGCCCTGGACAACCTCACTGGCACTCTCCAGCCTGCTGCTCCTGAGAGACAGGCAGCAGCAGTGTCCACTTACACCAGATCACTGGTTTCCTTTTCCTCCCTGGACACATCCCAAACCCAGACTACTGGAAATATGCAGACACTTGATAGCAATTTTCAGGTTTCCTACTTTGCTGTAACTTCCCTAGACCAGCTCCCTTGACTTCTGGTGGTTTTCCCAGTTCTTTCTCCACTCACTGCCCTCTAAGCCTGGGTTGGTGACCCCAAATACAGGAAGAAGGGGAGAGCAAAATTCACTCTAATCTGCTAGGAAAATTTAGGATAGCCTTGGCTAGACTGACCCCAGGTGATATGGTCTGTAAATGCAATCTGGACATTTTCTACTCCAACAGTCGCATGAATTCTGTAAACAGGAGTGCACAGAAAATTCTGAATGCGGTTATTTAAACTTACCCCTATGGTACACATATAAACTGAATTAATGTAATTATCATGTTCTTAAGTACAGAGCTGCTTCAGCGTATATTTCCCTCTTCAGCACGCCATGAGTGCTGGCAGCACAGAAGCAGCAGTTAGTGTGTTATGACCATACTCATTAAGGTGTGTGGGCCAGGGCAGGTGACTTTAGGGAGGTAGGGAGGGACATATGTCTTATTTGAAAGAATGCATTGAAAATAATTATACAGGTTCATGAAACTTCAAAAAAAACCAAATTTCTATATTATTTGTATGAAAAATTTAGTGATAGATTCTTTAGTCCCTTTGTCTAAATTTTTTCCTACTGTTTAATATTTAGTAACTTGTCCGGTTTCATTCTACATCTTCTTGCATCTTAAGCAACAAACTTGCTACCATTTCCTTTAGAGAAATATTCCATAACTTGCAATTTCTCACTTGTCAGGAAATTTTCTCACAGCAGCTTGCATGCTTCCTGTACTAATTTTGTCCATTTCTGCTGGCAGTATCCTCATCTACTACCTCTAGCAGGAGCAGCAATGAACATTGTTGTTACTACTCTTGTACTACTCCAGTAGATATGGGATGCCCCCAGCACTGATAATCTAACAAAGATTCCTGGCCCAAATTAGTAAAACACATGATTTAACATTTTGGCAATCTCATGAGAATTCATTACACGTGAAACACTTCCTCCCTTTTTCACGGACACATAGATGCAGCCAATGTCTGTATTTTGAAATGCAGAACAAGTGTACCTTTTGGGTTTGACTGGAACTGGTGAGTCTACAACTTTGTTTAAAGTGTGGAAACTTAACTGAGAAAATGAGTTTACCAAAACACAACATGACTGTAAATTGAAAGGCTGCAAATTGCAGCTGAACTTCAGTGAATACAGCAACATCCATGAAAGGCAAGGTATTTCAAATGGTCAAAACTGAGCATTCATGGGGATTACTGTGTCACTGTGTTTCAGTTCTGAATTTTGAAAAATGAAAATTTTTAATTTTCTTTAAAGATAAAGTATAGAAAACTTGTCACATGTAACTGGAATATTCACATTTGCTAAAGCCATAACCTTTTGCTCTGTCATAATATGTTTTGGTTTTTTTCCTTGCTGGAATGCTATGATTCATAATGCTATGTACTTGTTTTAAAATGTTATTTTAATCTCAAAAGAAAAATCTAAATTACTCCATTTTTTAGTCTGTTTTGTATAAGTATGGACATGTCTCAATCCCAGATCTGGCTGTCATTGTAACAGCATTCTCCCTATTGGAAAATTTTCAACTATCATTTTTTAATGCATAAGCCATTCTCCTTTATGTAATTAATATTTCAGGACTAACAGGAGTAGAGAATTTTGGTTTTTTCCTGAAGTAGAAATTTTGCTTAAATTGCCCATTGCTCAGGTATATGATTCAGTGCCTAGAACAGAATTAGGTAATTTTTGACATAATTTGCACAGTTTGCCAATAACTTGGGCGTGAACAACTAAAGAAATCCATTAATTCCCTGTAAGTGCTGGAGTCATTAATTCTTAGGTGTGTGTACTCTTCAAATATATGAGATGAAAAATTCCTTGCGTAATATATTTTCGATAGTTTGCCTTTGACCATACTTTCCATTGTGTAATTTAATCTTAAAAGTTTTTACAATGTGATGTGGTTCGGGACTCAGAAAATAAATTCTTAAACAAAATATTGAAGGGTGTGAAGGGTGCTGCTTTATCTGCTGCTCTTAATTTTCAAAGCAAAACAATTTAATGGAGTGGGACAGAAGCCAGAAGCTGATCACAGAAATGTACTGGCCAGTTGTTCTACATAGAGATTCTCAGCATGGCTTCCTAAGAATTTTTATTATATTTTTGCATTAAACATTTACAAGGTTATGTTTGGGGAATTTGCATATCAAGCTTATACTGATAATCTAATATCTTTTTTTTTTAGTCCATATATATATGGTGTTTTGAAAGAGGGCTGTGGAACTACACCAAAGGTTAGCTACTTATCTGACCTGCATCTAGAGGAGTGGCAGAGGCAGATGCTGAAGTGGAACCATCAAGGCTCAACAAAGGGACACGGCTGTCACAAGGATGTGATACCATCCTAGCGTCAAACAGGGCCAGTCACGGGAAAAAATCCCCTCAGTTCAGCCCGGCTTTGATCACTGCATTTCTACAGAGGGCCTGCCCAGCAGTGTCTGCCCAGTACAGGCTTGACCAGATTCCTTCAAAGAGATCCTCATGTGGGATGGGGCTTCCTGTGCTGGGTTAAAAATCACCTTTTGAATTACCTTACCCTAAGAGCATGCATCTGAAATAGTATGATTACAAGAAAAGTTGCTTCAGGAACACTGGCTTGCCTGGGGTTTCCCAAGGGCAGATTTTTAAGATGAAACTGTAAAACAGTCAAAGGTCATTGAACAGTAAAATATTATGGAAATCTACACCATCGAAAATAAACTAGTTTCAAAATACTTTACGAATTCTTTTACTCAAGGACATAATAGATATGAGTCCCTTTATAGATCTTTTTCTCTGGGCAGCACATGCTTTATAAACTTTCAGCTGGACTAGATTAATGGGAATGGAAATGAAAGACAAATCCTTGTCTCTGATTCAGCAGGATCATCACATATATTTAATTCCAAACACCTGATTCCCTCTAATTCAAACCTTAAAGCATGAAGGATCAATAGTTCATTCGTGACTGACTGCTGGCAGTAATACTGCAAAACAGACAGCTTTTATGTCATTTAAGTAATATATCATATCAATATATATCTCTGAGATATTCCAGAGACCTTATGCGAAGATTTTTGATTTTTTTTTATGCCCTACTACCTCATGAAACTAAAACATGAGAGCATGGTGACACAGAGTATCCACATGAAATGGCACTTCAGTATCAAATAGACACCAGCAGGTTTGCAGCCAAAAATTACAATGAAAGAGAGAATGTTTAAATTTCAAAATAATGTGGAAAACACAAATCAATAACTGTAACATAAGAAAAAAGAAGGTAGATAAACTGAAATCCAGGGAAAATCAGAGCCACAATCAAGAAGGTAAGAAGAAATAATTAAATTGTTGTATGTATGTTTTTTCCAGAATAAGAAGTAGAAAGTGCTAGAAAGTAAACTGTGAGTACTGGAGAAAATGTTGAACCAGGTATTAATTGAACAATTTAGAAAGAAGTTTGGAACATTCATGGGAAATGAAATGTATCAAAGAGGTAAAAAGAAAACTGTAAACTCATCCAAGAAACCAACGAGAAATCAAAATCTCACAAAGAGATATGGAAGAGATAACACTTCAGGCTGGGAGAAAGTGATGTGGTATAAAGACGACCTGAGAAAAGGACACTAACAGAAAACACAAAGAAGTCACGTTATCCCAAAACCATGAAGGCTCTAATGTACTGAATCCAAGCCCTCTCCAGATATCTGACACAGAGCAAGACTGAACTACTGGCATGCAACACTCACAAAGCTGAGGAAAACTTCATCCCAGTGCAGAGAGGTTAAATTTCTCCTTAGCTCTGTATCCAGAAAAAGACAAGATTGCTCCAGTTCCAGTCTTTAATGTTTTTGTGGTTGTTCAGAACAATATCAGAAGTGGTGGCTGACTCAGACAAACTCTCAGTTGAGTGTGGTATTCTAGTTTTAAACATTTTGTTATTCATTCTGTGATCACATCATGAGATCACACATGAAATCTTGTTGTATCACAATTTTGTTAAACTGGGTTTTTTGGATCTGTGGCTTCATAGTGTGAAATTCATTCATCTGTATTGGGCTGCCTGAAATGCTCTATGTATGGTCACATAACCTTCTTCTTGACCAGGGAGAAAAATAAGCGATTCATTCATTTTATCTACTTCAGACATCTCTAGAAGAGACAAAACTTATCCCACATGTGTCAGCATTGCTCCATTAACTGCAAACAGGGCTATAGGTGAAATCTCCTCAGAGGGAGATTTCTGTGATGCAGTTGTCTCTCACTTTGAATAGAAGTATCTTAGAACAGTGCCAGCACTATGTGAATTAAGTGAATTTTCTAATAAACAACAATTCATTACAAGAAAATTAAATGTGAATTTCCTGCAGGTAGCCTGGGGGCCAATCAGATTTCATCTTAATTGGAAGGGGAGAACAATTTAATTGAATGTATTGGCTAACAGCTGAAAAGGCTATTTCTAAGTCCATCTTTAAGGATTGTTTATCAAGTTGAAACCAAGTATGAAAATATTTTTGTTCAGATATGGTCACTGTTTTTCACAGAGATTGGAAACTATTTGAGTGGGACAAAGGAGATAAAACTGCTAGGACAGAAATCCTGGCCCAAGCAGTGCCACACAGACAATGAGGGTATGCAGCCAAAGCCAGGCAGGTGGTGAGGAGTCTCCCTAGCCAGTATCATGACCATTTCCAATATAATATTCAGTTTGCATTAATCTGTGTGTCATCCTGAAAATGTTATTTCACTCCCCTGAATGACTTCCCTCTGCTTGCCAGGCATCAAAGGCCAGAATAGGAAATTTGCACAACTGAACCTGATCCTGTCCAGAGCAGAGTAACTATCAGATAGCGTGCACAGTTACCATTTCTGCAGCTACTTCTGTATTTGCCAAAATTAATCAAACTAGTGGTCTGGATGTCAAACAAAAGGTACATCACAGTTTGGTGCAATGGTACATCATTACTGGAAATTTCAGATTCCTGCAGGAGGTAATGGTACCTAACAATAAGACAATTTCTAACCCACAGGCCATGAACTCTGTGAAAAGCGAAGATTTTTGAAAAAACAAACAAACAAACAAAAAAAAACAAACAAACAAAAAACCAAAACTGTTTAGAAGCATGCTTCAAAGAAATTTGGGAAGCAGGAGCAAAATATTTTGTATGATCACATCTGTAAAGAGCAAGGTCCATGTTTTAATCCTCCCTCTTTCCACTCTTCTGCTAAAAAAAAAAAAAAAAAGGGGGGGGGGGGAAAAAAAGAGATTTATGAGTGTTAATNAAAAAAAAAAAAAAAGGGGGTGGGGGGAAGCAAAGAAGGAGAGAAGGGGCGGAAAGACCTAATGCCAGAAAATCTTTTTGAAGTATTTCTTCTCTTGATTAAGAGTTCTCAGTTTGGCAAGACCTAAATCAAGATACATCAAAGAGGGTTCAAAATAAAGAGCAGCTGAATGAAAATGTATGAGATGACAGAAAGAATAAACAATAATAAGTGTGCATATGTTTAATTCATCTTAAAGTGATTGCAGCAATGTGTTAAATGTCCAGAAATACACATTAAAATAGCATCATCATTCCCTAAGGGGAAAAAATCTGCTTAAATCTTAAATAAATCTTATTTAGACTAAACTGCATCCATTCTTCCCTTTATGTTACAACTTCAGGAGCTTTCCCATCCTCTCTGTTTGGTTATGTATAATGGGAAAACCACTACTGTTCTTGTTCAGATTTTCTGCAGTGTCAGTGGGTTTCTGGAGGTAAATATGCTGGCATTATAGCCAAAACAAGGATCTCTCCACCAGTTGTAACTCAAATGGAGGGGATGAAGAAACAAGGGCTTATACATGCCTTCTGTTTGCTGGCATTTGTTTTCCTCCAGTTGAAAAGTGGTTTCTCTCTGATAAAATTTGGAGAATGTGATTAAATGTTTAAGGGAAATTATTCACAATTCACTGCATGAATTGAGGGTTGAAGAGAAGACAAATGGAAACAGATGTAAAAGGGAAATACAGGACAAAACTCAGGAAGGTAACGGGCAGCAGTAAGCACTATGAGAATATTAGCATGATGGCATCTGTTTTGGTTTCCATTTTCAAATTCTCCACATTTTGGTACCTATGGAAATAATCTAACAATGAGACGTCGCTAAAAAAGTTACCACAAATTTTAACTAGGAATATCTCAGCTTTAAAATAACCATGTGCTCTATGTTCCATTTATTTTCTTTCAGATGGAAAACCTTGAAAATTAATTTTAAAAGAACACAACTCTTATAAAACTATTTTAAATTGATGTTATTAAGATAGATGGCTCTCTTTAGCACCGTGACTTCGCACTACCTTGGTTTCCGTTGTGGCACTTGTAAACGCTTTTGAACAGCACCACCATAGCTGTATTTTAACAAGGTGACAGAATAATGGCTTTCTCTCTGTTGAATTTTTTCAAACATTCAAACTCTAGGAACTCTTGCAGTAAATGGTTAGCAGGTAGCTAAGAAGTTGAGATTAGTATTTGGCTCTGGTATTATCTGACAGGCTATCATTATCAGTCACTAATGCCTTTCATAAAATGGATAAAAGGTCCAGGATATCACTCATGTGGCTCTTCTAAAATGCCCTTGAGGTTTTCTGGTTTGGTTTGGTTTTGTTTTATCTCTGAGTGTGACAAAATGTGGCAGACAGGAGGGCACCACAGAATACTTCTTAATCATTTCACATATGTTGAGCACAAGGTATTTAAAAGATAAGGCTGTGGAAATCAATGCATATATAGATGCTTTTGTCTTACCCTGTTCCAGAAAGGGTAGCACACTTACTAATGCTGCAACTCTACACAGGCAGCGAAGTACGATTTATTTGATCCTATATTTATATTGCTACAGCTAATAAGGGAGCATACTGGATATATTTGAAAACACGAGGTGAGAATTTTGAAATGAGAGCCAGTTTTGCTTTCTGAAATCAAAAAAGCCACAGGGAGTTCTATGTAAATGTGGAATACAGCACTGTCTGTATCAGTGTATGATGCTTCACAATTTATCAAGTTAAAACATCCCCTCCTTGTTTCTTCTCAAGCAATGAGAAGTCCATGAAGCAATGGATGGGGTTCTGTAGGCTGGATGAAATTAGATTGTATCTCATGTTCTCTCTCCTCTTACTCTCTGGTACTTCTAACCTAGCAATCTTTATAAAATAAAGGTGGGATCAGGCATCTGTTGTCTCCAGCTAATAAACCATCTCTTTTGCTTATGCTCTACTGCTAGATGACCTTTAATCATCTCCAGTCCAATGCAAAAAAACATCAGCGGCCTGAGATCAGCTGAAGAAGTAAGGAATCCTAATTAAGTAGCCACCTAATCCCTTCTCCCTTCTCTCATCTTTCTGCACACCACTAGAGACAAATCTAATGATGTTGTAGGATAAGGGGATGTGCTTTAAACTGCTGCCTATTGTTAGTACAGATTAGGATGCCTACCACAATGTGAAGGTGCTCCTGAGCAGCCCTGTAGATAGTCAAGCACATATCTCAGCAAACCAGGAATGCAGCCAAATGAAGAAGCATCTTCCCAGAGCAGGCAGATACCCTAATAGCCAAATAACTGCAACTGAGAGCAGCAAAAGCTCCTATCTGTGGGCCTACCCAGCCCTAACTGGAACACATTGGCACTTATTTCTTCTTAGTCTGCTACTCATCTGCCAATTTTGCAGAGTCTTAATTCTACTTGCCATGTTCACAGGTGTGCTCTTGGCCCTTGTCAACTTTACAAAGCTCCTTTCCCAGCTTCTCCTCCTTTCTCCCTGCCCTGCAGTGAAGCTAGAAGCTCCCAGGAGTGTTGCAACACCTCTTGGATCAGTGTTCAGGTAATTTTTGCCCTTCCTGATACTACTGTAAACAATGGGGGTGAATCTCTCTCTACCTGGTCAGTTTGAAGCTTATCTGGGAGAATATAGTTAGAAAATGCAGTTTCTTGTTTAAAAAACTCATCACAATACTTAGGAAATAGGCTCCTACTGCCTTGAAACTGCAAGAGCCTAGTGTTTACCAATTATCTGTTTGCCCAAACCACATTTGACTTATGTCTGCATTCTCCTCACCTCAGTAACCTCACTAATTCATCAACTTTCCCAACCAAACCTCAGCCTCTCTGATACAGATGAAACCAAACCTAAAATGTCCCTCCAACTCCATTGCAGCACAGAGATCCCATCTTCCTCTTGTGGCCATTCTGGTGCTATGCCCCTTTCTTGCTCCAGCTGCCAACTCTGTCCCGGCACGAGGGCCATGGCTGCAGGGGAGCACTCCTCTAGGACAGGGCAGTCACGTACCCAGCTAAGCCACTCCAAGGACAGCAGCACCACCAACCTACTGTAGCTGTGCTGGGAATTTCACCAGCTCCAGCAAGCCCTTATCTGCTAAGACCTTCAGCGCATGGGCTGTCTACTCTGTTCGTCTTCTGCACAGAGGAGGCTCCAGGCCTTGGAGCATCAAAAGGAATTGGTATGAGTAATTCCTTTACATACATCAATACAGGGCATCAAAAACACCTTCCCAGGTTTCTGAAAGTCTAAAGGGAGACAATTATTTAACAAAAGCCCTTCCCCTTCTGGCTCAGCTTGTAAACACAGTAATTTCCATATTATTCTGTTAAAGGAAAAGACTTCTACTCTTACATTTGTGAGTAGTTTTCTGCCTTCTATGGGACTACTCACATTCATAAGGCTAAAATGGGTCTCTGAAGGTCTCTTCAGCATGAGTCTCAGCATGACTTCTGATAAATTAACATTAAAGTATATATATATAAGACTATATAAAGACTATATTAATATTTTCAGTACTGCAGGAAAATGCTAGGTCCTTCATGTTTATATTAAATATTTGTTTTTATTGGCTGAGTTTTAATGAATGAGCTAAAATACTAGGAGATAAATGGATTTTTTTTCTTTAAATCTGGAAAAGCATTTTAGAAACATTCTCATACCATTATATTAGTCCCAAAATGCATCTTGCAGGATGTTAAAGGTGAACAATATTACTAAATATAAAGAAATCATGAAGAGGGTTAGGTGTGTACAGCTGAGGATAGTTTTGGAAGGAAAATTAACTTTCCAAGTTTGCATTCTGTCAGAAATAATTTCTTTCAAAAGAAAGTGTTCTTCTCACTGCCAAGAGACCAACATTATGTGTAAAGAGGAATCCATCAAGTACAGTGCTTGCAGCTGTGAATACTAATGCTGGATGAATGACCATACACATAGTAGGTCTGTAGGTCTCACTGGACTCATCACGTTGTTCCCTGTTTGTAATAGTAAATCAAATTCTTTGTCCAAAAAGAGTCACCACTTACTGCTAAATGGAGTCATATGATTGTTTCTTTCCACATGGCACTGACTTCTGTTCACTAAATGGCTGACCTACATTCAGGAGACACACCTGAGAAGATCACTGCACTTCAAATTCCACAATGAAAATCAACAAGAAAGCTTTTTAAGAACAGAATGTGAGAGAGCAAGCTTATTCATGAAAGAAATGCAAGACACTTGAGATATTTTTGTCCAAGTTCTACATCAACACTGCCATATATTTCATTAAATTGTTGTAGATGTCAAATTTTTAAGGTTTTGCCATCTTCTCCCTGTCTACAGAAATAGAGGGAGGGAATTGTCAGTTGTTCTTCAATATTTTACATTCAGTTTTATCTTTTCAAGTAAACAACTCACTAACCTTCTTTCTTTGGGACTTCATGGCTCCCTTTTCTTTCCTTTCTAATAACTGACCCATGGGATAAATACTTCTCGTTCCTAGGCATTGCTCCATGACATCATATTTACATACTTCAAGACTTCACATCACCAGCTCTGTACAGATTAGTTACAAGAGTGTGGTGGTCTTGGACTTGAAATATTTTTAAAACAATTCCAGATAAAAAGCAATTTTTTAACTGAAAAATGCTTTCCTTTGTGCATTGTGGTTCTCTATAGGATTGACCACAAGCAGACCAAAATACTATTTAGCAATACATTATTGCAAGCATTACCTGACACAGATTTTCAGCTTTAATACTCTCCATGATCTACAAATAAATATTTTCATGCTTCTTTTCCTGTTACTGAATCTGTTGGCTCCCCAGAAACACAAGTCTTCCAAGCATCCATTCAGCCTCCCTTTTCAGCGGTGGCTTCAGTGGCTCAGTCAGAATCTCTCCCTGCTAACTTTGCAGGTAATATTTTCTGAGGTCTTCCTTTATCCTTCCAGGAATAGAAAAATTGTAAGTAGGATGCACAGATTCAAAACAGACCAAAAATCATCATTTTTTCTGCAAGATTAACGACTAAGAGGAAAATAATCTATAACCTCTTACTTCTTGAGAGCTCCCAGCTGTAAAATATCTGGTGAGTTCATTAGGTTAATATCAGAAATATTATTTTGCTTTAAAACATTTGTGGATATATGAGGATGATAGAGGTGATAATTTAATGTTTTCTGATCAAAGAGGGTTTAAGAAATTGCAATATCAATATAAAACTGAAGTCTGTAACCTGGAATACCCCTTACAATGCAATTCATTGTAAGCATGTATTTGTTATACAAAGAAAATCAGGAGCCAGGAAATGTCAGGATGGACACTTGTCAAACACAACTAGGTAAATATGCCTTTAGATAGTGTAATAATTTATAAGTGGAATGTATTTTTTTAGTAAACATAGCATTCAGCTAGAATTTGAAATTGTCCTTCTCAAAATGTTGTTTTAAAATAGACCAAAAAATAGCAATCAAAGCCCAAATCCACATATGGGAAACAATTTGGGTACTCTGACATCAATAGTTTTCTCCTTAACTACAAAAGATCTCTGAAACTGGGGGAAAAAAAACCAAACCACACAAGACAAATGAAAATGTGCTTGTACGATACTCTACAGAAGGAGGAAAACAGGGACTCATGGAGAACATTTAAATAACAGTGCTAAATCTGCAAATTCTTTAGGTGTTTGTCAATGGCTGATGGACAGAAAGACGAACAGAAAAGACCTGACTGAGGCACCAGACCCATTTTGTATTCCCTCCTGCAGAATACTGTAAACCAGCAGTCTTTTCTGGTGCCCCCAGATCCAAATCTCAGACTGCCATGATACATGTTTACTGAAATAATTGAAATAATTACTAAAATATAAACCAGAGCAGCTTAGAAATTCAGTAGAGCTATAGCTGTGAACATGTGAATCCATCTTTTGATATTGCTCACAACGGCTTCCCTCTGCCTTCTATTATTGTAGTGCTCCTTGTATTATTAACTCTCACTTTTTCTGATTCATATTTTATTTCCTGAAAGAGAACTTTTTTTTCTAAACGTCTTTTTCAGTCAAAGTACTTTCTGCATCTGCTCCCCATCTCTAGCCTTATAAAGGTGTCCCCTTGAAAGGCTCCACTTACTTCAATAATTCACTTCTTCTTCCCCTGAGGTTCTTCTACCCTTCTTGAAATATCCTCCAAAGTGATGTGTTGTGAAATGAAACATTCCAAAGGAGATTCCAAAGCCATTGTAAATCTATCCAAATAGAATGCCCTTTTCTGGTGTTTTGAGTTTGGGGTTATTTGGTATTGAGGTCTGTATTTGAGCTTGGAAATGTAAACAGAAAAAAAAAAAAAAAGTTTAGAATCCACCTCCACCTCTTAGCTGTTTTTAAGAATAATTTTGTTGCCAAGAAGCAGATAAATGTGAATCTGCTCACTGTTCCACCTCTATTCACTCATCCAAGGCTCTGTCCCAGTTGTGTCAACAATTTAAGATAGGCAAACTATATTGAATTGAAATTTAAATTCACTTTCTTATATATTTGTATATCTATTTCTATGTATTACAGGTAGAATGAGAAGGAAATTTAACAAGAGTAGTAAATCAATCTGTGTCTTGTTTCTGGTAGTCTTAGAGAGTACTACGGGTGGGGTGTGATTTTAAATGCCTTGTATACTGAACAATCGTTTCTGTCCTAAATTTCCATTCACAGTTCCACATTTTGAAGGACTCTGCCCCTTCCAAAAGCTTTCTTCTCCTAGGGTATTTCCTAGTTTGCATGATAAATTCCACAGAAGTCCTGCAAAAAGGAAAAAACCTCTGAGCATTTCAGTAGGGTAAATGAATTTCAGAGAACTAAGAGGGGGGTGTTTCAGCTTGGCATCTTGCAGATCACTTATACTGAAAGGTGTACATTTATAAGAAATTACAAGTGATTCATCTTCTTGTATATGCTTTTTCGCATTAACCTTAGGAGAAATATTAAAATCACTTCTTTATACACACACAATGGATACTTGCTGTATATTTTGCATTTGGATATAGTAGCAAGTGAAGCTGTAGCAGTATGTGTCAGCAGTATGTGTTGGATGGGGATTTCTGCAACCTGGTCTAGTGGAAGGTGTCCCTGCCTATGACAGAGGGTTAGAACTAGATGATCTTTTAAGTCCCTTCCAACCCAAACCATTCTGTGATTCTATGATATGTATTATATGTATACATAGAAACACTGCGAAATGTATTGTGCACTTGTTCAAAACAGCTTCATACAGATTAGAGAACACGCTGCTCTCACCACAATTTCAAAACCAAAATTTTTCTTGATGTTTTATTTTCTTGAAATTATATAAGCACAAAACCCAGCAAAGAATGTGATAATGGAAAATGAAAGTTAGTTTGGTTTTCACTGTAGAATAGTTCCTGTCATAAAAAACTGTGTTAAGCATCTTAAGCAATACTAAAAAATTTAAATAGTCTTTACTGTAGACCACATGCTGGAAAAAGACTACACACACATAAGAAATTGACTTCTTAATTTTATATCATCCCAATTCACCTGTTTTCTGATAATTAGCAGCTGTTATCTGATAGACACCATTTCCTACACATGCTTTTGCTCAGTGTTAGTATGAGAAAAGCTTGCTGAAGGCAGGACTATTTTTGGCCCAGCAACACTTATGTTGCTATGTGCTCTCAGATTGCTGGGCAGATAGGCACACAATGAAGTCAAACAGCTGATCTGTAAAACTGAGAACACTGTGTGGTTTCCTCCACTGGTGCTTGTTTGTGTATAAATATGCACAAACTATGGGTAAAGAAAGGTTATTTTTCTCTAGATAGGCTTGTAAGAGAAAAGACCCACATCCTGCATCCTGTTAAAACCCTCTGTTAAAGTGCAGTCAGAACCCTTTAGCAAGTTCTGTGAAATCACTCCATAAAGTTGTGCCTGTAACAGTTTGTACCTTCTATCACACTGAGTAATTTAAAGTTGATCTTAGTTAAGATAGAAGGAACATGTGAGAGTGCTTTGATCGTTGCCGGCACAGCAGAGCTGGTGGCTGCAAATATGGTATCACTTTCAGTTCAGGTCAGATGGGGGATTCTTCCAAGGCCTTTGCTAAAAACTAGACACTACCCTCTGTCTAAGGCTGGACTCAGTACTTTTCACCTGCCCTTTTCTTCCCTTGACCCATTGGACCGGTCACCTGCTGACATACAAGCCAAGCTGTCTCTACAGGTTACAAAAAGCAGCTCAGCTTGAGCCCACATATTGTATTAACTAATGTAGCACCCCCTAAGGCGGTGAAACACACCAATGAGCCTGATGGGCTCTTGGAGGAAGCTGTGATACTGAAGTGAGTTGGCCCACACCATCAATATGGAGAACTGCAGCTTTTACCACAGTAGGCAGTATAAGAACCTTGATAAACAGCACACACAGAAAAGACAAGAAGCCCTGTATTAGATATTGAGATAGGTGAGTTCTCTCAATCATATGCTTGCCTTGTGATGCACTTGCTGGCTTATTTATGCACCACTAATGCAGATAAAAGTTCTACATCCTGTCTCAGCTACAGATACACTTACAGAAATAAATATTTGTGTCATTACCTAATGCAGGGCTCCTATGGAAGCAGATAGGTGTTGGGAACACAGCCTACAGGGCTCTGGCACAAAAAGCAGGGCTGGAGGAGGCAATCAACTCCGGCCTTCCCCGTTTGCCTTTTCCTGTTCTGCTGGGATTTTTGGGACAGCATAGAGCACCAATAAGATGGTTTTGCATTCCACTAGAGTAAAGGCAGCTTTTTATAGTGTGCAAGTGAAGCTGTATGAAGGGCATTCGAGGTACAAAAGACTCCAAATCCAGCAAGGCCTGTCCTACTGCATGTGAGGGGGTGACCCATTAGTGTCCACCTTTCTCCCACAGAAACCCTCCCAGCAGGAGCCTGATGGGCACTAACAAACATTGTCATTGAGCAACAGCTTTGTTGCTCAGTGTTTGACTCCCTGTCCACTATGCCATAGCCTCATGTGGCAATAGAGATGACCTCTCCAGTCATAGGGATGGGGAAGCATGGAAATCTGCTCCCCTCCACTAGTAATGGCAGATTCTTCAGTCTGTGACACATATTGTGTCATTTTCAAAACTCCATTAGAGGAATGAAAAGAGCTGTGACCCCACTTTCTCCTAAACTCCTTTAGGACATGTAGTTTGACCATGTATGCATTCCTCCTCTGAATTAGACCACTCTATTTCATAACTGCTGTAATTTGCTTTGAGTTTTCTGGAGGAATTTAAGACCTATTTTTCAAAAATCTGACTACAAAATGGATATGTGATGATAAACTTTGGTCTTACTGCAATACAGTGTTTCACTTTTTCTTCCTGCAGGTTAATGAGGTTAAACAAATTAAGGGAAAGACCACAAGTTTCAAGTTCTTTTTTCCAATGAATCTAATCCAAGCCATGACATATGACTTAATTCAGTCAAGCCCTTCATGTTATAACTGGATTCACCCTAGCAGGAGAGTCCCCCAAAGATATTTTTTGCTGAAGATGAATGGGTGTTGCTGAGAGAAGAAGGTACTAGTCTTCATTTCAGAGACATGTTCCTTGGGTTTTGGTGTTGTTGAGATGTATTAGTTCTCTGGATGGGACATATCTTGTAAACCAGTTAAGATAAGATTGGAAAGGCCATAATTTTATTGAGGGTGTGAAAGGGAAAACCCCAGCTTTGAAATTCTTCATTATTCAAACATATCTCTTGGGCATATTAAAAAAAATCATCTTAGTTCAGACTTGAAACAGGAGGGGAAACCCCTGAGAAGACAGAAAAGGAGAACCTGGCATTTACTTAGGACTCTGCAACTGGGCTATTTCTTAGGAAAATGCTATTCAAGCTGGAGAACCACAGGGTTCAGCTGTTCAGCTTCTCAGTTGCAGAAGGCTACCAGAGACACTTGTGTGGTCTCTACCTGTCTGCAAGTCCCTGAGTTCAGGTGTCTTTTGGAAATTTGCTGATTAACCCCTGAAGCTTCCTATTTTCTTTTCCCCATCCTCTCTAGACTTTCAAATCCTTTCTAGTGCTGTTTGTAGAAGCCAGCCACTGAAGACAGAAAATGCACTCTATGAAAGCCACCTTTCCTTTCTACAATGTTAAACAAGACCAGTGGGAGAAAGCAATTATCAGGGACCTGCTCCTGCAGTACGAAAATATCAGTCAGTAGAGAAAATGAAAATATTGTATAGTAAAAAGCAGATCATCAAAAGCAGATGAGCCTAAGGGAGAAAAATACCACTTTGATCTAAAATACTTTTTAATGTCAGTCATATCCAATGTGATGGATATGATCCCACCATCATTTTATTATGTTTCAGTTAAAACCATGCAAATATGAGTCTGCTCAAGTACACGCTAAACAAAGATCACACCTACATTTTAAAAAATTAAAAATCCTAAAGAAAAAGAGAGCCATATATTTCATTTTAATGATTACGCTTTGTATATACTTTTTGATTGGTGTCAGGGAAACTAATGATGGGCTAAAAAAAATTCCATGGTAATGTGAACCTCAGAAGTGCTGGAAATGTAGAAAGAGTTTTGATATTCTGTATGAAATTCTGGGTGACTCCTGGGACTTACATAGTAAAAAAGGAGAGATACTTAGCAGTAGAATCTGTGTTTTTGGTGTACAGCACAAGTCACCAGCTACTCATAAACCAGCATTTTTTTTTTACCATAATGAGGCAATTGAAGCTGCAAAGAGCATTAGGCAAAATGACGTTTGTTAGAACAGCATGGGGGAAATCAACCCACATGGCCTTGAGAAGAGTTAGATTGTATGAAATGGATTACACGACATGATTGTCTGAAATAGCAGGGCCTTGTGTTCCAAGAAACCTGGATCTGCTTGTGGAAATCAAAGTAAAAACAAGATTGAGAAGACAAGGGCTACTTAACTTATTGAAAATATACCTTGGAGCAAGATGTTAATTATTATGTTTGCAGTAGCCTGAAAGCTATTATTTATTCAGGGTTTTTTGTGGAATCAAGAGACAAGGACTCAGACAGTCCTTTGTCTGTACACAGCAGTTTTGCTTCATTTTCTGTAATCACTGAGAACATTTACTGACACTGAATTAGAAGATTCAGGAACAGGGAGGAAAAAAACGATGCTAGCTTGCTTTGTTGATAACTGGACAGAGCAAAAAAAAGATGTTCATAAGGCAGGGTGGTAAAAGGATGACCATGAGGCCTGAAATTATTCGGAAGCAGTGGGCATTGGCAAGGCAAATGCCACTCATGTATGGCAAAGCTGTGCACCTGCAAGCAGGATCTATGATAAGCCCGTGCTATCACAGCAGGTCTGTGTGTTATCTGCTGCAGAAGGGTGCACCCCTCCCCAGTGTAAGCGCTGCTTGGCAATACACAATCAAGTCTTGTGACACACGTTCAAAAAGGATATACCAATTAGCTGAATGGAAAGAAAACTGTTTCCATACATAATTGAGCTTTCATGCTATTTGTATACAGGGCCTGGGGGGTGTGAAATGAGTCATGGGTAGCTTCTCTTTTAGAAGACTGTTGAATAAGTTATTAGACAGGGAGCTACTCTCAGGCCAGTGTATTGGCCTGAAGGAATAGGTAAACACAAAAAGAAAGAATGAAGGAATGAAGAGAGAGAGAAGTTGCTCACAGAATACTGTCCTGCTTCCAGGCAAATAGACTTTCTAGTGTCTTAAATTTCTTTCTCTACTAACAGACTGAGGGCTGTACTGAACTTTAAAGGCCTCCATTAGTTGCTAAGTTATGCTGAGACCAACCATGGTGCAGCTATTCAATAGAGATATTTCATTATTTTGTTGCTAGACTGCTTAACGTCTCAGTACCAGAAACAAAAAGCCCCAAAGACCAAGCACAAATTAGAGCTGTTAATCTTTAGGACAGTTGATCTTTCTAAATATTCTGGAACACACATCTTTCTTCCTGCTACCAGTAGAGATTGGTTCTTAAAGAGTCCCTCTAGTATCAATGAGAACTGTGTGACTGTTTCCTTTAAATAAGCTCTTTTTTTTTTTCATAACTGTTTCAAGCTCAGCCACATGGAATTAGCTGATATTTGTTCATTCTTGAGGATTTGCCTCTCCTAACAAAGATATTTTTGCCCAAGATTACTGACCAGCCAGCTATGAAGCCATTCAGAAGCATGCAAGAGCCTGTGCAGGGAAAGGGGAGATTTTGGTACACTGAAGTACCTGTGGGCAGTTGGGAGATTATGTCCACTTAAAAGGATGATGTCTGCAACAAGAAGAGATCTTTTCTTCAGGAGTTTTGTTCAAGCTACCAAATTTATTTTAAATTAAATAGTATGACTCATGCTTGGACCATATCAAATCTGGTTTGATTTTAATGCAGTCTGTCTCCCAATTAATGGATTCCTACTCCAGCAAAAGCAGCAGCTAACATGAGATGATTATTTCTCTGTTCAGCCATTTCCTGTCAGTCTTCATCAACAAGAAAATTAAATTGTGACACTTGCATAAATAAGGGAATAACAAAATATGGTCACTGAAAGTGGACCGCGTGGTGCTTTCAACATGGAGGGAGATTCTGCTTCAATCATATTTGCTGATGTTTGTTAATAGCTACTTTACAGAGAAAAACACACAGATTTCTCTGGCCCATCCTCCCTCCAAAGCTCTTCCCTCCAGTATGCGTTTTACTAGTCTCCTCACATTATAAATACAACCTCAGAGCTCTTTTTAATTGCTGCAGTAGATCATCAAAAGTTAGACTTTTTTTTTTTAATTTCTGTTTTCAAGCTTATTTGTGGCAAGAGATGGGACAGGAATAAATTGACTTCTGATTGAATTTCACCATGAGGAAGTACACAAGGCTATTGAAATAATAAAAAATTCCTTATTCAATACCCTCTGCACAATGAGTCTCAGCACTCCAACATGGAATATGGCTATGCAACCATTTCCCTGGGTAGATACTAGCTAAATATATCTATCCATCAACCTCATAATCAGAGTTTTCCAGTCCACAGCTGAGTGATCTGGTTTTCATCTCACTTTTTGGCAAGAAACAAGAATCAGGGAAGTAAGAGAGACTGGAAAGCAAGATGAAATGATGAAACAGAGTATATGTCATTGACTTGTCATTGACAAGTATATGACAATTGACAAAAATCAATTTGTGATTATTATATCCAGTAGTAGCTTCTATTTTCCCTCCAGGGCCTGTACTGGGACCAGTCCTGTTTAATATCTTTATCAACAATATAGACAGTGGGACTAAATGTACCTTCAGCAAGTTTGAAGATGACACTGAGTGGTGCAGTGGATTCACTGGAGGAAAAGTATGCCATCCAGAAGGACCTTGAAAGAGTTGGGAAAAGGACCAAATGAAAACCTCTTGAAGTTCAACAAGGCCAAGTACAAGGCCCTGCATGTGGGTTGGAGCAATCCCCAGTATCAGTGCAGACTGGGAGCTGAATGGGTTGAGAGCATCCCTGAGGAGAAGGACTTGGTGTACAGGCAGATGAAATACTCAACATGAGATGCTCTTGCAGCCCAGAAAGCCAAGCGTGTCCTGGGTGCATCAAAGGAAATGTGGCTGCCAGGCTGGGAGAGGGAATTCTGCCCCTCTACTCTGATCCCATAAAATCCTATCTGTAGTACTGTACCCAGCTCTGGGGTCCTCAGGATCAGAAGGATGTAGATCTGTTAGAAAGGATCCAGAGAAGTTCATGAAAGTTTTCTGAGGGGTGGAACACCTCTTCTAAAAAGTAAAGCTGTGAGATTTGGGGTTGTTGATCCTAGAGAAGGGAAGGCTTTGAGGAGACCTTATAGCAGTCTTTCAACACATAAAGTCTTATAACAAAGATGGAGACATTTTACCAAGGCCTGAAATGACAGTAAAAGGAGAAACAGTTTTAAACAAAAAGTAGATTTATTTTGGGCATGAGAAAGAAATTCTTTTATGATAACAGTGGTGAGGTATTGGAACAGATTGCCCATAGAAGCTGTGGATGCCTCATCCCTTGCATTGTTCAAGGCCAGTTTGGATGGGGCTTTGAGCAACCTGATCTGGTGAAAAATAACCATGCCTGTGAGGTTAGAATAGATGAACTTTAAAGGTCTCTTCCAACCCAAACCATTCTCTGATTCTAAGATTCTGTGATTCTGTGATTCCATGATCCTGTACAATTAGTACAAATTGTTCCAGGATCTCAATCCCTGGTGTGACACCTGACAGGCTGCTATATCTGATAAAGTGTTCCACAAGAAGGAATTCTTTACAAAATAACACACTAGAAGTTTGTCAAATATTACTAGTAAAATTCTTTGCACCCAGCCATCCCTGACATGACGTCTAAGGATTTTTTTCATTTATTATATTTATTCATTTTCCTATGTCTATGATAGAAATTCAAATAACATCAGCCTGAGATGAAGGGTTTTGATTTAAAAAAGAATAGCTAGAACAGCTTTATTCATTATATTACTCTGGTTCATGTGTCTATTGAAATATTACTTTCTTCTAACATCATAATTTATTTCTTTCTTATTCTTTCAGCACCTCCAATTTTTATCAATAATCTCACTGGAAATATTATTGCTGCAGAACTTCCTGTTGAGATCATATTAGGAAGCAAAGGGAGTGTCACAGAGGAATATGCTCTCATATTTTTGGTATCACCTTTCTCCTTTTAATTTCCTCTCTATTTGTATGGGAGGAAAGGGAGAGTCCAGAGTCCAGTGTCTGAAACACTTACTAGATTATCTTCCTGTCATTCTCTGCTAATACAAGATTCTTCCCTTCATGCCATCAGCTAGTGTTTTGACAAGGCATCAAAGACCCAAACAGACAAACATTCTTCTCAGGAAGACTCATATCTCACTATTGCAAAGGCTTGTTTCATGCCTAGCCAAAACTGTCCTTTTCAAGGTCTTCCATGTAGTTCTATCAAATAGCAACACCCAAACTACTTCCCTTCCTTGGAATTTAGCAGCCTTCAGTCATACACAGATTTTTGTGAGAAAGCAGTTTGTTCTGTGAGCATCATGCATAATTGTTGCATCATATAATTTGTCCAGAAACAGAGTAAAATTTTAGCCCCAAATGTCACAATCTTTGTCACCAGCTAAAAAAACCTTTAAGAACAAAAATGTCCAGGCAACCTTAGCTACTGGCTTTGTTATAAACTTGAGCTCCACGAGAGTAAAGGGTTGTGAGAGCTTGTATTTGTGCAGACCTTTGAAAATAAAACTGTTGAAAGATATTTTCTATAAACATATGTGATGGCTAGGTAGATGAACACTGGACAGGAGCCTCTAGAGCTGAGAAGCCACTGTCTGAACTTACAGTGCCATACCTTTTTGTCACACAAGACAGGATTTCAGCAATATCCACTGGGCATTCTTTTCTTGTTTGTGTTCCAATTCAAGTCTATATAGGACATGTTCAGAAGCACACAAACAAACATGTATATGCATGTATGGGCATTTCCTACTGTTATTTTCCAAACCTATCTTTCCAAAGAAAAACAATGGGAGTCTATGGAGTTTAGTAACTTAGACTGAACAATATTCCAACAATTTTTAAATTACTTTCAAACATTTCTTTTTAAATTGATAAATTCAAACTCAAATTCAACTCAGAATGAGATTCTATGGCAAGTCATGGAAATACACAATTACAATATAAACAGTGCATATTTCTAACCCTTCCTCTCATAACTAGAGGGAAGATGAAAGTATTTCAAAATCACTATAGCTACATTTACTGTTACTAATTCCATAGTCCTTCATCATTAGTGTAATAATAATAATAATAATAATCTAGTCCTTGAAGTGTAGCTTTCCAGCTTGTTTTCTAACAACTTTCTAGTAACCATGCTAAATACTTCTTGCAAAAAACCCCATGTAGTGATCTTTCAGAGTTATGTTATTTTGATTCCTGGTAATATCTTCTCTAGACAGTAAGAGCTAGTTCCTCATTGGAAGAGCTAGTGTTTCAGAAGTTAGCTTCTAGCATGGCTACTTCCCCTCTTCTCAGCTACTCCATGGCCAAAAAAATCCCTAGTACATTTCTCACTTTATTTTCAAATCGAAAAGTAGGTTTAATGTGGTTATTCCTGTAAAAGGAATGTTTTTCTAATATTGTGAAATTTAATGTATGAGAGAAGAGTAAAAGCTCCTGGTTTGCATCACTCCCACACGTCTGATAGTAACTTCCCATCCATGAGCCACTTGTGGTACAACACAAGCCATCAGCCCACATGGTTACTCTGAATCTTAACTTGCAGCACCAAAGGAAGCATGGGGCTTTCCAGATGACTACTGCAATGCAAGCATCATTTTAGAGTGATGAACTATTATTTCTGTCAGTTCAGACAACACAGAGATCACAGGCAGAAACTTCCTAAGGAACAAAAGCTTCTGCTGACTGACACAAAGCAATGCAACGTGCAGACAATAGATGAGCAAATAGAAAATGTGTAAATACATTAGGAAAAGGATAGGGTAGACTGCAGAGAGTGAGTTCACAGCTTCTTCAGTCCCCTGTCCACAAATCATTGATATATTAAAAACCATCACAGCTAAGTTTGGTCCTCTTGTGAATTCCCTGTTGTAACATTCTTCCCCTTAAAACTGTCCTCACCACTGTTAGGGTGTATCTTTACCCACATTTACTTGTGCAAGTTAGAACAGATATTCATTGAAATACCATTAGGGGTATCATAAAGCTGAATGAAAATTTTATGGTGAATTAATTTCATGAGAAAATACCAATCCCCCCAAACCAGAAGGTGCTGTGCAAGGTTGTTAGCCTCACAGCCTCCTGGCAAGCATTGTGTCATGAAGACAGTAGACAAGATTTCGAGCATCTGTGAGCCTCATGTTAGAAATGCCTCAGGGACCTGAAGGACTTTCAGAGGTTGTCATGTGCAGCCTTCCAGACTTCTGTACACTTTCCAGTGGCAACAAATCCCTGGATCTCTAACCTTCCTGAACCTTTTGCTTCTCCTGGCAGCCTTGAAAACCCTGACTAGTGCCAAAGCCCAAAGGTCTCTCTCTCATGCTCATAGACTTTGGCTCTTACATGATGCGAGGACTCCTAATCTCCTGGTTGTCTTATTGACTTTGTTTGACAAGCCAAGAGATGTAGTGCTTGGCCTTCCACTCTCACTTTCACTACAGACTTGCTAAGCCAGATTCTAGTTTTCCACATGTAGGCATCTTCATCTTTTGTTTCAAAATGGATGACTCTTGGTTAGCAAGTCTGCACTGTTGGGGTGGGAACAGCTTAGTTTCATATTCAGATGTAAAGGTCCAAGCTTCTAAGGGCAAAATCAGCTGCTCTGCTCGCCTAATCAAACCATCTCCTTCTGTGTTAAAGTATCTGACAGAAAAAGATGCTTCTGACAGAAAATATTACATCTATATATTTTGCCAAGGAAAGTTACACCAGTTTATCCTTGATGTCTCTATCAACCTTGTATTTTATGATTCAATATGGTTTTCTCTTTGTACTGATATTTTAGGGTTGGAGGGCTTGTAGGTCATAATGATGTTGTGCCAGCTCATCTTGGTATGCCAGCTAATCTCAGTAGATACATGCTTTCTGCACAGTGGTAAGACTTGAGTTACTCTTATCTTCTTTTTCAATTTTGTGGGAAGTAAATCTCAATATATGATGATTAATGAACCAAATAAATGTTGGCATTAGGCTTCACCACCAAGAAGTTCATTTGACATTGCTGAATGATCCCACACCTCATTCTCCCTGGCCCAAAGATAACTTGCATCTGCAGTGAAGACCAGATCGAGGCAACAAAGGAAGAGTTGTTTCCCAGTTATGTGTCTGGGAGCACATGCTGCAGCAGGTAGTCACAGTGCAATGCTGTATTTCCTAATTCTGTAAATTCACCTGTGGATAGAGTACTACAGGTATATCCCATTATTCCTGCTGGAACAAGGGAGACTGTGAGAGAAAAACATATAATTATTAATTCTTTAAGATTAAAGCAGACAAAATTTGCTGTTTCTCAATTGAAACTCAAACCAGAATGAGCTCTGAAAACTCCAGGAAGCAGCACATCCCCAGCAGCCTCATCTAGAACAAGCCTCACAGCTCTGCTGCAAGGTAGTTGGGAGAACTTACCACTACCACCCTGTTGCCCTATTGCAGATCACTAAACAAAACCAGTTAGTTCCAAATTTCCTTTTTCTTTTTTTTTTTTTTTTTGTTTGTTTGTTTTTTGTTTTTTAGTAATTCTCTTTCAATGCTTACAATGCTTAAAATGGCCTGGTCAGACATCAAAAGAGTGGTAACAGAATCCAAAATAACTCTAAGAGAAGTCAAATTGATTATTACTAGGGTTGGTTGCAGGTGCTAGTTCTGGACCAGCTCCTCTAGTTATTGTGTTTATTAACTTTAAAATCATATTTTCTATTTTTTCTATTTTGTGTTTTCCCTTTGACTTAAGTGAAGATCAACCTGAAGAAAAGGAGTGTATAAACTCTGGGTATGCAAATCACACTACTTTGAAACAGTTACAAAATTTCTTGCTGAGAGAGATAAGACTATGCAAATTATATATTACACTAAACTGATTGTATTTGCATGCAGATAATAAGCTGAAACACACCATTGAAATCTGTGCCTGCTTGCACACTCACAGCAAGGTCATTTTGATAGCTGAGTACCTGCTGCGTCTTATGTGGCACACTGCATTTATTTGAATGAGCACAACATTTTCCCCTGACAGAAGAACGTTCTCAAGGTAGCATTGCCTGACTTTTGATAGTTTCCTTCTTATACTTACCCGGCGTTATCATTGCAGGGAAAGCTCATGTACACTCTAATACTATTTCCAACACAAGTTCAGCTCTTTCTAGAATTGCAGCTTGCCTGGTCAGGACTGGACACTTGTGCTCATTGAACTCAGTTACAGCTTTGCCCAGACCTTGACTGGAACGATAACATCAGGAAAGGACCACTCATGGGCTGTATTACATATTAAATGATGTTATAAGAAAAATTGCAGACAAATAAGGTCCAGACAGTCCAATATGAGTAGCACTGTTAGCATCAATAGTGTCAAGCAGCAGGCAGGCCACACAGAGTGGGAGAGAACCAGGTCAACACAGAAGTGCACATCCCAAAAGTCACACTCATTTCCAGTATTCAGAGACTGAGTAGCTCTTACAGCATGGCATGTATTACTCACTCTTTTTGCCTAATAATTATAATAATTCTGAAAATTCATGCTGCTATTTTTTTCCCTTATTTAGTGCCAAACAGCTCTATAACATCCACCGTCAGCCTATGTTTATTGATGTATCTGGGAAAAGCATATCCTTTTGATTTACTGTCCTTTAATATCACTTATGGTCTTTTCCTTTTTGTGGTGCTGGGCTGGCATTCAAAAGGTTTCAGCCCTGCCTTTCTACATGCCAGTCTGGAAGATTGTCTGGTCCAGCTTGCTGCTAAGAACCTGGACTGCAGTCCCATGGGCACTCCCATTGGGACTGCATTGGGACTGCACTGGGACTCCCAACTCTAACTTGTTTCTTCATTTCAGGGAGCAAGAGACAACTTTCTCATGCAGCTCCTGCTGTGCCTGTGACATCCCAGCACAGACCACCAAATTCTTTCTACTACCAGCCCATCAGAAAAGGTGAAGGGCAGTGGTTCTCACTGACTGGGAAAGGATTGGAAAAGGTGAAGGAAACACTGATTAGACCTACAGACAGGATTTAATCCATGCAAGAAAGTGTGAAGTGTGGAAAATATGTCTCAACACATCACCAAGACAGAACACACAGTAACTGCTTCTTCCAAACTAAAGCAAAATTCCCCATCTTCTCAGAAGGATTTTGCTTGAGACAGCCCTGACCTAACAAAAGGGCACTTGTGCGACACACTCTATGCAGTAAAAATTTCAAGGCTCCTCATGCTGTCCAAGTAAGATCAAAATAGATCAATATTGCAAATGTTGTCTCCCAGATTGCCATCACTGCTTACATATAATTCTAATTTACCCTTGGGAATATAAGAAGTTGTAAGAACCATCTTTTTGATGCTAACGATTTCTCAGTTTGATATGAGATGTTATGCTGACACAAGTATCTGTCTTCCTGTTATGTACTAGTCAGAGTACCTTGGAAGAAAGGACTCTGCAGCAGTGAGAGTAGTCAATAATTCTTTTAGCTTATCAAAATCTATTAATTTCAAATTTCCAATAATCAATACTTGGCACTTACATCAGCTTTCAATTACTCATTTCAACTAACAGAGAGAATCCTTTAGATTTTAAAGATGCTATGAAACTCCTGCTGAATAAACGCATGCATTTTATAACTATCAAGCAAAATTGTTATAGATGGTTAACCACAAAATAGTATGGCTCTTTCCAAAGCAATAATTTAATGACTGCTCTGCTACTAAATTCTTCGACTTCTCCCAGTGGAATAGTTCCAATTGCAGTTGTTTTTGAGGGGTTTAACATTACTTTGACACTATTTTTCCTCATTCCTTCTTTGTGGAAATATAAACATATTTTCTTCAATTTTCTAACATGAAGAATCTGATACAATTAAATGCTCTTGCATAGAGTCCAATATAAGAAAAAAAATGTTGCCAAACAAATGTTCGGGTCTGTCTTGAGTTTTAACTGCAGTACAGTTACTGGATTATGCTTCCCAGTGAGACGCGTGTGAGCTTTGTTGCCTCCTACTATTTTGTTTGAATTTACTGGAACTACTACTATACTTAGTCTTAAGTACATATCTGCACGGACAGAGTGAGGATTTTGTTGCTACTATGTCTTACCATTAGGATAAGATAAGAATGGCTGATGCTCTGTGCTGAACCCCAGCGTCTAAGGGAGGCCACGGCTGAAGGAGTTACGAGATTACCTACATGATGACCACCCATATTCAGAGATATAACTGGATCCTGGAAGCAGAGGACAGAACGTTTCTGCAGCAACTTTGCAAGAAAAAGATAATCTATCTGTAGCAAAAGATCTAAAACATTTTTATTGTGAAGTAGCTCTGTGCACACCGAAGACAAAAAACGACAAAAATTCTGTTTAGCGGTACGAGTCGAAAGTGTTTCCACAGCAAATAGGCAGAGGTAGAAAACATTGCTTGGCATTTTCCAGCTCCATTTCTCCTGCACCATGAGCCTTAAATGAAGTAAGTTCAGGCAAGGAATGGGTTACTGCACTCCCAGCTGTTCACACAAAAGGACACTTTGTACCTGTTCCCAGTGAATGAAAGTTTGTTTTGTGTAAAAGCAGTTCATCACCCCAGCCTTGGAGTCCAGGGGAGTGGCGGAGCAGCAAAGCCCGGGCACGTTCTGGCTGGTATCAGCTGCTGCTGAGGAAGAGGAAGGCTGAAGGGCAGGTCTGCTGCAATCAAGATTCATTACCTTTAACGTGTAAACATGCCGCCACCTGAAGTTTGATGTCATAACAAATGCAAAGAGCAGGGATAGTCTGCTAAACATAAGCAAGAGAATGTGTATTTTTCATTTAATCCCAGGTCTATTTAGTTTATTGTATTTGCTTAAGGCTGGAGTAATTTTCCTATCTTCCACTGAGATATTATTCAGAAAAATCTGCACTATACTGACCCTATATAATTATAAAGCAGTGTGCTCCATGCTTCCTTTGATGTCCTCTTAGATCTACATCTCCTAAACTGTGATTTGTTTCAGACATTGCCATTAGGTTTGTGCCAGGCCCTCAGCTGGTGTAAATGAGGGTAGGTCTGTGGGATCTCCGGTGAGTCCCAGAAGTTCATGCCAGTGGAGAGTATCTGGGCTGTCTTGGAAAAGTCAATTCTCAGGTGGCACAGTTAGGGCAAAGGCATGGACTGTGGCTAGAGCTGAGAAAACAGGAGGCTGGGCTAGTATTTCTATATTAAAAAATAAAGAAAAAATAGAATTAAAACCAAAGTCACGTGATTAAAGTCACAGCTTCTCCTCTTCTCATGCCAGCTGGTGACCCAGCAGCTTAAACACTTCTCCTCCACACAGGGGTCACAAACAGGGCACATGGGCCATGAGTCTGGGCCAGCATACAGCAGCTGGATAGATCTGGATTTCCTCTACATCTCCACCCCTCTGACATTCAGAATATCACCTCCCACCCCCGCTTTAATCCTTCAGTCTTTACTTTAGAGCTTATAATAAATCAATAGACAGTAGAAGAAAATCCCTGTGGGAGCAGCAATTGTGGTCCTTTTATAAAAGCTTAAATTCCCCACCTGCCACTTGACCAGCAAAAAGCTTGGATTCCCCACTCCAGTTTAGATTATGTAAAACTATTCAAATCCTGAGTGACAGTAGTTATGAAGACAGCTGTTGGACCCTCTAACTGGGGGAGGCAGGAGCAAATGCTGTGGAGTCCAATAAGAGCTGACTTTCTATTCACCCTTCCTCCCAGAGATCCTTACAATGCCCTTGTTTTCTTTTGCTTTCTTTTTGTTTTTCTTTTTTTTTTCTTTTTTTTTCTTTTTTTTTCTTTTTTTTTTTTGTTCCAGTGGAGGGAAACAAATATCAGTCAAAGAAGTAAAAAATACCCAGCCCCAAAGCTCTCAGAAATGCCATTTAAAAACAGAGATTGATTCAGAGACAGTTGTCCTCACACACACCCTCCACCCCCACCCAGCCAATCCCCTTCCTCTCCCCACCATTTCTGAGTTGTGCTACTTGTCACAGAAAGTGGCAGAAGATGGTGGGGTGAGATGCCAAGTGAACCAGTCATTTGTCAAAACCATTCAGTTTGACATATTTCTGGGAGGCAGGTTACACTATAATGATGCTATCAAATTTTAAGTCAATCAAATGTAGAGGCATCCCTCTTCAGCTCACTAAAACTCCGCCACTGCCAGTATTACCATTCTTGGGGGTGTTTCAAACTGCTGTTTACAGGGGGTGGAAATTCAGGAATGCAAAGTGGTTTCCCATGACAGTGGTTACCGTGCATTGGGGAAAGCTAGAGCAAGAATCTCATCCACTCAAAATCAGAGTGAATTGTGAAAGCCCTGTTAACTTCCCTGTGTTCATTGGGTTCTGAATGCCCATACAATAGTCCTGCCCATGCAGGAGTAATTGGAGAAGCCTCTCTGTTTACACCTCTTTCTTACAAAGACTGGGCTTCTACAGAAGTCAATAAAGAATGTTTTATTACTGGGAGGTGGATCAGGCCAATGAAGTTTTGCTGAATGTGCAATGTTCATTTGACCTACATTGCATCTGAGATCAGCTCTAATATGATGGATCAGCATTTGATAAAGCCTCCAAGACACACAACAAAAGCATACACCAAACATGCCTACTGCACTATGACCACAATCTTTTAACCTTCTCTTTAGTTCTGATCAAGAGCTTATTTCTTATCTTTGTTGCATTTTTACAGTTACATTTTTCATGTGCAAATCCTGGCCTTTACTTTCTATTGTTTGGCAATGCAGAGATGCCATGAAAGAGTATCAACAGGAAAACTGGAGATCCCCTTGCTGTCCTGTTGCAGTCAGATCAAACTTAAACCCTTCTTCCTTGCACCTTCCAGGCTGACGGGTAGTGCAGGCCTTTGCCCTCGTATTCCCACTCTTCCTGAACCAGGATGAGGTTTGATTCATGTAACACTTCTGATATCATAGAGGAAGGTGCCTAACTCCCTCCCAGCCAAGTCTTCTGAGAGAGCTCTGCTGACCTGCTTGCTGCACTGCCCGATGTACAGACACTGCGAGCTGAGCCCAACTGGCTTTTATGTGGCTGAGTAAATAAAGCCACTAGAGTCCAAAGGGGTCATAAACCTCCAAAGTTCTTGCCAGGATTTCAATCTGCCACAGAACTGAAAAAAAAAAAAGGAGAATTGGTTTCCTTTAGTGTCTTTAATTCTGCTAGCATCCAGAACGTTAGCCAATGTGTTCACAGTAGTATCTCTATCAAAAAGTTTTACTTCTGAATTAAACTTTCACAGAAGGAAGAAAAAAAAAAAGCAGTGGCAAACTTGAGTTCTGATTTAAAGAGGCTTGCTCTGCAAAGTCTTCAATTTAATGAAATAAAGTTATATGATTAATTTTAAACACCAGAATTTTTGCCACTGCATTATAATTTACATCATAATAAGTACTTGTTTCTGACTGGTTATTGTCTATGAATTTTGAGGTAGTGGTTGGACAAGTAGAACGCATATATCCCCTAAAATGAGCATAACAGTCCTAATTTAGAGAGACAGTCAGTTTCCTTTGCAGGAGTGAGGAGCATCCAGCGCAAGTTAAGTCAAAATGAGAATGGAAGACACACAATCCTTCACAGAAATAGTTTTGCCATAGTGCATTTATAGTTAATTATTTGGCCATGCAAACAGCTCCTAGATGCAGGTTTCGATTATAAATATTTATCCACATGGCAAAAAAAAGCATTTAGAATTTTTTTGTTCTTCCCTGATTTGCCTTGTGGAAACATATACTTTCATTCTTTTATTGGTTTTTGAGTTTGGTTTTTTTTTTTTTTCATTTTCCTGAGAAATATTATGGTAATATATTTAAAATCTTCAGAGCAGAAAGGGCATGGGAGTCACTATCAGGTTCCAGCTCTGCACCATTTGCCATCAAAGAATGTATTCTAATAAGTCTGTGACAATGACAGAGAAAAGGTAAAGTTTAAGTTGAGAAAGGAGTTTTTAATGGGTAATTCCCTTATGAGTTCAAAGTACCCAGGTTTTTCTCTGCCTCAAAGAGACTTGGTAGCAGTTTCTGAGTGCTGCTGCCAATGGGTGTGTTCTGGATAAACATTACAGTTGTTCTTCCCACAGAGATTTAGAACACAGTGCCCCCCTGCCACTGACATCAAGAGATTGTCCCAGACAACTGGCATGTCCTGGGATAATGCTCAAGCCACATTTAACTGAGCAGGTATGTTAAATGGAGTGAGCTTGGCAGGTTAAGGTCAGTCTCCAGAGATAACATTATCATAACAGCCATTTGTCACCAGTGGGAGCAAACACAGCCACGTATTGACTCCTTCTTTCCACAGCTTTTGCCAGAATCCAATAGGTAATAAAAATACCAGAACTTCAGGAACCAGGATTCTTGCTACCCTTATTTATTGAGAGTGTTATCTTTGAATCCTCAGTATGTCCTGCTATCTGGCCTGTAGCACTAGCAAGGTAGCAACAGCTTCAACCAGAGGAAACTCAGGAAAAACCAAATCAGGTATGTAAATTTTCCCATTCATGCTGCAATAGCATTCAGATCTGGCTGTGTGCACTACCCAGAACACAAAGCTATACACTTTTACTCTTTATCAAGTCCTTCATTCTTTCCTCTTGAACTATTCCAGACTTCAACACACTGAGTTCAGAGAAAGTTCAAGCTCACTACTTGCACCAGGAGGGATGAAATCTTTGGTTTGCACTTCACAGAGATCATTTCAGGTTCACAGAGTGGGTAAAAGGCAACAAATAATATTTGTGTCAGCCTGGCACTCAATCCATGCTATTCAGCCTCTTCACTGCACTCCTTGCAGAGCTGCAATGGAAATCATTCACAGCTAGAAATGTTTGGCACATCAAAGCTATGCTGCCAAGCTGGTACACCTAAAATGTTATCTGTCCTCTCTTGTCTACATTTATTTGCAAAATCCACATTATCTTTTCAACATAGAAGTGTTTTCTTTCCAGGCACAGCTTGGAGTAAATACTTCCCAAGGTCAGTATCAATGTCAAATTGTTAACAGTCTTAGTCCAGTGAGTATGCAAGGACAAAACAAAACAAAGTCCCAACGAACAAAAAGAGGGAAAGGGTGAAGACATCTTGGGGAAGGAATAATTCTGTTTGGACTTGCAGAACATTATCAGAAATTGCTATGAGGAAAAACAGATTTTTGAAAGTTAGGGAAATTATGTACTATGTATATTCTCAAATCTAGGCTTCAGATCTCACATTTTAAAAAAGGTATAATATATTGATTTACTTTATTGACTTGTTTGTGGTCTGTGATTAACAATGCGTCATATAAAAACCATCATCCATTACACTATGGAGTATACTGGGGGGAATAAGAAGATTCTGTGTTTCTTCAAATGGAAATGTTTGAAATAAATGGAAGATGGGAGAATTTTCACTGAATAGTGTGTTTCCAATATTAAAAAGTGCAACATTTTTTTAGTCTTCAAGTCCTGTTGAGACATTTGCTTCAAAAAGAAACTGACAGTAGCAACAATAACAAAGTAGTGCTGCTGAATTAACACAGTATTTAATGTCATGATTTAAAATATGTTGTACCATTACAAGTTATGCCTTTGGCTTTAGCATATTAGGTGGTGAATTTTTTTCACACCAGTGTAAGAAGGAGCATGCCCCCTTCTGTTTGCTCAGAGAGCAGATTCCAGCAGGGGCATGCAACCATGGCAGAGGCGAGGGCTGCTCCTGAGAGGGCTGGAGTGTTGCAGGTTGCAGGTGCTGTTGTTGTAGGTGCTCCCAGCCTGGCAGTGTGAAGGATTGGCCTTTGCTGGGCACAGACAGTGCTACAGGAGATCAGCCAGCTGTACCTTTTGTTCATTCTCATTGCCTCTGACCAGTGCAACATGGTTGCTTGCTCCATGGGGAGGTACAAAGAGCAAACAAAATCTGCCCTGACATTCCTTCATCTCATCCCTTCCCTTCAAATCAAATAGGTCTTGTAACTACATTTGGGTGGCAGGTTTGCAAAATTGTAGGCTCCCTAAGGCAGAGCCAGTGTGATCTGATTTCCCTGTACAGGACCCAGCAGAATGAGGCCCTAAACCTAATTTGCAGCCTCTAGGCACTACAATAATATCACTAATTTAATACAAATGACAATGAGAGGAAGGGACATGCTATTCACAAGAGTGACTTCCCATCCACAGATGCTTGGCAGGACTTCAGATTTGCATTTAGGGAGTGCATAGGCTTTGCTGAAATGGCCATTCTTTGTACAAATATGCCCCCAGGCAGCAATAAAAAGAAACAGATGCAGATTAACACTAGCAAATCGCATACCCATTGCACTATACGTGTAACCTAATGCATGTGAATAGTCCTACTGGGTTTACATCTGTTACAGACTCACAGCCTTGTTGAGGGCATGTTGAATCTCTCTCACAGCACCAACTCTCCCCAAAAGCAAAGAGTTTGGCAGCAAAGGGAACAGTTCCCCCACAGAAAATAGGGGACACCAGAGGAGTGGTGAAATGGAGCCACCTTCACTTTAGCAAACAAGCTCTCAGGATTTGAGGCATCTTGTGAAAAGTTGCTATCTCAGCTCCCTCTGCTTCTCATGGGATGATTGAGGGGATAGGATGATTCATTCATCCCAATACCTAAGGGACCTGCTATAAATCAAGTGCGGTTGGAGCAGAGTTGGAGCCTGGATGACCTGCTTACACCAATCTACAAAATTTGAGATAACTGCAGCTGGGTAAAAAAAGAATCTCGTTTTGGTGGCTGACTGAGTTATACCACCACAGCCATATCAAAAATGAAGGTAGAGATGAGTGAGTACATCTTATGTACATGCCCCTGCTCTCTAGGGCAGCCAGAGCTCAGTCACAGAGGAAAAGGTAGTTGTGACCTGTAGGTGAGCAGATCACTACAATAGGCATCTACTTTTGGTGTCCTGTCTCCTCCCTCCACTGACAAAATGCACAGACACAGGAAACTTCAGCTACATAAGGCTGAAAGCACTTATTGTTCTCATCATCTTAGACACTATCAGAGGTGTGACAACATAATCATTCACCCAGAGGAGATGACCCAGGATTTCCAACATTTCTCATAAGAGTTATGGACTAAGATGGCCTTATGCATTTTGGAGAAGGGATTTAAAATTGGAGAGAAGGCCTGCCAAGGGCCTGCAAAACATAGTCCATAAATTTATTTTAGCCCCAAATTGATCAAATTTGATTTCAAAATGCTGTAAATAAATCCTTCCTTAAGAAAAAAAGAGAGAGAGAAACAAAAGAAAATAAAACTGTTGTTGGTAGAGTGTGTGTTTGTTTGTCTTTATACCTATGGCTTTCTGTAGGAAGTGTGAGAATCTTGCTGCTTCCTCCTGTTTTTAAGCTGCCCTCTTGTGTCTTGTTATCAGGTGTTTTTGACTTGCATGAATTCACACCACCGTTTGCCTGCATCCTCTTGGCATGTACAGAAACTAAGTCAATGACCTTCCACACCACCTCCACTGCTTCTCTCAAAGGATCTATTATGTGGCTCACTGGAAGAGAACAAGCACGGTTCTGTTTCAGTCAGCATGACTCTTACAGTATAAACACTGAAAAAAACCTGCTCCACATAGCCTCATTTTGCATTAGTCAGGAAAGGTCAAGGCAAATTTGGAGTCAGGAAAAAATTGGTCAGTGTTTGGAATCAGTCTCACTTGAGCTTGACTTCCTGTTCTGAAATAAAACCAACCACAGTGCCTCACATTATCTGAATATGAAGTTTAGAAAATGTTGCTATACATGCCATGCAAACACATTCTACACACAGTAATTCTTTGAGTGCCTTAAGAAACTCCAAGAATAAGTATGGAGACTCAGCAGTTACCAAGAACCAGAAAAAATGCAAAGTCTAGGGTCTGGGTTTTTTTCCATCTCTATTTATACTATAGAGTTGATTTATTAAGAAATTTGCCTCTAAAATTAGTGGCAATTCCCTCTAGAAATACATCCAGGCCAACAGAAGAAACAAAACTTGCAGCTTCTCACTTAGTATCCCCGGCCACTATCATGCATTCAAGAGCAATTCAGACAGCCTGAATTTCAAACTGGGAAAAGGCAAACAAAGATGGTTTGCTCTTTTGTTATTTGCTAATCAGGCTAGAAAAATGAAAACACTTTGTACCTACTTTATTTAAACTACAATAATTGAAATATCAGTCTGTCAATAGAATACTTAGATGCATTATTGATTAAATAGCAGAAGAAGATGACAGATTGTTAGCTGTCTGTTTTTAATGGATATCTGTCAAAGTTAGAAATTTGGTCTCCCCATTTCTTTCAGTCCCCTGCTTCCATCTGGCTGCAAATCCTTATGGACAAACCAAATAACAAGAAGAGACAATGAAACAACCTCTAGGCTTTATAAATTTGAGGGTCCAAGGGGCATGAGAAAGCACTTCACATTAATGCTCCAGCACTACAGGTGTTTAATGGATCCCCAGCAGTATCCCAGGAAGAGACCTTCTTCAGTAGCATTAACTGGCACTGATTTTCTTGCTCTGTGTTATTCTAGTCGGGGTACTTTCTGTAAGCTGTCTGCGTTCCCATCCTGACTACCCTAAACAGAGTGTTTTCTGAAAAAATAGAGAAAGGACAATTTAGGGTTTGTGATTTGGGTGGCTTTTTTTCCTTTCCACAGCAACTCACCCTACTCTCTTTTCTCCTAGATAATTTCTGAAGTGGAAAAAATAATCTCCGCTCACCTGCGTAAATATGACCTCAAATTTCTTCTGAATACAAATTCTTTAGTACACATTAAAAGGCAGTTTTCTGCAACAGTAACATGCTTTTCTGTGTCTGATATAAAGGGTCATCATGACTCACATCTTTTCAGTGATGGTGAAGGTGTGAAATCTGTCAGAAATAAAATGCATTACAAGTTCCACGCGTCAAGCATTGACCTCTTCACCAGTACTCTGTAAGAAGTGTTGTCTTCCTCTTCATTAGGAGCACAGATGATGCAAGCAGCAAGAAGACTTGAAAAAATGAGCCATTTTATTCCAGAAAATACCTTTGATACTCCCTGACTCATAGCCATATAAATTTTTGTCTTCAACTTCCTCAATTCCCCATCATTCTTGAATTCCTATTTCCAGATACCCAAATTACGATTCTAGATCTATTTCCCCCAACAACTCTGCACATATGTCAGTACAACTGATGTCTCTCCCACTCTCTACCATATGCTTTCTACTCCTTGTTGTCAGCCTCCTAAAGCTGTTCATCTTGTTTTCTCACCAGCGTTTTCTCTGGCACAGTTCGGTCACTGCTCAGAGCTTTGCGATACCCAGCAGGGCAGACACAGCTTGTGTAGTAACACATTCCTGCATATGAGTGTGTCATTGCCTGTGAATGAGCTGTTACTCTAGAGCACTTGGGAAGATGGTGAGGAGAGAGCTAAAAAGTCCAGAAGCTAATGTCTGTGTCAGGAGAGAACAAAACAAAAAAGTCTTTCCAGTCAGATCCAATCCCAGATCTTTCCCTCCAGCTTGAGGTGTTCTGCCCCTCCATGACTAAGCATGGCCCTCTCATAGCTGGTCTCAGCCCCAAGAATCATAAAGCCACAAATAGTTTGGGCTGGAAGGGACCTCTAAAGTCACCTAATCCAATCTCCCTGCAATGAACAAGGACATCTTCAACTAAACCAGCTTCCTCAAAGTTCCATCCAACTTGGCCTTGAACTCTTCCAGGGATGAGCCAGCCACATCTTTTCTGAGTGACATATTCCAATGTTTCATCTGGTTAAGAAATTCTTTCCTATGTCTATTCTTAATATACCTGCTTTTAGTTTAAAACCATTACTCCTTGTCCTATCCCTACAGGCCCTGCTAAAAATTCTGTCCCTTCCAACAGGAAGCAAATGACATTCAGCATGACAATGGCCTTGAAGGGGAAACATGTCTGAAAAGTTGCTCTTCTGCCTTGCTTAACCTTAATGTCTGGTATTCTGAGTCACAGACTAAATGAAAGAGCAAACCCTGGGACTTCCTGGTAGAACTGCTGCCTCAGTTCCTGTACCTCACCCACTTACAACATCAAGCACAGACTGTTTGCACTTCTCAAATGAGGAAGAGATCATTCAAAGGGAGGGCAGCTCACAGAGTGAGGCCAGCAAAAGTCTTATGGCTGGTTTATTTGCTCTGGGCACTGTATATACAATGACAAAGCTTATGGTGTTCCTAGGTCAAAGTATCAGTGATGAGTATGACACAAGCTAGACAACCAACAGTGGTGCTCAGCTCCTCCTCAGTGCTGACAATACCTCCCAGCTCTGTCAAGACCTCAGGGAAGCCAGTGCTGATCTCTGTGTTGACTGCCATGGGATGTGAGAATATGAAGCAAAGAATGTTCATTGTAGTCTTCTACTATTGACCTAGAATCAGCTTGCCAAGCTTTAATTATTAGCCCATTATAAACCAAGAAGGACCATGAAGATGATTGAGGGGTGGAGCAACTCCGCTGTGAAAACAGGCTGAGAGAATCAGGATTATTCAACCTATAGAAGAGAAGGCACCAGCGGGACTTTACGGCCACCTTACAGCCCCTAAAAGGGGCCTATGAATGCTGGAAGGGACTTTTCACAAGGGCATATAGGGATAGGACAAGGGGAAATGGCTTCTAACTTAAAGAGGCTGGGTTTAGATTAGATATAAGGCAGAAATTCTTTACTGTGAGGGTGGTGAGGCACTGGAACAGATTTCCCAGGAAATTATGTGTCTCTAAAAGTGTTCCAGGCCAGGCTGGATGGGGCTTTGAACAACCAGGTCTAGTGAAAGGTATCCCTGTCCATGGCAGGGGAGCTGGAATGAGATAATTTTTAAGGTCCCTTCCAACCCAAACTACCCTGTGATTCTGATTCTGTGACTGTGATCTGAAAAGGTGGTGGATCGCTAAGAAGCAGCAGCTATGAAGAAGATAGGTGTCAAAGGACAGCTTGGCACAATGTATAGCACGGAACATGGCTCATTTCCCTGTTTTCTTGGTCTGTTTTCTCACAGATAAATTCTAGAAACTTATGCTAAGGCAAATAACTCCAGCTCCAGGAGCATAACTTTCTGACATCTGCACAAGAGTTCATTACTCAATAGGTGAGAAAAATAGGAAAAAATCACAACCACAAAGCACTCTCAGCAATCAAATGCTACTTCTAAGAGGAGCAACACTGTTTTTAGAAATTAAAAATAAGTACGACAAACCAAATATTCTGTCTATTTTATAGAAGATTTTTTAAAATTTATCCTAGACCACTCTAACACAGACTAATAAATATATGCTGAAACAATGGCTTTTAACAGAGAAAAGCTAATTCATTAAATTTCTTAACAGTGAAAAATAGAAAACCTTCTAGCAGTTTATTATCACGAGCTTTGCTTTTATTGCTTATTTTAATATAAGTTGCTAAGCTGTTTTAACAATCTAGTTCACAATTTTTCAGGAGTTTAGTTCACAAACTCACATACAATTGTTCCATTCATGTAACATTTGACTTCAGAACAAACCTAAAGTCATTAACTCATCACTTCCTCTTTTTATTCTGTCTTTTTCTAAAGCAATGCATACATACAAGCATTTCTGTGTTCTTCCTAACAAGCATTTCTACCTAACAACCATATTTAAAATCTTTCTTCATCATGTCCATATTAGCATATTATAGTTACTTTGGAAATATCTTGTTTGACAACAGAAGATACTGTATTGTATTCCTAACACACACATATATAAAAACAATTTCATTGGCCAGAACAATGTTCTCAAAAATGTAAATTCTTTCTCAGTACAGAGAAGAAACATGATGAAAAGGACACAGCACAGAGAATTTAGATCAGAGAATCCAGATTCACCTCTAAACCATAAGTACATACATATAAAAGTCAGTAGAGTCTAGTGGACAAATAACATGGTCAAGTAGTATTTCCTTGTAAAGGCTACTGTAAATCATAAATCTGTGTGCTTTAAAACACACAAAATCTTTTGGCATATTTAAAAGAAGATCTAAGACATTCTCTGTCTTGTTCTTTAAAGTTTTGGTGCATGAATACATATACACATTTCTGTTTTCAAATACTGCTGAGAAATGCCATACAAAGAAGTTTTAAAATTTTAAGTAAATAAACTAAATCTAAGGTGCTGTACCTAAGTTTTATTCTAAGCAGAGTAGATTCACTGTGTCTTTGGCATTTGGTTGGGTTCAAGGATGGCAAACCTCTTGTTTATGATGCAAAGAATTAGGCTGATTTGTCCAGCACAAATAAAACCTGCAAGTTCAGCAAAGTTCTTCCACAGCAAAGAGGAAGGAACGTGAGAAATGAAGAGAGCACCCCGGTCATACATCAAGGAGTCTACAGTCAAATAAATCCCTCTCATTCTTTTGTGCACAGGCAATATTTGCAGTTTCAGCCATATTCAGTCATGAACTCCACTTAGTCTGGATATCAATGACACAAGACAGTGGGTAATTGTGATAAACTAATGAGTCTGGTATCCACTGAAATGGATTACTTCAAATATGATGAGATGGGCTCCAAAAGCCAAGTCTGGCACTTAGACCCCAGTATTTAAGTCTGCTGGCATCTGCTGATCATCTAGGACAATCATAATAGTCAAGGCAGGTGTTCATTTCCATGGCTCACACATGTCCTAGGACATCCAAGGCATCCACACGATGTATGGCAGATGTGCAGGTGTGGCATAGGTTCTGCAGGAGGTGCATCGCTGTCTGAAGCCTCCTGGGGTTATCCCAGGGCACCTCCAGCATTTTAGATGCTTGTGTGTGCAGGCAACTTGATTGAGTTTGCAGGCAGCAGAACCACTAAAGCTAAAGAGCTACTCAGGACACCAGCCAGGGGGGCTCAGTGCCACTGCGTGAGACCAAAACTTTCAAGGTCTGCAGCTGAAGGCTGTGTGGGTTTCCCTGCAAAATTTCAAGAAACTCCAAAACTATGGTCAGACATCCCAAATGAGTCTTACATCTATATCAAGCTGTGAACAATCACTTTCTAGACCTTTCTAGCTACATTAAGGCAATTTTTATTCACTGTAGAGGAAGCCTATGCATCTACTATGCACACAGATCTTTTCTCCTAGACAGCAATTTTTTGATTCTAAGTTGAATCCCATTTTTTAAAACTGGCAAGGAAGAGACACAGCAATCAAACTCTTCCATTGTTAACAGCTCAGTATTGTTAATACCTGAGAAAAAACAGACAACTAAAATATCATTCAGAGAGAGAAAACAAATTTTAGTGTAAGGTATGAAGCTGGAAGTAATATATTCCAGGATTTTGGATTAGATATGAGTGAGGCAGAGTTACATAGGTGAGGAGTAGAACATTTCCTGACACCCAGGTGAACAGAGGATGTGAACTTATATTTTTACTACTGGAATACAGCCCTAAGAATCAAGCTATAACACATGTGCTGCTCTTCTTCCTTCCTCCCACGGTCACTGCTCTTTGTAGGGATGTGTTAAATGTTTACTCATCCTAAAAGTAAGAGAAGCATTACATTTAACAGTGCCTGAGACACTCAGCAAATGGAAGACCTCAGCTCTAGTTCCTGAGCTATATCAAGTGGAAAAAAACTTTGAACTAAACTCAGAAGACAGAGAGCAGACACTTTTGTTTTTACTTTTTTAATGTATATCAAATTTATCAATAACACAAATAAGTATGACTGAAACTGCTGACAAGGGATTATATGACTATTTATCCTTACTTTGAGTTCTTGTTTTTTCAAATGTATTTGGTCTAACTCAGTTACCATGAAAAAGTAGTGAAAGTAAGTTAGAAGAAAACTCAAATAAAATTCTCTACTGTCTGCTGAAAGCTGGGAGTTCTATATCTTAGAGAGAACTCTTGTACAAGGGCTCAATTCACATAAGTATAAAATATATTTTTAGAAGTCCCTTTTAAGCCAGCCAGAAGGTGGTTTCATCAGTCTGGGGTTTTCTGAGAAAATAGTGGAAGCATCCATTTTCCAGGATAACCACATGATTTATTTATTATTAATCTGGCAACTGTGTTTCTTTTAAAGATAAGATCCTATTCAAGTTAATGGGAAGGTTTATCTGCATGACTTATCAATATAGTGCCTAAAGGTAGTGACTTCTTTTTTCTATACATATATAGAGCAGCAAAGCTCTAGTAAGTAATTTGTAAAGCAAGTGAAGAGATATGGCTTTTGTGTGAAAGACCAGTATCTACTTTAAGACTTCACACACTAAATTATATGTTGTTCACAAACATGAGCTATTCTCAGACAGGTCAGAGCCTTCCACCAGAAAACCATCCTTACCATTTCTATATTCAGCACATGCCAAGAGGATACACTTGTCCTTCAGAAGGAACTATTGAAACATACTGCACAGCTGCTGAAAAACTTTAGAAGGAATTATTGGAAAGCACTGCAAAAGAGATGTGTTCAGCATCACCAAAAACTGACTTAGTTCTCATCTCTTTGTTCTATTGGCTAAACTACGAGTATTCAGCACAGACATGTAATTTGTAGAGAAAGAAAGTAAAGATGCAGATCAAGTGCTGGGTAGAAATCTCAGGAACAGATCTAAAATGAATATGTCCTGATGCTATAGTAATATGGACAAAGATGCACTCTACTGTGTTAATAATAAACATTTCCACCACTTGCTTTGTCAGATACTGAAAAAAAAAGAAAAAGCAAATACTGTGCAACTTGCAGACTACTTGACAGCAGATAGGAATTTCATGGGTTTTTTGGCTGGATGATGGGTGGATCTGTAGAAAAAGTATGACTGGTCATGGTTCTCAAAAATAAACAAGGGACATTTGCTAAAATCCAGAGTTCAATGCTAAAAAACCCCTGAGCTCTCTCATCGAGTCCCATGAAGAGTTAGGTGTAATTTTCCTGGACACTACTGGATTGTTCTTGAACTTCATTAGTTCCTGATGGATACTTGCATATTGGTGTATGAGAAGACATCAAAAGTCATTACATAGTGTTCTTGCAGGTGAAATTGCTCATTACCCTGACTTGTTGATGAAAGCTTGTGGCACCGTTTGTAAGGGATTTGTCCCCAGTTTTATCCTTCCACAATACAATTTCTCTAACTAGAATCATGTTTCTTTAATTGAACTTAATTGTGATGACGGTTGATGCCGTGATCCGCAGAGCTGTGCAAAGTTCAGAATACTGACTACAGTTTTGCTTTTCACTACAGAATCCAGATGAAGTGGGGTTTTTTTAACTGCAGGAAAGGAAGAAAAATAAAGAAATCCAGCCTTTGAAATACTAAAGAAACATTCAACATTTCAAGGTCAAGGCCATAAAATGTATGCCAGTGAAGGTTCTGCTTTTCATGCCTGTGGGCCCCTCTTATGAAATTACTGCTTTGCATTTGCCTTCTCCTTTTGCTGTTTTCCCCTCGATGCTCTGGTTGAAAGCAGGAAGTAGAGCTGTGGGTGGAAGCTCACATACACACAGAAAAAAAAACATTTTCCATGGTCAGAGGAGGCTGGGGTTTTCACAGAGGACACAAAAATGTTCAATTTAAAATGCGGCAAATCCAAACCTGGTTGTGCCCACCTCTAGGTGTAACCAAAACAGAGCAGGCACATTAAGTTCAGTTCCACAAAAAACACAGACCAAGCACAAAATGGAAAAGGTCAACACAGGATGGTGAAGGCTTCAAGTGATGCAGAGAGAAAATTCCCCAGGAAAGCATTAGTGTGAACATAAGCCAGCTGTGTTATTTAATGATGGGAGGCAGGTTCCCTGTGGCTCAACTTTTTATATGTTCTTGTAACATCTGAGCATTCCACTTGGGCAATATTCAGTTTGCAGAATCACTCATAAGTCTGCATATCTTCAGTGAAAAGCATTAAAGCAACATGGTTCTCGCTTTGCAATAAGCATGCCTGTTCTTTGTTTCTTGTTTTCTTGCACTGTACATCTCTGTTGCAGTTTCATGTTCTTTTAATTTTGTTAGATTCTGATTAATTACGAAACTTGAGAAATACAACTGGAACTGAGATTTAACTCTTTTTGATACCTCAAATCCCCTTGATGTTCAACAGGCATGCAGAAACTTCTACAAATCATCTTCTGAGTAAAAATACAGCCCAGCAGCCCACAGATACCGTCCAGACTGCTTCTTCCTCTCTTTTCCATTTACAACATTTAGCATGTACAAAGACCAGAAACTAGGAAATCCCCCAGCTAGGATTGCCCTCTCCAAAGAGAAACCACTGATTCTGATGGCATTGCCTTCAGCTGACCTTCCACCTTCCTCTCCCTGCCTCATGATGAAAAGGTTCAGCTGTATGCTGACAAACGTGTGAGAACATTGGGAATGTTGGACCTTCAATTGAAGAAAATTAGTGCACACACTTGCTTCAGTCATGATCTGTCTGCTCACCAGCCATGAGCCTGTGGTCCAATGGCTCACTTTGTGGTGTTCAGGCAGACAGAAAGGGTATACCCTGCCCTAGTTTAAGCTCAGCTGTGAACATGGCACTGTATGTTTCTACACCAGGTGGATGTCATGGTAATCATAGCTTGAGTAGAAAAAAAAACATTTTGAGGCTGCAAACCTGCTTTCTTTTACAATATCTTGTTTTCATGTGCTTGTATCTGTAACAGCTGCACATGAGGTTGAGTTTTTCCAGAGAGAGTCATTGGTCTAAAGGTAAGCAATTATTTTCAAAAGCAGGCACAAAAGCATTGCAGTACTATTATCTGAGAGGTAAGAGGAGTTGCAAACACCTCTTTCTGACGATAAAAAATTATCTGCTCTCCCACTGACCTATTCTATGTCTGAGCTGACTGATTTTTGGCACTCAGCATGTTTAGCTTATACATACTTAAGCTCCTAAAATGTACCACAGGAAGGCTAAGGTACACTTTGAAAAGAAGTATTTATGGGCTGTGTTCAGGCAACAGCAAGATCATAGATAGCAAGGGAAGAGCTTTGATAAAGCAGCAGGCAAGGTACTCTGATAAGAATGCTTGAGCTGCAGTGTATTGAACTGGCTGGGATGGATTTAACTTTCCCCACGGCAGCCCTCATGGTGCTGTGCTGTGTGTTGATGCTATAAGTGGGTTGATAACTCAGGGGCACAGCACCAAGGCTGTCTCTCCAACATTCCTCTCTCACCAGTAGGCCAGGGCTGGTCAAAATTTTGGGAGTAAACACAGCCAGGACAGGTGACCCAAGCTGAGGGTCGAAATATTCCCTATGGCAGCTGCTCAGCAGCAAAAGCTGAGGGAAAGGTAGGAGGTGAGGGGGAGGCCAGCTATTATTACTGTTTGGAGGGCAGCTATTATTACTGTGTGTACCAAAGTCCTGCTTCTCAAAAAATGGGAAGTAGAGAATAAATCTTTTCCTTTGCTTCCATTTGTGACCTTTGCCTTTGGTTTATTCAATTTCTTTTTTTGTGGGAAAACAGCTCAAGTATTTCCATCTCATTTTCTTATCCCAACCATACTGCTGAGCAGGAAAGAAATAGAGTGTCTTTGTGGGCACCTAATTATCTACAATACCACTCCAGTCCCTCCCTGCTCCTATTCTATTTCTTTCCCAAGGAGACATCACCTAGGGGAAAAGTACTCTGATTAGTAAGTTCTCCCAGCTTCAGAGATAGAGAGATTGTATTTCCAGCTGAAAGCCTGAGTTACCAGGGAGGCTGGAACTGAAACATGTTTCAGCCTGTAAATCACAGGACTATGTGCCATGGGCCAACCTCTGTTTTGATTTGGTACAGCTTAAAGAGATTCCTATCAGAGTGCCCCACATAAACATCCAAAAAAGGATCACATTTCTAACCCCACAGCAAGGAACAGATGTTATTTTCCATGATTCACTTATGGGTTAAAAAAGTCAACAGAAGTGTTACAAAATGTTCAGCTCTGTTCAAAAATACCTACTAGCTATACATTAAGCAACCCTCCAAATACATGATAACTTCTGGGAATGTCAACCCAAGAGTGTACAGACTGGTTGGTAAATTGCCTTTGAGCCAAAAATAGCGAGTGTGTTTGTTGAGCAAGGCCATCACAGTAGTTCAGAACTTGTGGTCGGCACCCGCTGCGTGTTGCTGACTCTGCAATCTCAGGAATACAAATATCAACAGGCTGGCCAAGCAGCACAGAGTCCATTTTCTGTAACTAAGCACTGCAGGATATAGTCAAGACTGATTTATTAGAAACTTCAGCAGCAGCAGAGTTAGGATTTCCCCACTATGGTCTTTTGAAGTGCAAATGTGAACAAAAGTACACCGTATTGCAAAACCAATATGTTTTATCCTAAGCTTTGCATGTGATTTTGATTTTTAAATGCACAGGTCTAAACACATTCTTTGGAATGTTTGTTTGGATTTTTTTTCCAGCTGGAGATACACTCAGATGTAAGTACATCAAAAGATAAAGTAGCTCCACTAAAACTTCTCTAGGGAAAAGACATAGCAATCCCAACTATTGAAAGAAACTGGAAATTTACATGAGATGAGGTGTATTTGGCAACAGCAAAGTACATTTCTGGCCCTCTGTCATATCTCTATATCTCACAGTCATTGCTGAACTTTATTATTACAACAATCTTGTGAAGAATGGCCTTGTTTTTCTAGCACAATGTGTATTTTATATGTATCGGAACTGATAAAACGATCTCAAAATGAGTTTTGGGGGTGACGAAGGAAATCAGCATCTTCCTTTGGTTAATTCCATGAACAGAAAAGAACAGAATCTGCTCAACTACTGTTAACCACTCTAGCTAGATAGCTGTAAAAATACCAAAAATTTTACATGTAGTCAGGAATCACCACAGGATCATCTTTTTGCCCTCTCCACCCTTTGCTTTCTTGATCCTCTGGAAATAACCAGAAGATTTTTTTAACAAGATATAAAGTCAAAGTGG